>OY982951.1:21687885-22292898 GCA_963890685.1 Plagodis pulveraria | reverse complement strand
TGTTGTTTGTATACAAATAAAACCGTTTATCAGTACTGTCAAATCGATGATAATTGTATAAAAGTCACGACGGGACTAGACCTGTTTCCACACTAAAATCTTCACACCATTCCATGTACCAACACATATGCCACTGCCACTGCAATGCCAGCGACTCAGTCTTCCGCTACATGAAGGACTGAGGATAGCTTGAGTTGAAACTACCAGTTAGAAATGAACAAAACAACTTCCGCAAGAATACCTAAAAAAGCCAGTATTTCTAAAACAAGTGCATTGAATTGGGTCAAATAATTTAATATTTATTTTTATAGTAGGCTTCCTACAATAATTTGATAGTAGCATTCTTACATCCTAAATGTTTTATTCAATATTTATCACTTTTAGTTTGGTTAAGTATATTAAATTGTTCTCGAAACGAGTTTTAAAAGTACCTATTATTTTCGTTGCCAGAGGTAAGGCTTTAATAGACTTGTTTTCTTTTTAAATAGGTATATAGTATAACTTATTTAAGACTATTCGCTTTGAAGCAGATTGAACGATGAGAGATATTTTTTCTTATTTGAAGTTTCAAACCGTTCACTGAGCTCGAGCGTGCGGTTGTAAATCTTTTCAATTTATCTTGCGCGGAAACCTTTTTATCATGACGGCTCTGGTTAACTTCTTACAAAAGGAGGATGATAGATCGCTTCATTTAATTTTACCTACTATTGATTCCGTAAAGATGGCCGAGCTTGGGTTGCTTTTATTAGATTATCTACCTTTTGAAGTATTACGCATGCTAAGCGGTAACAAATATTTAAATTTAGAATAGTACATTTTTAGATAGGATTTAGACAGCTTTGGTGATATTTTAAACTAATAACATACTTGCACCCTTACATATCACGCGCAACCGATATCGTCCATTTATAAAATAAATTCATTTGTTATCATTATCTATGATACGTATGGATTAACTTCCTAAGTTAAACCGTAAAATACTATGAAAAATAACCCATATTGCCTACCAAGTTTCCTAAATAATTCTATGTGTTGTCAAGTTATCAAATTCCTTGCTGTACTTTTGCTGGTTGTACTGTACTATATATCTCACAAAAAGAAACATAATTCGACATCACATTTTCAATCACAAAAACCTTTGCACATACATGATTAAATGAGATCATTGATTTTTTTAAAATGTAATGTAAAAAAAATTGTCTTCTACCTATTTATTATTAAGTAGTTTTAGCTCAAACGCGACTTTATTTTATGCAATATGTTAAGGAATTAACCTTAAGATAATATTTCAAAAAGTTCGCAACAAATGATGTGTGCTCTTACATCTGGCAACACAGTGTAGGATCCTGGGCGCATTCCCGATTCGTTCCCTGTTGTTTTTGCGGCTAGCGTCCACTAATGGCTACTGGTTTGCCTCCTGGGCCTACCTTAGCTACTAAGAATGTCCTTCTGGGCTTCGTTCTTTGTCGTGTTTTTTTACACTCGTACTTGGAAATAATATCGTGGTTTATCCATAAACTTATATACCTACTTTTCACGCATATGATAATTTTGTCAAAACGGTCATTCCATGTCATCTTATTTGATCCCATTCAGTTTAGGCTTGATACTCAGGTGAAAATTTGTGTTTCAAAAATCAATATAAACTTATTTTTATCTTGAGATTTATGCTTTATTTATTGTGTTATTAGAGAACATAAAACATTTAAAATCGGATGTATTTTTCTACCTGGATGGTTTAATGGTATTTGCAAATTTTGGTACAGTGTGTTACTCGCCTAAAGCACTTAACTTAATATGGATGAAATGCATCAATAAAAAGAGTGAAAACGGTTATCATGGAATCTACAACTGAGCCCTTCCGTGCTTCGGAGGGCATGTTAAGTCGTAGCGTTGGCAGTCGTTATAACTTAGTGTTAGGGTATTAATGCCCTGGCTACCACCTTCAACTAGAAAAGTTGTCGCTAAGCATCTAACTATCCCAGAGATTCAGTAAGCATTTCTAGGTTAGCGTGAACAACATCTTCAACCACATTATCTGTTACTTACTATCAGCACAAAATTGAGATATTAATCAAAAGCTACCTTATCAGCAATATAATATAAAAGGATGAAATGCATCAATAAAAAGAGTGAAAACGGTTATCATGGAATCTAAAACTGAGCCCTTCCGTGCTTCGGAGGGCACGTTAAGTCGTAGCGTTGGCAGTCGTTATAACATAGTGTTAGGGTATTAATGCCCTGGCTACAACCTTCAACTAGAAAAGTTGTCGCTAAGCATCTAACTATCCCAGAGATTCAGTAAGCATTTCTAAGTTAGCGTAAACAACATCTTCGACCACATTATTTGTTACTTACCATCAGCACAGAATTGAGATATTAATCAAAAGCTACCTTATCAGCAATATAATATAAAAACAGCAGAGCTGATATACCAACAAATACATGAAATATTATACAGTTGCTTCATTAGAAGGTATTACTCAGAAGTGCTCAAATTGATGGCTTAGCAGCAGATGGTTTACTTGCGCTCTACCATCAGGGGATAATTGTTACTGTTAACAAAAACGATTCATGCTCGTTCAGCACTATACTATAGTACCTTGTCAATATCAACTTTATTGACAAGGTACTATTAAGGTTTATCTTTTTAATCAAGTGTCCAAAGTTTATTTGTAGTAATAAGGTTAATATTGATGTTAGCGTTAGCCAAATTGAGAAGACCGTATTTTTCATGTGACTACAAGTATATTCTTACTTTCTTACCGGTAAATGTATACAAGTTGGTACTATGAATTTAAAAAGAGGATTTTTGGTTGCGACTATTTTTGAAAAGTTAACCTCTTAACTCATTATCCTTGGAATGTTTGTCCCGGATTTTGTCCGGAGTTTCCAATTATCTTAATTATCCTTATATATATAAGGAGGGTTAATGTATACATTTTCATGGAGCGTACTTATTCGTCATCGGAAGATGTCGCAGACATTTAATATAGAATTAAAATTGCTGTTAATGATAAAAATCTTTCTACCTTGCGTCCGATGGTTTCAAGATATTTTTACAGCGACAAAGTTCTAAAGCTTTGTTTAATAACGCCATTAAATGTATGGGTATAGATCTCAAAGCAAGCACTGTAAGTGGTCACTAATGTCTAAGCGTGCAAACATATTTCTTCCCTTTTAGGTAGCGAATGTTTCGTGAAGACTTACTTGAGACAGGTTTCTCCTGCTTACTAAACTTTTTACACTGTTACGCCTCTTTATGTTTGTCTGTAGTCGTACTTTATATAACTCTTTTAGCCGTGTACTGCGTGATAAAAAAATACAATGAGTCGTGGAACAACATGGAACTAATAGAAAATGAGATGACGACCAAGATGCCGATTTCATTTAGCACGGGAGATAAAGCCAAGAGGAAGAAAAAGTCTATCATCTCGCGCGGGATTATCTCTATTTAGTGAAAAACATGAACGTTGTCAAAATTTTAGATAGATACTTAATATAAAGGAACGACGTTTCCTAGGAATAAGAAGAAAATTCACGAGATCGAGGTTTTGTATTGCCCTGTTCTCACCTCCAAAACTGTGTAGTTTTTTTTTTGCTAGCGTCATAGTGCTTTCCATACAAAGGTAATTTTGTCATATTTCAACTATCAAGTGTTCGAACTGGGTGAAATTTTGCATGCCAATCCTTAAGCCTAATATCTATGCTTCTAGTTTGTCAGTTTTCCATTAAACTATACACTTACAAAATTATGACAAATTATTTTGTGTGGAGAGTTTTATTTTCATATTGAGAGAAAAAATAACTAATACAATAAAAAACTGGCAAACCGTAAGGATAGGTGCACCTAAAGCTCATTAACATGCATGCAGCATTTGAACGAGTTTGAACCCTTGGTATTTAAAATATGATGAAACTACGTTATGTATGAAATAAGCTACGAAGATACTAGTCTCAAGAAAGAGTGCATTTAGCCTTTTTAGGTTAAAAATCTTTTCGATTTTGTCTAGTGATCCTCTAATCATGGTGGTAAAATTGGGAATATTTCGTGATGTTTAGGGTCATATTTTCTTTACTCAGTAATGAGTTGCTAAAAATACGTCATGAAAGAGGCGGGTCTATAGCAGGCCTAGATATAAAAACGATAGAGTCATTATCCATATAAATTAGGCGTATACATTTGTATGAAAAATCACACGTATTTTTCCCTCTGCCCAAAACTTAAGACGTATAATAAATTATCATATGTAGTAGCTACTATTTAATTTAAATTAAACAGTGACAATCACGATTACAATACTAGAAATCAAGATAAAATAGCGGTGCCAGGTTTTAGATTAGCAAATACAAATAAAAGGTCCTTCTTAGGTAATTGTGTACGGTTTTGTAATAAAGTTCCCAAACATATTACAACGGTCACAGAAGGGAAATTCAAGTTGCATGTGAAAAACATATTGATTAAAAAATCCTACTACACTGCTACATGCCTGGACAATTCCGCCTCTGCCAAGCTATTGCCTGTTACCTACATAATTTAAACAAATATTGTAATAACTCTATTATATAGTAAGTATGTAACAAATTGTTAAAAGAATGGCCCCAAGTTTCTTGCCCGTTCTTCTCGCAGTGGCTCTGTACAATTTATTTGCTTAACAATGTAAAATATTTCAATACTAAAATTTGTAATTGACCTTCATAAGAGCGTCGTAGTCGCCTAAATTGAATAAATGATTTTGACTTTGACTTGACTTGACTTACTCGTGCATCGTAGTAATACATTTGGATACAAGGGTCTTAAATGTGACTTAACTTTGTTTCAGGGTGATGGACACAGTGCTTGTGACGAACTACATCTGTTTTACATATGTTACCTCTCATAACTAGGTGGGCATCGTGCTTGTCCCATCACGACTGAACAAAAACATTGCACAAATATATTCCGCATCATCAGGGAACATTGCATAATGTATTCTAAAAACCGCATCTGAATATGCTATTATAATTTTGATAAGTTGGGATGACTCTAAAGTTTTGTAAGAATCTTTTTGTATCGCCAAGAAAGTTATTTAAAATTACCGAGTGAAAGTTGTCTTCGACTCGAATTCAATAATGTTTCTTTTAATGTTGAACACATAATAACGTTTCTTAATGTACTTAGTTTGCTTTCGAGGTTTTTATTATAATTTCATTGGTACTACAATTTTGCAGAAGTAAGACTGTTAAAATTAAAACAATACAATTTTTATGGTATTCAATTTAAAACAGTAACATGAACTTGTTTAATTGTAGCCGTATACTGAAATGCAGCTTGATTGAGATTTAAACGGGATTCGAGCGATGGTGCTTGAACGATTTTAAGTCATTTTTCTGTTACACCAACCATGGAAAGGCGGTTAATGAAGCTACATCTTTTCTCTCACTTTCATCCGACTTAAATGTTCGACTTTCCTTTTCATATGTTATTTTTGTAAAGTTGAGCTGGATGAGCAACTCGATTAAAGAACTGTTCAATCACGATCTTGCAAAGGCGCGCTCTTCCACAGTAAATTATTGATGCGTATCTACGGGTATGCCTCGTTTGTACTTTGTACATTACATCCCTGACAAAGTTTTTCGAAACATTGAGTGAAACGTTAATCACAAAACTTTGATTCGCGTAGTCCGCGCAAGAGACGGACCTATACACAAAAACTTTGTTTTCAGAAACACGCACTGTACATTTAATTGGTTCAAGATATATTATAGTAGACAAAACTACATTCAAAAATCCACAACAAAGAACTAATTATCGTATTAGCAGTGTTTTAGGAACAGTGCGTGAGCTTTCGATTTATCTTTATCCTTAGGTCTAGAAATTATTTATGATGGAAAAAGATAACTTCCAGCGGGACTTGAACCCGCAACCCCCAAAATACCGTCCTGGTGCATTACCAATTATGCTATGGAAGCGGGCGCTGGACAGTGGAATCTTCTTCATCCGTTTGAATGCAAGTCTTTTTGACGTTGGCGACATCTACCCAAATAGCAGAAGACTTTTTACTTAGGTTGATATACGATCAACACGAACACCAAATCGATAAAACCATTATTTATTTTGACTAGTATTAATATACATTAAGTTTATCTTTTTCCATCCGAAATAATTTCTATGTTTTAGCTTAGCATGCGTCAATGCTCTTATAAAATAATCCTTATGTCTGCTAGTAAAGCTAGAGGGCTCATGAAAAATATCATTATATCCGAGATATTTAAATGCACGAGTGAGCATAGCGAGCCACATCTCGTATACTTTGAGGTTGTAAATTATAACTTAACCCGAGATACACACTCTACTTTTCATCGAATTGATAATGAATGTCTGTCTTCTACGCAATTAACTTCTTCGTGACTACGAAACATTGAAGCTCCAATCGGCGACTCACAGAATTTAGCGTCAATCGGCTGCCGTCGGAGGTCTATATTGCCTCTATGTAAGTACTTCCTTTTGGACTATACGTTGATCCAAGTTTAGTAAGAAATTTAGTTGTTTTATCTCAATACTAAAAGAAGTTTTCAACTCGAAAGAAATTATCAGTTGCGTCCGAGATACGCGAACGTAGCGAGCCGTCTTTTATAATTAGGGGGTTGCCTCCCTTGATTACCAATATTATAAAATGTACTACTTACTTCTAGCGGTGTAAAACTTCTTGAGTATTCATTATGGTATATAATGTTTTCCCTTGGGGTGCCGGGTTAGAATTGCACCTCCCCATATCATCCCGTGGGTGTCGTAAGAGGCGACTAAGGGAAAAATACTGCAAGGTGGGCAGCAGCGCCTTCTAAAGAACTGCCTTCTTACACTGCGATCCCCAAGCCCCCTGCCAAGCGTGGGGATTATGGCAAATACCTCCTAAATAGGAGAGGCTGTGTTCAGCAGGGGAAAATCCGGCTGAAACAGTAACAGTATTCATTATGGATATAGGTACTCCTATTTAACTATACTATAATATTACAAATAACATACAAAACGGTGGATGAGTAGAACATATTATGTTTGGTACTAAGCCCTCGTAATTTACAAAATTACTATAGTCGGTCAAGTATGTCCGAGACTTATTATGTTTGGAGCAACGAACCTTATGCCGTGACTTCCCTTTTAACATCTCTATAGGAAAATAAGGAGTTTACAGGACCGTGGAGAGTCTTTGTTCTTTCGGAACTAAAGACGTCCGTTAAATGAACAATCGTTACTGGACTCATTTGCTTGGGAAAAAAATGGAATACATTTGTTTACCATAATCTTTTAAAAATACCTCTCTGTTTGACGTTGACGTGTTAAAACTTGAACGTTACTAATTTAGGTTTCGCTTGTGTTATGTTTGTGAGTAAAAAATATATTTGTAAATTATTACTGTTAATCTATATTATTCGAAACTAGTGCAATGTTATTACCTACCTATAGATAGGTAAGTAGGTACATGTTATAATGCTGTCTTACACATGCATTTGTACATACATATACCTACTCATAAGTTTTTACCTAAGCAGTGCAGCTTCTGATTGATTATTATGTTGTATTGTTCACACATACTCTTAAAAAGACTAAACACAAATAATGTGCCAAATGGGGTGCAGACCATTATTGCGTAGACGTATTAGTTATATTTACGAAAACCAATAGTTTTATTTTATTGATTACCACGCTATTATTATCCATGTCCACAAAAGTATATTAAATATAAGGGTGATGCTGCTCATTGCACACAAAAAAGTTTCTGACATCTTAACGCTGTCATCAAACAAAACGTACCCGAATAATTGTTATTGTAAGCATTTACTGTTCGTCCTTGGTGTTGATAAAAAATTTACCCCCAGATACGTAGGATAAGGGTAGAAAAATGATGCTGTGGATTATATTTATGTGGAAGCACAATATTGTGGTAAACCAATAGTCAGGCAAGTCATCTGTTCAGATTAAGGATCCGATTTCGCTGCCGCGTGGCTCACTGATGCGGTTATTGAAGGGATAAATTTACGCTGTTGAAAATAAAAAAATAATAATTATTATTCTCCTATATTACTATGCTCATTTTTTTCATATGAAACGGTTAGAAAAAAACATGAAATTAAAACCCATTATTGCTTTAGCCTAAAAAAACAATCTAAACCCGAAGCATTTTTTTATTATTTGCTGGGCTAGTAATAACAAACTTAACTTGGAAAAAGACTAAAGTTACGAATAACACCCCTCATTTACTGTGGAGGTTTAAAAGTAAACAGTGATGGAATTGTTACTGTTACATCTGTGAGAAAATTTTATATATCGTTAAAATGTATAAACAAAGATAGGTCATCTTTTCTCAGAATGTTAACTTCCCAGCATTGATCTAGGCACTCGTGGGTATCCTTACCATAGTAATTTCACTGATCTCAAAACAAATAAAAGCTGTTTTTTTTATAGGTTTACCTTGCCTTTACGTTTACCTTAGCTTAGTATGTTCCTTTCTTTAATAATACTTTTTCATTGTGGATTTCGCGCTTTCTCTTCGGAAACTATGTGGTTAGTAACTCTGAATAAAATTACCTCTCCGCTGTCCCCCCTTCTTAGTAACATATGCATTTTTTTTATAGCACACAGAACTACGCAATTATTAAAAAGCAAGAGATTTTTTTTAAACGTTTCTTCAAAAATTAGCTTTATAATAAGGGAAAAAATCTTTCAGGTACTGTATCTCATGGTTGCTATGTACATATCTAATGATCACACTAATATTATAAATACGAAAGTATGTGAGTGTGTGTGTAGGTAGGTTCTGTAGTAGGGAAGTTTGATACTCCTTCACGCTGAAATGGCTGAAATGATTCGGGGGAAACATGGAATATGGATAGTTCTTTACATCGTTATCACTTTTCATAATTGACTACCCGGGGCACAGCTTGTCATACATAAAATGTGTTTTGATACGATTTACTATATAGAAATAAGACACAAAACTTGATTACGATAAACCTGTTCTGGGGTCAAGTATTGGATTTGTCATATCCTCTAGAATATTATATATTTTTTTCATATCAGGACACTCTCTCTAAAAATCATGTTCAAGATTAGCCTTCTGATACTTACTTCACCTTAACGTTTTTGTACCTGGCTGACATTGTGTAGCATAGTAGTGTCCGTTACAACAAACAAATAATATATTCAATTTAAATAATGAACGTTCATAACTACCGTTCATTTAATTAACCCAAAAACAACAAAGCTTGAAAATCAAGACATACGATATGTGTTCTGATCCTGTGAATATTCGATCTTAGTGTGTCTTAGTGATCTTGTGATGAGAGGCGTTTGCTCATTTGCACTAATCTAACGCAACGGAGGATCGCGTTTCAATTATGCTTTCATCGTCCCTGATCAAGTATGTATGCTCATTTAGCAGAATAGGTCCGTAGGTATTGGGTATCACATGTTACTGATAACAGTTGTTTTTTTGATTCCGTGTGCTTTTGCCTATCAAACTTGGGATGTATAATAGATGTGTTCTATTATAAAATACATATAGTAATATGTATAAAAAATCTATTAAGTATGCTTCATGATGGGAGTGCATCTCAAGACCATTGCAATATAAGCCCTATCCACGGTTATGATACGGTGTTCTGTTATGAAGTTCGTGGAGTACTTTCCGATGCTGTCATTAATTATTTAGATTACGGTCTGATTTTGCTTAGTTCCACTGGTGGTACCAAAGGTTTTAAAATCGTCGTGTGTGTTTTAGGGGTATGAAAAATAACTAAAATTATTTTCTAACTTCCAACATTCGTTTTTAGGTCAACGTTTTTACACCACAAATATCACCTAAATGGGAAAAAGTCGTCGTTAAAAATCCTACTGGATCCATTAATCAGTTTTAGATTCATAGCAATGAAACCAAGAGACCGTTACCTAAATTCAGTCTTTTGTTGCCATAGGTATTGTCTGCCAATAAGACAAAACTATTCTGTGGTATCTAAGAATGAAGTGAAAAATTTGGGAAACTTTTCTTAATTCATACTAGGTAGTAATATTATTAACTGTTCCATATCCATTTATTTGATGAATAACTTGCCGTTAAGTATAAAAGCCAAGCAAACTAATTTTAAACTAAGGTTTATATCAGCGCGCGCTGCAAAGCTTGACATTACCGCAAACGTCAATTTCAAAATTGGAAAATAATAATACTTTTCATGGATACAATGCATACAATGCAAATAAAAACAAAGATTTTAATATTGTTATGTTTGGAATAACGCTTGCTATGCGGATTACATTACAAAATTACAAATATACAATAGAAAAAAAAATTAATGTCCCGCACATGACTTAATTGTTTTTCTATGTTATATTTGTAATTTTGTAGTGTATTTGCAATTTGTTCAATTAGTGCATACTTAATTGTTTTTCATGTATTAATATAATATATAAATAATTATATAATATACATATTATTACATACCTAATTTGGTTTTAACTGATTTCGTTCTGAAATTGTGGAAACGATTTCAATTAAAGTCAAAAGAACGTTAGCTTTGAAATTTTTTGTTATATAATTCGGAATATATACCTTAAACAATACAATTTGTTTGCATTGAATCTACAAGTATTGTAGAATTCTTACTGTATCTCAAGTACCAATAGCTTGGTAAACTACTAAAATAACGATTTCACTATTGTTTCCCCATAAAGCAAAATATCTTTTGCATGGTGGAAGGGCATTTTGCGAATGCCCGCCTGGCTAGCGACCACCCTCAAGTTGAAAATCTGTTGCCAAGCACCTAACGGCGTGTTCCGGCAGCATTCTTTGAGAGCCAGTGAAATTACAGGCAAATGAGACTTAGCAACTTTATCTCATGGTGACGGGCGCAGTGCAATTCGTGACTTGTGACGAAATGCATCTGTTATAGGCAGAGGTTAGTCCGGTGGGCTGGAGCTTGTTCTGTCACAATAACATAAAAAAAAACAAAATATGTACCGAAAAAGCAGCACGTCATCAGTCTATACTCTCATCGACGTAAGTACTCATGTTTTGCTGCACATTAGACACACAACAGGGACCTCTGCCGTCTCATTTATGAAAATGGTTCATTATAATTTAAAGAAGCACTGCGAGAGTTAAGTGAAAAAGTACTTCTTTCGATCATATGAAGTCATTAAAGTCTAGTAGTCTGGTTGATGGCCGCGCAACGTCCCCTATGGACGGTCAAGGTGATACAATTGTTGCGCAAAGTTTCGGATCAAGGGCGTATGTCCCGGTAGCCGAGTGGGATAGACATCCGGCTCGAAATCGGAGGACGTGGCTTCGAATCCCGCCCAGGACAAAGTTTTGTGCTCCGACAATTTGTAAATGTAATTTTCGCTTAGCACGCGTTAGTGCTTGTAATCATATTTAGAAATAAAACATGTTCCTTGGATACCCTTTTATTTCCAAAGTTACCTCCTTTTTGAATTCGGATGGAGGGATTGGCAGACAGATAGCCGAAGATTAATAATAGGGTCCCGTATTCTAGTACGGAAGCCTAATTATACAAACAAAGTAATTCTAAGACTATGCATAGTATGCATAGAAATAACTTTACTGTAAATATAAGCTATTAATTACAATATACAGTTCAACAGTAAACAGAATGGTGAAAATGTAATTAAGAATCTGATATTGGCTTAGGTCTTTATAGCGCGAATAACTAAATACTTTATTCATAAAATCTCCAATACTGTAATTTGTATCTTCATTTACCTAACAGTAATAATCGGTAGTGATCGTAACTTTCTTACCCTTATCCCACCCATGTGAGGTCGGTGCATATATCTTATATAGCTAACAATTCAAAATACAAGATATACCTATTAGAATTTTTTTTTATTGTAGTATTTCGTTAGATGGAAAAATAATTGAACTAAAAAACTTTCGCTAGTTTTGTCCATTATTATAATTTAGCAACCGGCTAGGACTCACGTAATATTTACCGGATATTTCTTCGACAAGTTTCGAACTCATTTCAATTTTATTAATTTTTGAAGCGCTCGTAGCGAAGTTTACTTGGCTGTTCTCAACCGATCAGCAAAGTTAAGCAACGTCACGCGCGGTCATGATTTGGATGGGTGACCGCTAGTGACATTACTATTGAGCGCTTCCGTGCTTCGGAGGGCACGTTAAGCCGTCGGTCCCGGTTGTTGTCTTAGGATGGTAGTCGTAATAGCATGGTGGTAGGGCATTTTGCGAATGCCCGTCTGGCTAGCTACCACCCTCAAGTAGAAAATCTGTCGCCAAGCACCTAACGGTGTGTTCCGGCAGCTGTCCTTGAGAGCCAGTACTTCTAGGTTAGCCTGAACAACATCTTCGACCACATCATCACTTACCATCAGGTGAGATAGTGGTCAAAGGCTAACCTATCGAGCATAAAAAAAAAAAAATATTATTATAAGTTTGGGAGTTGTGCCCAGCGTCGAGCGCGGGCCTCAGCACGTAACTGGCGTTAAGATTAAGACGTTTGCGCTGTAATTGTAAAAGTAAAAATTTCTCCGTCTGAACTGTCACTTCTGTCACTATCACTATGATTGTCACTGTCACTATCGTTTTTATAGGTATAGGACAGTTGTTGACAAAGTTTTTTTTGGAAAATTAATTGGTAGAACCGGCATTTTAACCTATAATCCCCTGCCAGTTGCCTGCCGCTGCCAACCTTAAGGTAGTAAGTCATTTGTAGTACACCATACCTTTTGGGTAATCTAGGCATCATATTGGCAAATGGCTGTGCTCCGTTCTGTGCCCAATGAGCAGCAACACCCCACACACATCGACACGAGTAATTATTTTTCAAAACTTCATTAGTTAGCCTACGACCACTATCTCATCTGATGATAAGTGATATACATATATTCCCGTGTGTATCGTAAGAGTCGACTAAGGGAAAAATACTGAAAGATGGGCAGCAGCGCCTTCTAAAGAACTGCCATCTAACGCTGCGATCTCCAAGACGCCTGCCAATCGTGGGAAATATGACAAATACCCCCTATATAATGAAATGAAATGAAATTGTTTTTATTCCAGATTTGCATCCATAAAATTATATAAATTAAAACAAATTATTAACACTAAAATTACATTTAACTATTAAACCATTTAATTGAAATTTAAAATATAAAATAATAATAACTAAACAAATAAAAAATATAGGGAGGCTTTGTTCAGCAGTGGACGATCCGGCTGATACAGTAATATCTGGTTAAAATGTATAAGAAATTGGTACTTTTATTTCTTATTATTTCTTTGTCAGTAAAACTAATATACTAAAGTTATCTTATTGTATCGTCGTGTTCCTGATTTCCCTGTTCCTGGTTAAACTCATTCCTGATTTTTATTGTTCCTACATCATCCAGCATAATTCTGTACCATCTGCGAAAACCTGAACCGCCGCGGTATCCCTCAGGGAACCTCCACTGTTGTAAGTCCTTATATTCCTAAGCTGGGAACTATACAGCATAACACTAGGTATAAATATAGATACGGTATAGTAATATAAAATAATATAGGCCACTTATGAGACATAAAGTGTTGCGGAAGCATACCTCCCAACATGGTGCTGGGTACCCAAGTGCAAATTGCTCAAATAATAGAAGTCTGCGCCGGCCTGGCGTAATGCCAACGTAGTGCGACGACCTCCTCCGAAGTCACTTCCTAATTGGTATCAATTCCTCTCATAAGGTACGAGAGACATGCAGTCTTCAAAAGAAATTGTACTATTTGATGAGGTTTTATCTTGATATTTATTGACGTAGGTATATTGTATTATACATGTACATTAGTATATAGTTCTGGGTTCGCTTCATAACACTATTTAAGTATGATGAAGACAGAATCAAGATAGTTGAGTTTGTTAGATTATTTTTACACGACTGCCCAAAAAAAGGAGGCTTATGTTTTCATGGTTCATGTATGTTTGTGAGTGTCTTTATTCCACTATAAGTTCTAAACGGTCTAACCGATTTCAATGTAAGATATATCGTTAGATTTGTATTGAAACTAGAATAATAAAAATATTTAAAAAAAAGTGGCCGATTTAGGCCCCTATATTGGGAGTTAATAAAAATGTTTTTTCCAAGTCTATCGAGTGGAGTATCAAAATGAAGGGCTTTAAGATTCCCTAAATATTTTATGTTACAGCTACGAATATAAATAATTTGCAGTCGTGTTGTTCTACTTTTTTAAGTAATTTATACTTGTTTTCCTGATGTAGTTGTGGATGAATAGCAGTGATCGTTTCAATTTTGTTATTTTGCGCGGGGAACTGTTTTCCTGTGTGCTGTGCAGTTCAGAGCTGTTGTGTATACTTCAGTTCGTGAAACATGATAAAAGGGGACTGGAAAAAATCGGTCAATGAAGCAGCACGCCGCTCTCAAATGCGCACATCACAATATTTTTTAGTTTTATTTTACTACTGCCCACCCACACGATCATATTTTATTGTTGTACTGTATGTACCTCGACCTAACACCCACACTAAAACGTTGTGTATAAACGAGGCATACTAGTACAAATGCGCATCAATAATTTGCTGTAGAATAACGCGTCTTCGTGAGAGGACTGGTCTGTACTCACTTTGGTGTGATGAGGATTTCTTACTCTTACTATCTTAACGCCCTAATTATCCAAATTGTAGTGAGCCTACTACCAAGCAAAGCATTTTCAAATAGGTTATACGCGGGAGTCAGCCATAAAACCTAAGCCACATTCCTTTTTACAAAATACGTTACTTGTATTGTCTAGCGTACAGATGACAGAATACTCTGAAATATTATTAGGGATAACATAACTTTAATACGTTATTTCTTGTCCGTAGTGTTGAAGAGATGAATTATTTTACCGACCTTGAGTGGGATATACTCGTATAAAGGAAGCAGATGAATTCCTAAAGTTGCTACCTATTAGGCTGTTTGATACGTTTATTATTTTCACCGTTTAGTACCTTAGAGGTGCCCCGTCTGGAGCTGGGATAGAATTGCAACCCCCATATCTTCCAGTAGAAGTCATAAGAGGCGACGAACGGCATAATACCAGAAGGTGAGCAGCAGCGTCTTCTGAAGACACGTCATCTTACACTGCGACCTTCAAAAAGCCTGTCATATGCGAGGAATCTGGAAAACCTCCTAATAAAAGAGGCCTATGTTTAAGAAACGGTAATAGCGGTGGACATCTTCCGGCGGTCAATATGTCAATAACAACAGCCGGACTAACAAAAATCACATCGATTGGAAACGGTAAGAACAACTTTAGGACTAGTTTGTGGTGATATTTTAAATGATTTTCTGAACGTGATGAATTGTTGTAGATATATATTTCTTTAATCTATCATGTCTCGATGTTTAGATTCCCATGAATGCGTGTAACTGCGTTTATTACCCATCGTGAGTCACACTTGCGCCTTAACCACCCACTGAGGCCATCAACGCAGTTTCAATATCACGATTTCTGTTAACAATCTTTTTGTTTAACTATAAAATCGACGTGGCGAATGGGATGATGGAATTATTAAAACATTTTGTTTAAGTTTTATAACCATATAAAGAAATACTACAAAGAGTTCATAGGTTTGAGTGCTAAAGTGACCGAAGAGTTTAATGTTTTTAATCAATGACAACGATTTATGTTCAATTCGTAAACGCGACTGAAAGTATTTCGACAAAAACTTAATGGGGTGTTACGGCAGCTGTCCTTAAGACCAGTTTCAAATCTAGAATTTTTCATAGTTGGTAAAACTTAAGCAACCTTTGACCACCATTTCAGATGCGATGGTGTTAATGATGCGGTCGAAGATGTTATTCAGGCTAAGCTAGAATTTAAAGGACAACATTCAAAGACAGCTGCTGGAAAACACCGTTAAGCCTGTTTAGCAGTTCGATCACATCATCACATACCATCAGGCGAGATTATGGTCAAAGGCTTACAGTAATAAAAAACCTATCGTGGTGAAGGTTACTTCCTCAACCTTTACAGTAGATTTAATTGGCGAAGCTAGTCCCGGCTTCAGTTCAGTGTTCTCGCCTACATTGTAATAGTGTATCTAAACACTGTATTTTGATAACATTTACCACAAATAAAGCAAAAACATCAAAACAACACTGGAATTCCAATAATACGTTTATCTTACATAATATATGTAACTCATACTTATAAATTTAATATTCTATACCATTATTTGCTTGATTTTGAAGTAATGATGGTCAAGGGGTAATAGCTATGGACTGCCGTGCCGCAGGTCCCTGGTTCGATCCCCACCACCGGCTGGAGCTTCACCGCATGGTGGAAGGGCATTTTGCGATTGCCCGCCTAGCTCGCTACAACCCTGAAGTAGAAAATCTGTCGCTAAGCACCTAACGGTGTGTTCCGGCAGCAGTCCTTGAGAGCCAGTGAAATTACAGGCACATGAGACTTCACAACTATGTCTCAAGGTGAGACGGGTGCAGTGCAATTCGTCACTTGTGATGAAATGTATCTATCTGTTCTAGACAGAGATTAGTTCGCTTAACATCAGGTGAGCCTCAAGCTTGTTAAACATAAAAAATGCTTGTACAGCTACCTGTTTGATTTCGGACTCACCAAGTTCACATTGAATTAACCACGCACAAACTTCCAAATTAAATTGGATTGTTAAATTGAGTTTGCGCTTATAAATGATCGCATCTGATAGGTCGCGTCAAGATAATATTGTTACGTTGTTATATAATATTGTACGGTACAATTTTGAACTCACGCCCGCCGCGGTAAAGTTTGCTTTCTGCTGTTTACGTATTTATTCGTAGCTTTTTTCCCTATAGTCATCGAAACACATTTTATACAGAGACAAGAATGTTAGATAGATGAAAATAATGTTATTTGAACATGTCTTTTTATCTGTCGCCAAGCACCTAACGGTGTGTTCCGGCAGCTGTCCTTGAGAGCCAGTACTTCTAGGTTAGCCTGAACAACATCTTAGACCACATCATCACTTACCATCAGGTGAGATAGTGGTCAAAGGCTTACCTATCAGGAATAAAAATAAATTTATGTTTTATACAAAAACTACGTAGATAGGTATATTGTCATTATATAGTTAACTCGTCCTTTGTTTTTTACAGTCATACGGTACCTTTTTCGTTTATTTTCTTTGTTTAATAAAGTACACTGTACGTTTTCCACTATTTTTCATTTCTACGATGTAAGAAAGTTGGAATCACTGGCCTAAATACGAGTGGACCTGGGTTTAAATCACGCTTTATGTCAAACTTTTTTCATACGTTGGAATTATGAACGAAACTAGAAAATGCATTTTCTAGTTTCCCTTCTCTTCTCTTTCTCCCCATGACAACAACAACTTTTGAGAATTATGTATATGTTTTTTTATGAGAATATGTTTTTTTTTAGTTTTTTTGTAACGGAACAAGCTCGAGGCCCACCTGATGTTAAGCTGATTAACTTCTGCCTATGACAGCTGAATTTCGTCACAAGTCACGAATTGCACTGCGCCCGTCACCTTGAGACATAGTTGTTAAGTCTCATGTGCCTGTAATTTTACTGGCTCTCAAGGACTGCTGCCGGAATACACCGTTAGGTACTTGGCGACAGATTTTCTACTTGAGGGTGGTCGCTAGCCAAGCGGGCATCCGCAAAATGCCCTTACACCATGCGATGAAGCTAAAGCCCGCGGCTGGATTCGAACCATGGATCTGCTGCGCGGCAGTCCATAGTCTAATGCCATTGAGCCATCACTGCTTAAAAATTGTAATTGTTATTGATGGAAAATAATTGATTAAAAGCGGGATTTCAATCCGAATCCAGATTACACTAGTATCCAATTATTCTTCCATCTATATAACATCTTGGAGTGACGAACAGTACACAATAAGTTATTGACTTTAACTCTTTATAACCTTTGGATCGCAGGTTCAAACCCGCTAGTTGTCAATTATTTCTTCTACTCACAGATTTTTTACAATATTATTCTAAGTTGTAAAAATGAAATCACAATTAAACAAACACATTCTTTTTAATTAAACGAATAACTCATTGAATTTCATCATTTAATTTCCTACTACTTATCCACCCAAAATCAGTCAGGTTATTCCGTCCGTATAATGTTGGAAATAAAAACATTTCAAGCTTCAGTCACGACACTTGAGACACACCAGATGCGCACTGGTCCACTTATCAGTGAACCAGAAGGCTCACTGATTCCATCGTACCATTTTTCTGATAATATTATTCTCCAGTTGTTTCAGTATCGGGTATCGGCTCAGTTTCTCATTCTCTGGAATTTGTACCATTTAAAGTCTTGACTTTGCTTTGGAACCTTGAGATTTTAGGTTCGATCCCTGGGTCGGTTAGTTAATGGTTTTTATTTCTGGTTTATCTATAGTTCTGCTGATAAAAACATATTTGGCAGTAGTCCAGAGTGCTGCTACAACTTCCTAAGAAAATTTACTCTTTAGTCTGCTGGAGTTGTGCGCGCTAAATTGCAATAGGTTTCTCTTTCTCCAAAGGTAATACACATCTGACTAAATCTAGAAATTCAGACACGTCTATCTATAGGTATTATATAAAAGCTACTTAATGAGTTGCAATATTTGGTAAAACATAAACATTATCCAATGTAGCTATTTGTAACATCACTTGAAACTGATTAGCCTATTTGATGCGAACCTTTCCTTTCTAGACTTTCAAAACGGCAAGATGTTCTTAATTAGGCTGGATTCATACCGAAATAGCAGTCTGAAATAGATAGCAGCCATTATAGCCTGCAGCTCAATTTCGCCATCGGACGTCCCGACAAAGCATGATGTTTCATGAATTTCATTTCGATGTCTGGAAGACAACAAACTTGCGATTTTTACGGCATTTCGTACCTTGCACTGCCGCCATTTGGAACGAGCTGACTGGTAAAGTATTTCCGAACACATACGACTTAGGGGCCTTCAAGAAGAGAGCATATTCCCTCCTCAAAGGCCGCCAATGCATCCTCGAGACCTCTGGTGTTGTGGATGTTCGTGGGCGACGGTGATCACTTATCAACAGGTGAGCTGGCTGCTAGTTTGCCAGCCTATTCTATAAAAAAAAGATAGTTGTTGGGATTTTCATCTTTTTATATACATGTGTAGGGAAATATGAGATTTTAAGATCCCTTTATCTTATTTATCTTTAGTAAATATTTTGGGCCCATGTAACATTAGCGAGCTTGTACACATTTACATTTCACAATCATTATGAAAATGCAGCAGGTGTGTTTGCTCACTTGCGGTAGATGACACTGAATACGCATCGTTTCAGAATTTTTATCCTATTATAGAGGTGTTCTGCTCACGTCTTTAGCTATTCTTAGCGGCTGATGAACGACGACGGTCCAATTTTTTTAACCTCTCCATTGTACTGAGACACTTTCTGTCGCGGTCGTATTTAGGTCATGTTGTGGTTTCTTTGATATTTAACGGTCGATTGGATGGACATTGCATTCTATAAAGAGATAGTTAAAAGGCCAAAAAGAAGTTGAAGCGCAAAATAATTATTGTGAAGAAACTTGTTGATGGTTCTTACTTTTTCAAAGCCACACTTTACGTTATAGTCGCAATATAGACAGGCTCATGGAATGGCAAAATATTTTAAAATATTTTATGGATATATTTTTTTATATATTTTTACCAAAAATGTTTGAGGTCAATTTCAGTAAAACTAGTTGAGACTCGGTTTCGCATTATGAAGTTTTTTGTGGCTTAAATTGTATTATTCAATAAAACGAAAATATGGACACTTATAGAAAGCTCGGTAGCTATGCTTGTATTAGAAATCTTTTTTTTATTGTTGATAGACTAGCTTTGTCCAGAATTTAACTGGATTGACGAAATTGGGTATCTAAGCCTACTACCAGAATACACAATGAATACATACTTGTAGGTGCTAATAGTTTCCAATTACTTCTTCTCTGTTTTAATCGATTGCTCAGAACTGAGCTCGTTGAGAAGTGCCGTTCTTTACAAAACCCTTCAATATTTGCTTATTTTGTGGTTTCGTGCGTGAAGGGTTTGGCTTATAGTGGTGCGTGCATGATCGTCTATTCCTCCCATCTGATTTAAGCACTTTTTTGGACTTGGACTTACAATTTAAGTTATCGTCAGGTTTTATGCTATGTGATTATTATATGTATGTACCTATGTATGAATGATTGACCCAGTAGATACTTCAGTATGTACATGGAAGATAAAGTGTCAGGTTTTCTTTTACGTGAATTAATAGAGGCGCAATCATTTTAAAAATTATCTTTCCATCTCATATTTGAAATGCGTCTTAGCTTCTTGCAACGTACACATTTTACTTGTGAAGCACGTGCCTATCCATTTCTTTATTCCTTATCTTTTTCAATTAACTGATAGCTGATTTTGCCGTTACATCTGCAGTCTTTTATACAACTTTCATAACCAAAATGTTTATTGCTAGAAATGTCGTTTCGATTTCACTTTAAAAATGTAGTCCACCGTTATTACAAAATCTATTCTACAAGCAAGTAGCCATCTTAGATTTGATGATTTTTAGTCTGAAGCAACTGTTTACTAAATTTTGTAAATACGTAATAATTGACGAGATTGAGTCAGATTTTGATAATAGTTTCGAGAACATCCGGTGGTTTTTTTCAAGGAATGCTATAGGACGTCCGAGTTGTCGCTCCTTGCATTAGAAGCGAAGTGACAATACCACCATGCAGATGTGTTCCAAATGACGAGCATAATCTCTATGTAACTTATTCACGGAGTTCTATAGTGTTAGTACATAGTTAGTAAAGTTAGTGAAATACTGAAGCAACCTTATAGCTATCAAGCTCTAAAGTAGTTTAAATATTTGTCATGATCACATGTTTTATTCAAAGTTCCACTTGCGCGTTTATAAATTAGGTTGGGCATATGTTAGCTCGACACCGGTGCATCTCCAAACATTGACACAGGGCGGTGACAACGCATGTTACACACTGTTACTTAATCTACCACAGGTTACGTTTGTTATCTATCGCCGTACGGTTAAGCATAAGTACTTTTAGTACCACCAACTTAACTGTGCAGTTTTCGAGGGCGCTACTGGTCATGGAAATCAACTACAAACTGTCACAATTTGAAGGAATGTTGTAGTTCTCTTTTCTGCCACCTGAACAGATAAGTTGGCGGGTCTGTAACACCAGATGCAAATGGGGAAGCGTACGTCATAACTTATCATAATTGAAGGAACAGTAAAACCATGCTACATTAACGAGCTTGAATATATTTACAAGCCAGTAAACAGTGCAATATTTAAGTCATTGAAATGGCTAGTAATATACGCTAACTGAATCTGTATTCCCGAATTGCACGATCCTACTTTTGAGATACTACAACATCTCTATGTATTGCATCAATGTGTGGGTGGATTTATTGTTTTTTTTTTTTTTTTTTTTTTTTTTTTTAATGTTATTGTGACGGAACGAGCCCGAGGCCCACTTGATGTTAAGTGGACTAACCTCTGCTTATAACAGACGCATTTCGTCAGCGACGAATTGCACTGTACCCGTCACACTGAGACGTCCAGTTGTTAGGTCTCATTAGCCTGTATTTTTTCTGGCTCTCAAGGACTGCTGCCGGAACACACCGTTAGGTGCTTGGTGACAGTGACTTTGAAGCAGTGATGGCTTAGTGGCATTGGCTATGGACTGCCGCGCAGCACGTCCATGGTTCGAATCCCGCAGATTTTCTACTTGAGGGTGGTCGCTAGCCAGGCGGGCATTCACAAAATGCCCTTCCACCATGCGGTGAAGCTCAAGCTCTGGGCGGGATTCGAACCATGGACCTACTGCACGGCAGTCCATAGCCAATGCCACTGAGCCATCACTGCTTCAAAAGTGTACACTTATATGCATATATATATATGATAATATATATATGATAATATATATATATATACCTATATTCCCTCCAAGACATATTTTTTTTATCACCAGCTGGTGGCTCACTTTCACCCACAGACATCCAGGACACTACGAGTAGAAGTCTCGAGGATACGTCACAGGCCTTTCAGTGGGGATTATATGCTCTCTTTTTGATTACTGGCTTCATGATTCCTTGAAGTTTTTAGCTATTTAAGTACTTGTATAAGATAACTTAAATTATATTAAGTTCAGGGTTTCTACACTATTTTTATGTAAATGAGTATAAGTGCTATGCCTCTGTATGGATAACTGTTTTTATGCAGTCAATGTGCCTGAACTGTGTTTGTGAAGTTCCTTATGGTAGAACGGTATTCAGATAATCTTCACAGCGCTCCAAGAGTAATATGCAACTGTATCATAATATTATGAACAACCGTCTAAACCATTTAAAACTGGTAACGTGGGCTAGGTAAAATTAAATTTTCTCTGTTATATATAATATTTTTTTTATTACGGAAGCGGTAACTTAACATATTTTGTTTGTAGGATGTTAGATACGCAGTACTTATTATTGAAATTTGCTTACGTTTTATTTTTGTAATACTTGATTGACCCGCTGGATTCCACTGATTATTCGTTGAGCCAAATAAGTGCCAGCATTTTGAGGAAGCGTCGCATCGAGCAAACGCTCTGATAAGTTCTGGAAAACAAGATAAGCTTCCAGCGTCCACGGACCCAATTGACGTATAAGTATATGATGATATTACTTAAGAAGCCTTTTACATTATGCAGCCCTCTCACTCGCACTTTTAAAGATAATTTCCAATAGGAACAATATGGTTTATATTTTTTTAAATGTGGTCAATCATTATTTCGCTGCATGCAACTATAGATGTTCTCAACATATTTTTACTTTGTTACATGTTTAGTCCAATTAGAATTAGAAGCCCAAAATTTAAAATCACTAAATTACGCGTTTTGGATCCCCCATTACAGATATCAAAATGAAAAATATAAACCATATTGTTGCTATTTGAAATTATCTTTAAAAGTGCGAGTGAGAGGGCTGCATAATGTAAAAGGCCTCTTAAGTTGATTCCTTCAAAGTTTATATTATATTATTCATATAAAATAATATAGTTTTATAGTATTACTGATTGCTCAGCTCCTATCCACAACCTTACGAGGATAACACATGAAATTGTGCGGAAAAGCCGAGCTGTAAAGGAATCTGGGTTAAAAAGAATCGCGGATGACATAAATTTCGCGTGAACCATTTATTTGACACTGTGAATGAATGGAGTGGGGTGGTGGCGGCGTTTTGTAAAGTGGGACAAAGTACGCTTACAAAATGTGCGTTAACCTCGGCGAAAATTCACACTACTGTTGGTATTAAATAAGAATTTTAGAACTTTAGTGCAGAATTTATTGACAGAAAGTGCACGTGTTATTTTACATGCAAGGTATGAATACAAATAAATCAGGAGTTGCCTTATTTTTTATTGGAAAATCAGAAATATTATGTGGCAGATATTTTTCTCGTGTTTTATCGATAGTCGTTTTACTTGATTCGTGAACTTTATATTCCAATTTAGGTACTAATTGACTAGAGGTGGACCGTAAAATCTTAACTCAAGGGTAGGAATGTGAATATTAACGGTGATCCCCATTGAAAGTTAAAAACGTTACTACATTTATTAGTTGCAGTAAGTAGAACCCTTTGTGCGCGTTTGTCCGGGGAAGTGCTAACACTATACCTATTTCTACCGTCAAGCAGTAATGTTCACATCACTGTGTTCCGGTTTGAAGGGTGCCGACATCGATGTAATTAAAATACGGGAAATGCGGGATACAATCTTTGACTTGGGCCGGATAAATTAGGCCCAAGAACACAATTGACATTAGTCGCAATCGAACATGCGTTTGTGTATCACGTCACGTTAAATCACCTTATATCTGTGTAAAAAGGCAGCAACAATCATGTGTAGGCGTTTAAAATGTGCACTAATATTTCAAAAACTAAAACAAGTTTCACGACATTACTTTTCACTCGTAAATACTAACAAATCGAATTATTTCTTTACTTTTCTTCCGATTTACATCGCTCTTTGAACGCCATTTGCAGACAGGATAGAAATGCACGATTATCGCTTCACCGAGGATATCCGAATCGTTTTTGTTTGTGTAGCAGTGACGTATATTGCTATCTTGTTCACGCTTGTCCGTTTATGTCTCTCTATCTCATTTATAGCAATATACGACGATAACTCGGTGGAGCGAGTGTTTTTGAGTGTAGTTGTTTTGTTTCTGGTCTAACTATATTTACGTGACACTAGTGTGTCCCGCATCTCCCGTATTTTAATTACATTGATGGGTGCCGATGAAGTTACAGGCACAAGAGACTTAACAACTTTATCTCTCAGGATGGGCGTAGTGCAGTTCGCCACTTGTGAAGAACTGCTTCTGTTATAGGTAGAGATTACCCCTTTAAAACATTTGAGCCTCGTGCTTGTTCCACATAACGATAGCATAAAAAAATAAATAGACAGCTAACTTGGTTTGGATATAGTACAAACGCCACGCACATTATATGTACGTTTGTTACGCTATTGCGCCATCCCCGGTCCGGCGATAAATTGATAACAAGTATATATTTGTACTCATGGCCCGTATTTGTATGTATTTTTACAAGAGTGCCCAAAAAATGAGAGTTATGTTTCCAGGGTTCATGTATGTATGTTTTTTTGTGAGTTTCTTTATTCAACCATAACTTATAAACGCCTTAACCGATTTTGATGTAAAAGATAACGTTAGATTCGCCTTGCTAACGCAGGTAACACTAGATATATAAAAAATCGAAAATCAAACTGGCGGATTTTAGACGCCTTATTGTGACGTAAAATTTATTTTCTCGCAATCCATCGTGTTGGTTGTCAAAATAAATAGCTTTAAAAAACAATTCCATAAATGTATATAACTTGTCGTTTTAATTTCAAGGGTACCATGAAACTTTTAACGAATATAAATGATTTGCGGGTTTTATACTTTTTTAATTAATTTATACTTGTGTAGTACGGCATACCTAATATTAATTATATGCTTTCACGACCTTTGCAAAAGACATTTGAATGCAGTGACTTTAGTATTCCGTCTTCTAACGCTACTCAAGCAGATGTAAATACAACAATAACAAAGTACAAACAGTCTAATTAACAATACAAGAGACCGTAAGCAAGTTGTAGATGGCCGGTAGAGCGCATGTGAACTGCATGAGAAAACAAACCCGTGAGCGAGTGCGGCCGTGACTTCACTATTAAACACGAGTCTCATGTTTGACCTTTACAAGGTTTACTCGGTATAAGTAAATGAAAGATGTAGAGTTCATTATCATGGTGCAAAGACAGTGTCGTTCCTAATGCTGTCATTTCTCTCGGACTTAGAGGGCATTGCTTTGTTCACGGAAAAGTTCATTATGTCTATGTATAATTGTTTTGTGAATGTGGAACAGATTTTGAAGCGCTCGTAGCGAAGTTTGCTTAGCCTTTTTTAATTGATCAGCTAAGTTAAGCAACGTCCGCCGCGGTCAAGAGTTGGAAGGTGACCACTAGTGACATTACTACTGAGCGCTTCCGAGCTTCGGAGGGCACGTTAAACCGTCGGTCCCGGTTGTTGTCTTACGATGGAAGTCGTTACAGCATGGTGGTAGGGCATTTTCCGAATGGCTGCCTAGCTAGCTACCACCCTGAAGTGGAAAATTTGTCGCCACCTAACGGTGTGTTCCGGCAGCTGTCCTTGAGAGCCAGTGAAATTACAGGCACATGAGACTTAACAACTATATCTCAAGGTGACGGGCACAGTGCAATTCGTGACTTGACGAAATGCATCTGTTATAGTCAGAGGTTAGTCCGCTTAACATCAGGTGGGCCTCGTGCTTGATCTGTCACAATTCCAAAAAAATATATATATTGTATTAAAGTATTTATTATAATTAAATGTATATTAACTAAATATTCAATATTTATTTCGTAACTTTCTGATTGTAGTTGTAGTTATTACAATTGTGAGTTTAAGGTTTATTATATACTTATAATCTAAGTAACAGATTTTATATATTAAATGTATATAACTCAAGTTCTAAGATCAACTATATTCGTATTATAATTAACAAGTTATATAGTTCAAATTATTAAAGTCAGAAATCTTATAAATCTATTAAGTCTTCCATATTTTATTACTTGTAAGTGTATTGCGTTGTAAATAATATTTACAGGTATTAGCAGTATATTAGGCCTTGACAGGTTTAGGTCAATCTTTATAGCTCTATAAAAGTCAGTGATTTGCTAAGTAAATGTTTACGACGACGGTTATATTATATTGGCAATTACTATAAATGTTGTGAAGATTGCGATTAATACGTTAACAAACGCTGTGTTATGTTTTACTTATCAAAAAGGTTTATTATATTACCAATATTACAGCTTAATCGTCGTATAATATGCCACATTCCTTCTACTTACTTATAACACGGTAAAAAATAAAAATAGTAATCATGGGGTGCCGGACTAGAATTTCACACTCCCCATATCCTCCCGTGGTTGTCGTAAGAGGCGCCTAAGGGTAAAATATCGGAAGGTGTAACCCGCGGATTTTATTTTAGACATTTTGACCAGTGCCTTCTGAGGAACTGCTATCTTACATTGCGATCCCCAAGACGCCTGCCAAGCGTGGGGATTATAGTAAACCCACGCTTAATGGGAGGTTATGTTCAGCAGCTCACTACCCAGCTGATACAGTAATACACGAAAGAAAAACTGAGTAGGTACAAAAGTTTCACAGTTGTGTCGAAATTAGCCCGTAAGAAACAAATGCTTTTATGACTTGCAAACCCCGGGTTCCGTAGCGACACACAATCAACCAAAAATACCGTTATTTTGTCACACAGCTCGGTTGGAACCTTTAGACGGAGTTCAACTTGCACTTGGGAGGTTTTCAGTATATTCTGTTGATTTACTTTAGAGTTTGCACTACCATACCAAGTTTGCCGGTAAGTCTGTGCTAAGTACGCTTGTACGGTAGGCCAAAAAAGAAAAATGCAAGTTGTTCGACGTCCTTGCTTTTTACGTTTATTACGTTTTTATTAGTATTTGTTTGTCATAACACTACGAATCTCTCTGTAGTCGTCCCCTCAAGGCTGAGGATCGTGGTCATCATTAGATGGTCTGTACTTGGATCGGATGATCTGTCTCCATCGGCTTCTGTTCATCGCATCTCGCATGATGTTTTGAAACGTGACGGCTGAAGAGTCCTTAATCTGATCCGTCCATCTGGTTGGGAATCGATCTCGTGAGCGTTTTCCGTCCGTGTTCCCAACCAAAATGTTTCTCAAGGTTCATCACTATAAATAAATATGATATTCGTAGTCATAACAACAGATTTCGTGAAAAGTCTAAGTGGTACTCTGCCTTTAAAGGTTGCAGCACAGCGAATGGTTAATCACAAGGTTCCGATTTCAGGTGCAGAAAACTGAAAAAAAAACGATAACTAAACAAAAGGTAATGTAATATAAGTAATAAAAAAAACCATGCTGGTTCAAAAGTACCTACTATCTCATACATCTCATTATGCGCATGGTACCGACAAGTTATTTCACACATTTGAGTGTTGAAGTCGGTTCCATTTTTTGGTAAACCTTTTTTTTTTTACCCTTTTTGTGACCCGTGCTAGTTATGGGATCGATTGTCATTCACTATCAATGACTATATTATCATCAAGATAGGCAAATACTTTTCTGTTATTGGAGTGTAGCTCAAAAATGACTTCACCGATTTTGATGAAATTTAAATGGGAACACACATGGCAAGCAATAGCTTTCAAATAAAAAAGAATCATCAAAATCGGTTTCTCCAGTCAAAAGCTTTGAGGTAACAAACATAAAAAATACAGACGAATTGAGTACCTCCTCCTTTTTCTGAAGTTGGTAAAAAATAAAACTTTACAGGCCACGATATTTTAGGTCAATGCTCTATTTTCGATAGTGTCACGTATGAAGTTAACGAACTAAAACTTACATTACATTCTTAGAAATAAGCTCAACAGTAGAAATGACAGAATGCGCATTCTGAGTCCCGAAGTAGACACACATGACATAGACAAGGCTATCTTGATCCTAATTGACATGGCGACTACCAAGTAAAAACCAATCCATCGAAGGCAGGCACGGACGACGGAAGGACGAGCTACGTTATGTACTTGATATTCCACGCTAGATGTTCTGCCCTTCAGTTCCCGGAACCATTTCCATACTTGGCTGACTGCGTACTAACGTTGTCATACAGAGTGCTCCTTTGCTTTGACAATATTATATTTTATGATACAGCGGTGATCATTAGCTTTTGTGAATGAAAAATTTATATTTATATGATTTATATTCATGATGTGACATTGCGTACTCAATAGTGATTCACGCGTGTTTGCCCTTGTAACGTCAAAGTGTAGAGGTATTTAATCCTTTTTTAATTCAAAATAGGTTCGCGTTTGACTGCATCCTGCCTGATGTTAAGCATTGATGTGGTCTAACATGGAGCACGCTTACCTAGAAGAAACCTATTTACTCTCGATTTGAAGAGACCCATATTCATCGGGAAAAACTGACCACGGTAAGGAGTTGCACTCTTTTGCAGTACGCACGAAAAACGTGTTAGCGAAGCGCTACGTACGAGTCCTGGGAATATCAACCATCCAATCTGTCCCTTCTTCCATCGGACGTCCAGACAAACGGAGAGGCCGTTTGTCTGGACATCCGATGGAAGAAGGGGGAGGGCGGAGCTAAGTCATGCAGTTTTTGTGCATATTCACCGAAATATATCCGGGAAAAGACCGAAAGACAAGCGACTTTACGGCGATGCTCGAGATTCCCCCAGAAAGTCGCTGCCGATTAACCTCTTGACGCGTCTCTCAAACGACTCAAGTGCCTCAAGTTGATATTTGGCATAGCCGTCCCAGAGGTGAGAGCAGTTCTCAACACAGGACCTTATTTGCGCTTTGTACAAAGTTAACATCTGTTCCGGTGTGAAATACCGTCTTACCTTTGAGAGGATGCCAAGCTTTTTTGCGTCCAATTGAGCCTTAGACTCGATGTACGAGCCATAATTTAGAGTCGACGAAAGAGTGACACCAATAATATTCATAATAATCATAATTAAGTGCACAAGATCTTAATTTATAGTTCAAGTTCTAAATCTTTTAATCAATTAAAGCGTCTACGAAGCTCTTATAAAGGTCAATTACATATTTTAATATTGACATTTCCTACATTGTAGTGTTACGTTTAGCATGTTTTTATAAATAGTAGTTTTTTTTATAGTTATATACAATTCGTTTAAAAATTTGCCTTTGCAGACATACGAAAATTTACTAAATTCAATGGATTTCTAAGTTAAATCATGAAACAATAATAACAAATGTATATTTTATTTCTTAGCAAGCCACTACTCCTTTTAAATCTACAGTATTTGTATTTCTTAAATTCTAAAGGGACCTTATTAAATATTATATTGCACATAATAATTATATGTCAACATCAATCTAGTAAATGGTCGCCACAGTTGGTTTTTGTTTTGAGATTAAACACTTTGGTCGCTGACACGAGTCCATTTCCTTAAGCCCAAAAATAGCCCCAAAACTTATTTGTTTGTAGAATAAACACTATATCTACTGCTACACATCTTCCCATTTTAAGACACCGTACTTTAATATTCCTTATATTCATTTACTTCTAGGTAAGCCTGAATAACATCTTCGACCACGTCATCACTTATGATCAGGTGAGATAGTGGTCAAAGGCTAACCTATCAGGCATAAAAATAATAATTGTATTTATTTATTATTATTGTTCAGCCTAATATAATAATAAAAATATTGTGCGTAAATTTCAACCAGATAACTATTAGAGTGCAACAAATAGAAACCCACAAAGATTGCACGGACGGACAGCGAGCTTAGATAAGCTAAAAATGAAAAGTAAAAATAATAAGCAGTGTTACTTACGCAAACTGCTTCATCGGTCGTATAAATGAATGTTGCCAGTCACAACAATTATATTCCTCTATATTCTAACAAGCAGTTTTTATCATTATCCTCAGGAATGTTGCCCGTATGTGGGAGACGTCTCATGGGCTCCAGTTACAAAAACTCGATAAGATACAGACCAGTTCTACCGAACGGGTGTTATTTGACTACTATAGCAATTAATTAGGTGCTTATGTCCATGTATATATTTGTATACGCATTTGTTAAAACAGGTTGTAATCTCGCAATATTTTCCAGGGTGAGAAATGATCCTAGCTATGTATCAAAAAAACTAGATTTAGGTCTGCCCTGTCAGGATACCAAGATTACTCTAATTATAAAAATATACAGGGTAAAGGAATGTCGGACTCCTGTCCTATTAAGTATGTTTATAAAAATTGATTTTACTCAAGTATACCTTTATACTTAATGACTTTACACTATATTATGATACCTATTGATAATAGGTTCAAAAAATTGTTGGATCCTGTAACATTGTTCGCCAAACCAAATTCACGATTTCATTTCCTTAATAGACTATCAATTTTGTCACTAATAATTTTTCGCCTAAACTTCGATGATAGGCATCGCCATGTCATCCTAAGATGACAACCGGGACCGACGGCTGAACGTGCCCTCCGAAGCACGGAAACGCTCAGTAATAATGTCACTAGCGGTCACCCATCCAAATCATGACCGCGCGCGACGTTGTTTAACTTTGCTGATCGGTTGAGAACAGCTAAGTAAACTTCGCTACGAGCGCTTCAAAAACTATCGCGAGTTTTGTCCATTATAAATAATAGATACCCGGCTGGGACTGGCGTTATATTTACCGGATAGAGTCCGATTAAGAAGTGCAGCTGAGCCGGGACCGACAGCGAAATCGTTACGTTAGTTACGTGCTGAGGCCCGCGCTCGCCGCTTCGCGCAACCGTGACTCCCAGATGAAGGGCTACAATATAGCCCGAAACTGGTCGGAATCTATCTGGTAAATATAACGCGAGTCCCAGCCGGGTACCAATTAATTATTTTTTTATATTTTGCGCTCTAGTAAAACCCTCGTTGCACTCAGTATACTACTTTAGTGTACTTACTAGGTACTCTAGAATCCTTCGTTCTGCTCTGGATTTAAAGAAGCACTGCCTTTAAAATGGTTATTTGCTCCCTTCGTAAACAATCTACTATTTTGTATCAATTATCGTCGTAACATAGCGGTCGTAAACAGAAAGTTCTGGTAAAGTATAGGAGTTTATCGATATTCTTATTAGTACGTAGATAAAATAGAAAATAGAGAAATACTACGGTACCTGCGGGAAATAAGACCTTTTATGTCTAAACAATTATATCCAGACTAATACTACTACAAGTATTGTATCTTTTATTGCTAAATATAATTTTTAATTATTATATCTGTACACAAATTGATAGTCTAATAGAATTGGTTAATTACAAAGGCATTATCATCTTTAAAAAAAAAAACCTAAATGCATTACATGCATATACATGTCAGTAGGTATATCATTATGCAGGAATGATAGTTGGACAAATATGCGATGCACATAGGCCTTACTTAAGAACTGTGCTTTTTCAATTTTATTAAAAATACGATGTAGGTTTTACTCAACTGTTTCCATCTGTGATTAATTGATTATTCATTCTTTATTCTGTGTGCTAATACCTAACCGTAATATAAACAATATGGTAAATGCAGAGAGTTGAAATACATAGAGTAGCTATATCCAAATACCAATACTCTAAAAACTAACTAGAATTTGCCTATCTACATACCTATGCACATGTATATGCAGTTTGTAATGACAAGGAAAGAATATTAAAATATTATGCGTCATATCTGTTGTTAGAAAGAGAAAAATAATTATGCAATTTGTGTTAACACCGCCATGTGACGTTCCGATCACCATTACGCTTCGATCTCTTTCACTCTCTCTCACAAAACGATCCACACATCTCGCTCATCCATTTCATTATGACAGAGTCGCCTAAGGTAAAAAAAAATTACGATGTTTTCTATTTCAATAATAATAGCAATACTTACGCTTGAAATGAAACTTTTTTTATCTCTCACAGTGCTTGTAAAATGAGAGCCGTGTTTTAAGACACAGAAGGGCATATTGTCCTCAACTTTTTTCTAAAAACACACGATTAGCGGCAACGTATTTACCGGACGCTCGGAAGTGCAAGACTGGTAGCGACTACGGCAATTACCTTGCATGCGAGTAAATACGGGGAGTTCACAACTCATCTGCAGGTAAAATATCTTACGGTAAGTGTATTTAGTGAGTAAGTGTACTTAGGCTAAAGGCATTTTAATGCACTTTAAGCCATTAAGCCTTGTACTCGATATATCAATCATAAATAATAATTATTTTCGACAAATACCGACCAACAACATCTAATATCACGGTCAATATAAAGTAATTGTACTGGATACACCTTACTATGCTGGTGTGCCGAGGAGGGTGTTGCTTGAGAGAAACAAGTATTGAGAGCTTCTTGTTATTTATTCTTCGGAGTTGTTTTCTTGAGGAGAGGTGAGCACTGAATGAATTTCACACCTTCAGCTCGTCTTCTTCTTCGCGCGGCAACTAGTGCCGGCGCGGACGCGCCTTCGGGCTCGGGTGGCCCCTTTGCGCGGCAGTCCTTCGCCAGCAGTTCATCACTGCTGGGTCGCGGGGTGTGTGCCATATGGGTGGCACCTTCTTCTTGCTTCGGGGTATATGGTCAGTCCAGTCTTCTGTCTCCCTACTCGCCCTCAGCCCACCGGGTGAATCCCTCTGGTGGGAAGCCCAGTGAGCGAGTCGCTCGGGAGACGAGATGATTGCGCGCCCAGGCCGGCCCTCGGGGCCTGAGCGTCGCGGCAGCATCGGGGGCACAGTGAAGTGCTACCTAGCGGCAGGCAAGGAGTTTACCCACCCCCGCTAATACAAGCGGGATGGGGTCCACTCCCTCCCTGAGCGCCTGGAGCACTTCCTGCAGGGTGCAGAGGGCGGTCTCGATTAGCTCAAGTTCCGCCGCCGTCCTTATCTTCTTGTTACCTGGCTCGCTCGCACGTGGGAGCGAGGCAGGTACGTGTTGTCGTCTTGGTCTCTCTGCCTTAGCACGGGGTGCTTGGGCCAGAGAGACGGTAGCTTCGGGTGCGGGTGCGGAAGGCGAGGGTGCGCTCTTCCGTAGCCCCTTCTTCTTCTTCTTTTTTGATTTCTTTCCCGTCTGGCCGACGCCTCGTGGTAGCGGGTTGTTGGCGGCGGCCATCAGGGAGGTCGTGGGTGTCTCTTCCGGTGGTTTGGTTGTTGGCTTGGTCAGCGCAACAACACGTGGTGGTGGCTCTTCGCGTGGGGTGGCCGTAGTACGGGCCGTGGTGCCCGCGCGCTTGTTCCGCGCCTCCTCGCGGAACACAGCGCAGCGGGGGTTGTTGGCGGTGTGCGCTCCGCCACAATTTGCGCACGTCGCCGGTTCGTCTAAGGGGCGGGGGCAGTCGCGCGCGTAGTGTTCACCCCCACACCGTACGCACGCCTGCCGCCGGAAGCAATTGTGGGAGGAGTGCCTAAATGCCTGGCATCTGTGGCATTGTGCTGGGCCCCTCCTCCCACGCCAGTGCTCGAGCTTCACCCCCGGCATGCACAGAAGTTCGTCCACTTCGTATATGCCGGGGGTCAGGTTGGGAGTCCGCTTCATCGACGCGAAGAAGATGCAGCCTGGCCTGCCCTTCCTCGCGGAGATCTTCTTCACATGCTCGGGTTCGTACCCGAGCGCGGCAAGGTCTTCCATGATGTCTTCCGGCCTGGTGTCTGCCGGGAGCCCTCGTATCGCCAGCTTTTGGTTGCGTTCCTTGGGGAGAGAGTAGGAGAACCATGTCATCCTTTCCGTCTCGTCCAGGCTAGTGAGGTAGGCCTGGATGGCACGGTACTCCTCCCCATCTGCTGGCGTGAAACGTACCCCTTTATTAAAAGGGCGTACGGTTGGTGGTCGTCCGAGAATCCCTTTGAGCGCGCGGAGGTGCTTCGTGCTGTTCGGGAACGATTCGAGCACGATCGGTGGGTACCGTTCCTTCGGTACCGGTGCCGATTGCGTGCCGGTGGTTGCAGCGGAAGTGTTCGTAGTTGTTGTGGTCGTCTGTGTAGTGGCCGTCCGTGAGGTTGATGCCACAGCCTCAGCATAAGCGGCAGGCGCACTTGCTGTCCCTTTCCCGCCCCGCGGGTGCGAGGTAGGAGGGGGGCGCGGTGCTGTTGTTTTCCTGCCGGTGGTTGCGACAGGTGGGGTGTTCTTTGTATGTCCTGGCGCGGCCGTGGTTACGGCGGCGTAGGACATTGTGGCGGGGACGTCTCGTTCGGGTGCGGTGGCCGCGGCCCAGTCCATGCGGTCTAGGGCGCGGGCGCAGGTGCGTTTGCCGGCTTCCTCGGTCTCCTCACTGCGCTTCCTGCGCACTCTGGGGACCGGCGGGTCGGCGGGCGTAGTCTTCTTTGGTGGTGGCGATTCCGGGGAATCCAGAATTACCACCACTGGTGTGGTGGTCTCAGCAGGGGCAGCGGTGGAGGCAGAGGAGGAGTCGTCACTCTGCGCCTCCGCTTCCCAGCTTGCGCGTTCGCGGCGGGCGGCTTCCAGTGTCTCCTCTATGGAGCGCCGGAACTCCCTATACCGCCGCGCGTCTTCGTCCGCTTCGGTGTTGTCAACTGGGACCCGCCGGGTGGACAGGGGTCTGTCCCGTGCGGGGGTCCTCAGTTGGCCTCGAGGTTTTCTTGGGGCGTCAGGGCAGTGGTGGCCAGGTTCTGCCGAAGCGTTATAATCGCTCGGCGAACTCATGGCCACTGAGGTTGCTTCGATCCACGCGATTCACTGATTCTTCGACTGCGGCATCTGCGTCTGCAGTTCCGGGCCAGTCGAGGATCAGGCTATCCAACTAGGTGGCAGTCTTCGCCCTCAGAAGAGGGGTGGAAATCGGAGGGTGTTTTCAATAAAACACCCCCGAGTTCTATGGAGTTTAGTGAGAATCCGTGCGCGGTTTACAAAAACAAATCGTAAGCAAAACTTTTCGCCGCGTAGCGTACTGTTATATTTTCACACCAAAATGGGCCTGTTTATAAGCCGCCTATTCTCTACAGTCTAGTCGTGTGCAGCGAGAGTGCGCGAGGCGCGCTCGGCCAATGGGAGAGGCGTATGTTGCCTCTCGCTCAGGCGCATGCTCCCTTTCACTCGCACCTATCGCTACTCCGTTGGTTGGAGCCTTACCCTATGGAGAGCACCTATTCTATTATTATTTATTTACACTTACAAATATGGTACGATACAATTTTAACTATATTACAACTATCTATAACTTACGAACTATTCTTGAAGGCGTCGTCCTGCACATCTCTCCCGCCGTGTGACCTCGTCGCATCTGCTGCCGGTGTTGGAGAGACGTCTTCAATAGGCAGGATCACCATCTTCCTTACTGGACGCCGCAGGATGCCTCCTTTAGTCTTCACGTCGACGGTGCGCACGACTGTGTCAGGCCCTGGATACGTGGCGATAACTTTTCCACGAACCCATACGTTGCGTGGCAGATTGGGGTCGATGATCTGGACTAGATCCCCGATCTGTACTGTGGGTCCTCTTCCGTGTGGCTCCCGCCGGTTTTGAAGTTCTGGGAGATACTCTCGTAGCCATCTGCCCCAGAACATGTCGGCCAGTCTCTGTGCTGCGCGCCAGCTGTCCTTCGTCAGGGTATCTCGTTCGTTGAAGGTTCCAGGTGTCGGTACTCGTCCGGGTCCTCCCAGCAATAGGTGATTCGGTGTTAAGGCTTCCGGGTCGTCCGCGCTGACGGATACATGGGTCAGCGGGCGACTGTTCACCGTGTATTCGGCTTCTGCCAGAAGGGTGGAGAGGACTTCTTCTGTTGGTCTTTTCTCGTGGAGTGTTGCTGTGAGTGCTGTCTTCACAGATCGCACCATGCGTTCCCATGCCCCTCCCATGAACGGAGCTCCGGGAGGTATGAAACGCCAGGAGATCGTGCGTTTTGCGGCCTCTTCTGCTGTCGCGGTATCGATGGCTTGCCGTAGTTCTTTGTTGGCTTTGTTCCACGCGGGATCTTTCTCTTGGTTTCTTTTCGTTCGCCTGTAGTTGACCTTTTCTATCTTCGTCCTGCAGAGTTGTATGAACTGCAGGACTCTCGCGGTGCTGTAGCGAAGTCTCTCCCAGTTAGAGAAGCGAGAGACATCGGGTAGCCCTTCTGCGAGCCTCTGTGTCTTGCTGTTGGCTATGTGGTTGACTCTTTCATCTTCCGTTGATGTTGGGGTCGGAGGTGACGTATCCTTGGGCCAGTTTTCCTCGATCTCGTACAAGAATTCCGGTCCTCTGAACCATCTGTGGTTTGCGTCAAAGGATGGTGGAGCATCTCTGGTAGCGTCGTCTGCTACGTTGAGTTTTGTTGGTACCCAACGCCATTCATTGACTGTGGAGCTTTCCTCTATAGCTGCGAGACGGTGAGCCACATACGGTTTGTAGGATCGCGAGCCCGTCTTGATCCAGGCTAAAACTGTCTTGCTGTCAGTCCAGAAAACCTTGGAGTCTGGTTTTCTCTCATGCTCCTTCATGACGGCTTCGGCGATGCGCGCGCCCATTACTGCGGCTTGCAGTTCTAGTCTCGGTATCGATGTGAGCTTGAGAGGCGCGACTCTTGCCTTCGCTATGACGAGTGACACGTTGACTTCGCCGTTTGGAGCTTCTGTTCGCCAGAAGAGGGCTGTGGAGTAGGCCACCTCACTGGCGTCTGTGAAGATATGAAGTTGAAGGTTGGTGGCGTCGCTGTAACCGAGGTAGCACCTCGGGATGGCCACGTCGCGGAGGTTCTTCAGTTGGATGATCCATGTCTGCCAATCGAAGGACAGATCTTCATCTATTTCGTCATCCCAGGCTGTGCCTCTGCGCCATATCTCTTGCAGGATCTGTTTCGCTCTGGCTGTTACTGGAGAAGCGTATCCAAGCGGGTCGAAGAGAGACATCACAACCTTTAAAGCCTCTCTCTTAGTGGGCCTTTTCCCTTCTATGATCTGTGGTGGTACTCTGTTCAGGTTGAGATTGAACGTGAGTTTATCTTCTTCCGGTTTCCATACTAGCCCCAGAACTCTTTCTGTTTTCTGTTCGGTTTCGTAGAGTTCTGCATCTTCTGAAGCGTTCTGTTCACCGAGGGCTTCAAGAAGTCTTGTTGAGTTAGACTTCCACTGCTTGAGGATGAAGTGGGCCTTCAGGTGTACGTCTCGTACTCCCTTAGATATTCGAATCGCATCTTCTATGGTTCTGAAGCTGTCGAGGTAATCGTCAACATAGTGCTTTTCTTTTATGGCGATTGCTGCTTCGGGATGCGTCTGTTGGTTTGCTTCGGCGTTTAAATTCTTCACGAAGATGGCCGTCGATGGAGAACTGGAGGCTCCGAAAATGAGCGACGTCATCCTGTACTCTTCTGGTGGTCTGTCGTCCCGTCGATCCCGACGCCATAGATATCTGAGCGCGTCTCTGTCTTCTTTCCGAAGTTTCACCTGCATGAACATTTCCCCAATATCGGCTGTCACTGCAATCTTGTGCTGTCTGAATCGCATCATGACGCCTGGCAGTGACTGTAGGAGATCAGGGCCTTTAAGTAATGCATCGTTGAGGGCCACTCCCTTTGTCTTGGCTGCGGCGTCGTGCACAACTCGTAGCTTGTCAGGCTTCATTGGGTTTATTACCGCAAAGTGTGGGAGGTACCAGGTTTTGCCTGGAGTCTTCTCTTTCGGTGCAGGCTCTGCGTACTTCTTGGTGATGAGCGCTTCCATCTGTTCTGTGTATTTCTCTTTAAGTTTCGGGTCACGGTCGAGCTTCTTCTCTATGCCATAGAGTCGTTTCAGCGTGTTCTCGTAATTGTCGGGAAATGTGAAGTCTTCTTTCTTCCAGAGCAGAGAAGTTTCGTATCTTCCTTCTTCTGTGTGGACTGTATTCTGTATAAGGATACGCCGGGCTGTCTCTTCTGGATCTGTCGAAGGTTTCTTCGCGTTGAGGCAGAGTGCGTCTGTAGCGAAGTATTGCTTCATCATTTCCTCCAAGTTATCTTCTTCTCGGGCTTCTGTGATGTGTGAGACGAAGTCTATGCTGCGGCCGAGAGAACGTGTGTGGTTCCCGTGCAGTACCCAACCCAGTGGCGTGAGTGATGCCACTGGTTGGTTTTTGTCGCCTCTTCTTATCTTCGATGTCAGGAGCAGGTGCCAGTTATCTTGGCCTATCAGGACGCGTGGCTTCGCATTTCCATAAGTGAGGAAGCGGCTGAGGTCTCGCAGGTGTTCGCATTTCTCTATTTGTTCTTTCGGAATTTCCTGCGTTGAGACTTGTAGATTCATAACTGTTCTCGCTTGAATTGGTTCCTCATGGTTATTGAGACCCTTAATCACGAAGCTCACTCTTCTAGATTGAGTCTCTGCTGTCTTCATCTTGTTGATTGCTTCAATGCGTAGCGGGTCTATGGGCCCAGTTGCCCCGATCTTGTCGCTGATGTTGCTGTCGATGAGCGTGACTGTGGATCCGTCGTCAAGCAGCGCGTAAGTGTCAATTGTTGCTGTAGGCCCCTTCACTTGGATTGGTATAATCTTGAGGTAAGATTGCTTCTGTGTGGCGGTCCAAGTAGTGGTGACGGCCTCTGTTGTTTCCTTTTCTTTAGCAGGTTCTGTCTTCTTAACGAAGTGTAGCAATTTGTGGTGATAGTACTTGCAGCCGTTGGTGTCGCAGGTACGTCGCTTGCAGCTGTGGTTTCTTGCTCTGTAGCGTAGGCATCGAAAACAAAGATGCTTGTTCTTGGCGATGTCCCATCTTGTGTTGCTGTCTGCGTTTTTGAACTTTTCGCAGTCTGTTGTAGTGTGTCCGGTATTGTCACATACCGCGCACTTGGCTGTGGTTTGTTGTTCTTCTGTGACTGTGTGCACTTTGTATGTGCGCTTGTTCTGTGAGGTGGGCTGTGCTTGAGTGCCCACTGGTTCGGGTTGTGCGTAAGGTGCGCACAGGTCGGCTTCTGTCTTCATAAACTTCTCCATCTTCAGTAGGTCTGGATTTTCTCTTGGTTGTTTGGCGGCGAATTCGTAGAACTTGTGACGAAGGGTAGGCGTGAGCTTATCCAGCAGTATCTTGCTTGTCTCTGGATTAAACAGGAAATGTGCGCAGCCCAGAGCTTGAAGTATGCACACAGCGTTGGTGATCTTGCTTGAAACTGTGCATGTGTCTTGCGGGTTTTCTGTGAGTCGTGGCAGCGCCTTCAGCGTATTAAGTTCCGCTATGGCGATGGCTTCCGGCTTTCCGAATCTGGATTCGAGTGTGCGCATGACGTCTGCAGGATCGCTGTTGCTGATGAGTAGCCCTTCAACGGCTTCGCTGGCTTTTCCTTTCAGGTTTCTTCGTAATCTGTTGATGTTCTCGAACTTCGTAAATAATGTTGCCGTCTCATTGTAGGCGGAGCGGAACATCAGCCATTCTTGATGATTCCCACTGAAGACAGGTAGTTCGATGTATCTTGGATGACTGGCGGCCTTGACTGCCATGGTGATCGCTGAAGACAGTTGGGCGAGCTCTTGACTATGAAACGCTCCCGCCGATGTCGATGGTACTTGATGACGCGGCGCAGGTACTTGCTGTGCTGTTGCAGGAACTTGCTGTGCTGTGGGTATCTGTTGATGCGCAGGTTCTCGCTGTGCTGCGGGCATCTGTCGATCCGCAGGTTGTTGCTGTGCTGCGGGCGTTGCAGGTTCTTGCTGTGTTAACCACGTGTCCACACGTGATTCGACGTCTTCCTTGGAGTATACGGAGACATCATCGTCGTCATCCGAATCTTCAATTTCTATTGCGGCTACGCGCGCTTCCATAAGCATTACTTGGTAGCGCGCGAGTTCTGCCTTCGCTTGAGCGAGCTTCTGTGCTTTGGCCCGTGACTTCGATTTGACGGACCCAGTAGTCTTCATTGTTGGGCGAACGGGCGGCAGCTTGTCTACGGCTCTGAGACGAGCTTGCCATTCTTCTGTCGGAGGGTCGCCCTGCCTGGCGGCTGGCGGGGCGACTGATTCTGTTTTCGACCTCTTGTCTGGCCTCACTGTGGTGACGGTGACCTCCGTCGCGCTAGAAGGGTGCGCAACGGAGGCTTGTGCCGCAGCGGATGCGTCCGCCTGCGACTCCGATGAAGCTTCTGTTGTCGTGGTGTGTGACGTCTCGAGGCTCATGACGGTATGAGCCGTGGTCTCCGTCCACGCGCTTTGATTCGTCGCGGTAGTACCGGACGAGGACGAAAGGGGGTCTTCGGCGGCGAGGCGCCCCTTTCCTGTAGAGCGTGTGACCGGCATATCGACCGACCAGTTTCTTCTTGTTTTGAACGGCGTTCCTCGACGATCCGACTCGATGTGACCAAAAGATGTACTGGATACACCTTACTATGCTGGTGTGCCGAGGAGGGTGTTGCTTGAGAGAAACAAGTATTGAGAGCTTCTTGTTATTTATTCTTCGGAGTTGTTTTCTTGAGGAGAGGTGAGCACTGAATGAATTTCACACCAAAATGGGCCTGTTTATAAGCCGCCTATTCTCTACAGTCTAGTCGTGTGCAGCGAGAGTGCGCGAGGCGCGCTCGGCCAATGGGAGAGGCGTATGTTGCCTCTCGCTCAGGCGCATGCTCCCTTTCACTCGCACCTATCGCTACTCCGTTGGTTGGAGCCTTACCCTATGGAGAGCACCTATTCTATTATTATTTATTTACACTTACAAATATGGTACGATACAATTTTAACTATATTACAACTATCTATAACTTACGAACTATTCTTGAAGGCGTCGTCCTGCACAGTAATTTCATAGTTTAACGTTGTACAAGTTGGTAAATAGACCAATTATTGTAATAATGGCGGTGTTCTGTGGAAATAAAGCCTTCAAAGGGTCGACAGTAGCGAATCGTTGTGAAGGGAAACCTGACTGCCTTAAAGGCTGAGGTAAAAGGCAAGAACAGGTACGAGTTGTAACTAGAGAAGGATCAGTTATTCTTTATTAGTAATTTCGTTAAAATGTGGTTTTTAGTTTTTAATTTATTTCGCGTACAAGTCTTCAAAAATATCGAAAATATTGTACCGACCTCACATACGTAGGATAAGAGGACCATTACGGTAGCAATTCATAATATTATCAAAACTTCTAATACTAAGTTATTTTTCTGAAAACTAACGCTTACCTAACCTACGAAACCGGTAACTAAGTGTTTTTAATATATACGCTTAGAAGCAATAAATCATTGTACTATTGAGCTATCGATCGACAATGTTCGCAATAAAAAGTATAGAACAAACATGTTTCGATTTCACGTAGGTAACCCCTTTCGACTCCCAAAAAAAGAAAAACATACTCGTAGGTATAAAAAAATCATTTTTTGGTTAAAGTACTACCGAATTGGTCTATTTTAGATTTTTATTAAAATTTTATCGACATCGGACGAGTATTTTTAAGTTACACTCATGCAATTAACTGAAAAAAGTATTTGCCAATAAGCCTATGATATAGTAATTAAAACTATTGTCGACCAGTTTAATGTAGGCGAGTGATAATCGATTTTGTTAGCAGTGAAAAACAAATGAAAAGCAAAAAAAACGTAACTTTCTAGAAATTATTTCTGCGTTTCAGTGTTAGTACACTGAAACGCAGAAATAATTTCTAGAAATATATTTCGCTACCTAAAGCCATACTAAAATTATCTCAAGAGTGTTTTGGATTAGTAAGTTATTTCATCCTTTTCAGTGTTGTAAGCCGGTTCTTATTTTTTTTAATAGTATGGCAGATGAGATGTTTGAACATGTGTCCTCATGGACACCTTTTTTGTACACGTTTAAGCTACTTATAATATTTGGCTGTACACTGAGAAAAACGACTTAAAGGCTTAAATCAAATTTGACCTTTTACCGTTGAATTGTAAATACGTAAGATGAATTCACATCTCTTAAGATGATTTTCACCAATCAATAAAAATGTACCATGTTTTATAATAAACACAACCGTCAAAAACACCTTCCGTAAAGTATTTTCAGAATTGAACTTGTTATACGATAATAATAGCAGTATTGACCATAAAATATATACGCTTATACGGCGGCTTATATATACTACTTTTACGGCGGTTTATATACGGTGATTATCACTATAACGTACGACTTAATCAGCCTCATCGAAAGTCAATATTTAAGAAAGACCACAAAATACACCTTAAATGAAGACGAAAAGAAACATTCGCCTTCACTGACCTCGTTTAACGCCTTCTAGTCTGAAGGCATTTTTGTACGTATTTACGTTTGGTCGGTTTTTCGCCTTATACCATATAAATTGGCCGTCATTAGGGCGCTTTTGACTTTAGATTTTTCTCAGTGTAGCTTAGCTTCATTAAAATATCACTAGAAACTAAAATCAAAAATAAAATACAATATATAGATAGATAGATAGATAGATATATACCTCCTTAAAAGAAAGCTTTTAAACAAACTTATGACTATTGCAGACCTTTGGCAGTCCAAAGGCACTCCAGCCCACTACCAGTGGACATCGTGTTCAGCGTGCATGTAGCTTTTATATTTTATGAAGTAGTGAGACGGATAAGTCGCCCACCTGAAGGTAAGCGGTCACGCCTGTCCATATCATTTCACGGTGGTACCCATTAAGGTGGTGCCCGTGGGGGTACCGGGCTAGAATTTGCCCCCCCCCACACGCGTCTCTACTCATGGGTGACATAAGAGACGGCTATGGGTAACACCAGAAGGTGGCAGACTTTCCATGAAACTGATATCTCACACTGCGATCGTCAAGCCGCCTGCCAAGCGTGGGGATTATGGCAAACCCCCATATTGGGGGAGGCTGTGTTCAGCAGTGGACTATCCAGCTGATACAGTATAGTACAAGACGGTCTTTTGCTGAAGAAACCTACTCTACATTAGATGCTTTGTGAAGTTTACGAAATACGATAAGCTCGCAGTAAAGCCCGCTGCTAAAGCTACAGCGGTGTGAATTGCGCCTTGTTGTAGGCCTCTTTACGGGTCATTGTAACCTGAACTACTTTCTGTACAAAACTGGAGCTACATACAGTCCTCTATATAGAGGCTGTATGCGTAAAGAAGAGACCGTGGAGCATGTCCTATTGCACTGTAAAGCCACGGAATAAACGGAGCAGCTATGCCAGCGACCCAGAGTCCTTCTCCACTATATTAAGGAGTGAAGAGAATGGCTTGGGTAGAAGCTGGCGGGGAAATGCACAAAACACCTGCATCTCATCATGGAAAGTGATGATGTGGTCGAAGGTGTTGTTCAGGCTAACCTATAATTACTGGCTCTCAAGGACAGCTTCCGGAACACACCGTTAGGTGCTTGGTGACAGATTTTCTACTTGAGGGTCGTAGCTAGCCAGGCAAGCATTTGCAAAATGTCCTTCCACCATGCGGTGAAGCTCAAGCCCACGGCGTGATTCGAACCATGGATCTGCGGCACGGCAGTCCATAGCTAAAGCCACTGAGCCATCACTGCTTAAAAAAAAATAAAAGACCGACTTCCGTTTATATACATGTTTATATATACACAGCTAATTTCTTTACCGGATATTTTTACTGTCGACACGATACTTGATAAAAATAGAAATCCATTTTGCCGGAAGCTCGATTTGATCGGAACGGATCATTCAGTTAACAATAAAGTAGACATTATCCCTGTTAGTATAAATACTCGTCACCAGTAAGGGCACTCTACAAGTAAGTTTTCACAAAAAAATATTTTGAATGAGCTTCTTGTCGTCCTATGTCATACTTATTAACCCGTTAGGGATGCAAATAGTCAGTATTAAGTAAGCCATCAATAACATAAGTCAAAAAATTTACCATCAAAGGTAGAATAAATAGAGCTCTTAATTATAATGACAAAATGTTAATTTTGGACTTGGAGTTAAAGACATTTATTCTCAAAAATTACCACAGACACACTTGAGAAAAATTATTACGAAACTGGTCGGATAAACATCCGGTAAACACATCTTGAGTCCTAGAGGGTTACTAAATAATAATAATTAATAGTTACACAATATAAAGTACGTCGTTCCTTCGTAGAAGTTAAAAAAAACGAAAAAAAAAGGTAGCTGGTATATATCTAACACATTATAACTAATGATTTCTATATCTTCCAAAAAAGAGGGAGTTTTCTATTCAAGGATGGTTGGAAAAATGCTAACAACCTCTCAGAGTTGACTTCTGTTAATCCTAACAACCACAAGAGGTTGTAAGTATTTTTTCAATAAGCCTGTATATTTTTTATGAATGACCACGCATAACTTTTTACAGAACATAGTGATTAAACAACTTTAAACGGTTTAGATCGCGTATATTTATCATTATTTTTGTCCCGACGTTTCAAACAGTTTGCAGTGATCGTGGTCACGGGGTGACTGATCACTGCAAGTGTTTGAAACGCGATTTAAACCGTTCAAAGTTGTTTAACTACTATGTGCAATAATCCCGAAAACCTAAGACAACATTTTTTACAGAACAGTTCGAATTTGATATTTTTTTTAAACTATAATTTAGAAAAACTACTTGACCGATTTTGATGAAATTTATACCACTTCAGAGGTGGTCCTATATGAATTTCATCAAAATCGGTCACGTAGTTTGTGTAAAATATTTTCATTTAATTTAGCTTTGAATGTATTAAATGAGTGTAGATTTTTAATATTTTATGTAAATTATGGTTAAGTATTGCTATAGTTGTTTTGTATGAAATCTTGACACAATCAAGAAACTAGCTCTCCGAGTGCTACGTTTGCAAATATTTTTTGTAAAGGTTACATCTCAACGTAAATTTTTGTCAAGAGTTTTTCGAATAAAAATAATATGATTATTCTGGAGATATAAATACTTTATACTCATAATTATTGTATCCATGTGAACTTCATTTGTCGAAGGTAATGATAATTGAACAGCATTTCAACAGTTTTATTTTGTGTAACTTGAATATTTGTAAGTTTTCAACCGCAACCATAATAACTAGCATTAAAATAATTTTAAAATAGAATAAATTCTGTCAATCTGATTCTACCCTAAATATATGTACTGTATCAGCCAGAGAGTCCACTGCTACACACAGTCTCCTCCATCAGTGGGGTTTGTCATAAACCCCACGTTTTGCAGTCTTGGGGATTGCATTTTAAGATATCGGTCCCCTAGAAAATGCTGCTGCCCTCTTTCCGGTATTTTAACCTATTGTCGCCTCGTAGTACGACCAGAGGTGGCAGTGGGAGTTGACATTCTAGCCCGGCACCCCACAGGGTCAAATATGTAGTTTTTTGGAAAATATCCAATATTTTTATGGAACTTGATCCACCAGAATTTTAAAAATTCCTAATAAATTAAATTATATTGTCTATATTGAAAATGTTTCTTGACACCTGAATGTCCTAAAGTAACACGTCACTTCTAAAAACTTTAAGGAATTGTCATACTGGTATTCCAGTTAAACCATAAGCTTCCCAGATGGAGCCTTGCCAAGTAGATATGCGATGCTTGGCCATGATAAATGGAGTTCGAACATTGTGGCCAGCGGCGCCGAGCCGTCTGTGTAACGAGGTATATACGTACATGCATCGTCAAATCGATACAATTGAAAACTGGTTGACCCGTGAAGCGTTTGTTTAAACAATTCTACACGACCGTATACATATACTGCAAGCTAGTACTTTTGCTTGGCGGTTGACTCGATCTAAAAACCGATGAGTCGTTTTAAATTTACGTCTATTTCAGATTATTTCTAATTTGTAAAAAAATAATTGTGTTTAGAAATGTAACCAATGATTTGAGAGAGATTGTACAAGAGTACATATGAGTTACTTATTTACTCCGTGTTCGTAGTATGACAACAACACTTCACTTCTTTAGGCGAGGGCTGCCCATTAAATCCAAAGCCTAAAGATTATACAATTTTTTTTTGTTCCTAAAGAAAATGTAAGTAGGCAACCCTACTTACTGAAGGTATGAAAGTGTTGATGAATGTAAGTTATATTAATATAAGTAGTACATATTTTAGAAATTTCAATTTGCTACTTACTGCCCATATAACACCTGAATGTCTTCTCATATTTTATGGATGATAAAGTACCTAAGTTAGTACCTAACACCGTTTTCAATTATGAAAACGTTTTTCAAAGTACTACTATATTAACCTAGCTTTATGACATGTCGTACAAACACATAAACTGTGTAATACACACTAACGAAGTAAATAACAAAAATATACAGTGTTAGTTCTAAATACTGTTTGTATTTAGAACTAACACTGTATATTTTTGTTATTTACTTCGTTAGTGTGTATTACACACGTATCGTGGTACCTACAAAGTCAGAAATCCCTGCGAGAGTACATAAAATTTAGAAGTTAGAGACGACAAACAGAACTCTACAGGATCTCAAATAACACAGCTGTATTTGTATTTACGGAAAACCTTTGCAGAATTCTTGCTGACACTATGTTAGAGTGTTTGAAGCTTTTTGTTTGTCTGGCTCATGCATACATTACCGATCTTATTAGATTTCAACTTCTTGCAAATGCACAGTGTTTTCAAATATACGTCTTTTACCTTGAGAGTGAGAGAATAAAATTAATTTTAATATAAACGTGAAAAACTGGCTGCGGATTTAAGTAGAGTAATACGAAATACAAGTAGGTATATCAAGGAATTTTTATCATTGTTACGGAAATAGCCCGAACCCCTCCTGATGTTAAGTGGATTAACCTCTGCCTATAACAGATGCATTTCGTCAACGACGAATTGCACTGGGCCTGTCACACTGTGTAGTACAGTTGCTAAGTCTCATGTGTCGGTAATTTTACTGGCTCAAAAGGACTACTGCCGGAACACACTGTTAGGTGCTTGGCGACAGATTTTCTACTTGAGGGTGATCGCTAGCCAGGCGGGCATTCTCTAAAATGCCTATCCACCATGCGGTGAAGCTCAAGCCCACAGCGGGATTCTAACTATGGCCCTGCTGCGTGGCAGTCCATAGCCAATACCACTGAGCCATCACTGCAATACATTACTTCTGCTATTTGCTTAAACAAAGCTATAGTACAAAATAGAACAACTGCAGTTGAATTAAGGTTTAAAAATCAGCGTACATAGTAACTATTGCGGCTATGCTATTCACTCTGTCAGAGATGAGTGAAGATTAAGAAAATTAAAACTTTACCGAACTCGATGAGAAGTAGGTATACAAAGTAACTGAGTATTTTTTTATCGAGGTTGCAATTTGATGTTCTAGGGCTTCAAATGTTTTTAATCCGTAGTCAACGATACACTTTCAAACCATTCTCTCACAATTGACATCGCTCCTATCGCTACGAGATTGGACACTCCTTTCTGGTTCAATTGTGGCCACTCTATACGCAATTCTAGCTAAGCACTCTAATGCTCCAATTCCAGCTCCAGGATTATTGATTGAGAGGCATGCTGGGAGTTCGCTTGCGAGCGTTTTGATACTACCGTCTACAAATAACGAACCGTATACATAGCGAGGATGGCTACCGTGTGTAGGCTGAATAACTTTTTCACTAGTGTATACGTTGGTGCATTATCAGGAGATGTCGGTTCCTGTTTAAGTATTTTAAGTAAAATTTTTCTTTGAATATCTTGTAACTACCATGGTTACTAGTTTTCGATACAAAAGGACAAGGATCATTATTAGCTCAGATTTTTTTATGTTTGATAGGTTTGCTTGACCACTATCTCACCTGATGGTAAGTGATGATGTTGTCGAAGATGTTGTTCAGGCTAACCTAGATTTACTGGCTCTCAAGGACAGCTGCCGGAACACACAGTTAGGTGGTTGGCGACATATTTTCTACTTGAGGGTGGTAGCTAGCCCGGCGTGTATTCGCAAAATGCCCTACCACCATGCCATCAACTGAGCTTATCCTGAATAATTACTTACTATCATTTTACGATACAATCTCCAATTTATATTAAAAGTAACGTTTACCTTGTATTCATATTAGCAATTTATACAAAAATAAAATAATAAATTGCGACAAGCATAAGGCTGCGATATTTTTACCGTCCTAAAGAAACCAAAAGATTTGTCACAAAATTCGGCGAATAAATTATAAAACCACTTGCTGTTCTCTACTGTGCAAATCGTATTACGAATTTTTACAGTTCTATGGTCTCAACATAACATTTTTATCCTATAGACACGTTGTCCTTTTTGGTATACCTATCATATTCTTTCTAAGGTAAACCTTTTTTAGTAGAACATGTTGTGGCGAAGCCTTGCACGTGGATGTACTTCCGATTGAATTGCTCTGAAGCTCCGGGGCATGGTCCGGATATCACGTTTATGGCACTTCCTGTTCGCTTACCTTCGCCTTTTTGCGAATGAATAGCTTCCATATTATCGCCGGGAGACTTGTGCCAAACTTTTTTCTTTCCAGTTTTTATGCTGTGGTCGGGATTGGTACCTTTGTAAGAAGTTTTATGATAGCTTCTGTCCGTGATTTAGTCCGGGTGGAAAATGGTTATAATTTTATAATGTGTTCCCTTGGGAATAACACAATAAATCGGAATAAAAAGTAGCTTATAATCTAAAGGACCTTTAAGTACTAATCTATATCAAAATCCTTTAGCTATTACAAAGGCATAAGTGGTATTTTTACACGACTACCCAAAACAAGTAGTGTTATGTCTTCAGGGTTCATGTATGTTGTTTGTGAGTTTCATTATTCCACCATAACTTCTTAACAGCTTAACTGGTTTTAATGTATGAGATTAGATTTGTCTTAATAGCGCAAGTGACACTAGGTTCATATAAAAAAACAACTTGGCAGATTTTAGACGCCATATTTTGAGAAAAAAATCTTCCATTACCATCGTGTCGGATATAAAAATGAAGGGCTTTAAAAACAATTTCATAAATATCAATAACTTGTAGTTTTAATTACAAAATCACAAATATACGATAGAAAAAATTTAAGTCATGTGCGGGATTCGTACCCGCGTCCATCCACCCCTTGAGCCGGGGTATGCTCTAACCAATTGAGCTAAGATCACATGACGTCATAATTGAAATCTTTCCCTTATCCTTCTTTAACCATCGTATTGGGATGGAAAATAATATACGAAAGGAAAAAAAAATACTATCGTATATATTTATGATTTTGTAATGTAATCCGCATAGCAGGTGTTATTGCAAACCTAACAATATTAAAATTATAGTTTTAATTTCAGTATGACTATAAAACGCGTAATGAAAATAAATATATTTGCAGACGGGTATTTTGCTTTATTAATTAATTTATACTTGTTTATAAACAATTCTGATGTGTTGAGACGAACATATCACCCAGCTGACAGAGAGCGATACGCTTATACTACCACCAACTTAACTGTGCAGTTCGCGAGGGCGCTGCTGGTCAAGGAAATCAACTACAAACTGTAACAATTTGAAGGAATGTTGTAGTTCTTTTTTCTGCCGCCTGAACAGATAAGTTGGTGGGACTGTACCTATTATAGTTGCACTGTCTCTGTTCTGCGTAACACTGCATTGCGCTCCACGCGTTAGATTTTACCCTCTGCTACTATATACAAAACTCCAACGTATTCGGCGTGGAAACAGGCAGTGGCAAGTTCCAAGGAGAAAACAAATAGTAAATAACCTCCATGAAGCAGAACCTAACTTACACAGTATAGAGGGTTCAACAGTTATAAAGGTACCTATCTAAATAAAATCCATGAATAATAAATTCATTCTGAATGGTGGTCTCTGGCTAATTAAGGTAACAAAGAAACATTATCTTAAAATATAAGTCAATCTTTAAGTTGGCCATTTTGTGTATATATAGTTAGATATAATAGTTATAAAACTGTCGGTAATGGAAGGAAGGAATCCAAAAATAACTTTCCAAATTACTTTCTGCCCCATTTGTAGTCCAGCAACATAATATACTAATCATTGAAATGAACTTACACAAGTGATAGCCCGAAAAAATAATGACCTTAATGTTCATTAAGGTTAATACACATTAATCTTAACAAACAATGCAAGCTTAGATGCTGTCTAGAAATTTATCTGAGAGTAGGTACAGGTGGGAGAAACAAAAAGGGATCAACGACCGAGATCACATTGCAAGGCGATTGGTGACACCTGATCCCTCATTTGGAGAATACTTATATTATGTAGTAGGTATACCGGCTGTTGCCCGTGTTCTCTCTTGCGTGAAGAGAACAGATGCTATTATTTTACTAGAGACAGTGAGAACCAAAACATAAATGTATTGCAGTAACGTTAAGCTCACGTTGATCTTCATAGATTCTAGATGGTTATAATCTAGACGTACTTATAGTAACTACTTGACGCGGCGCACAGCGGCGTAATATTGTGTTTATACGAGTATAATTTATGAATTATGAAGCAATGATGGCCGAGTGGTAATAGCCGCAGTACCCTGGTTTAATCCCCACTGCCGGCTTGAGCTTCACCGTATGGTGGAAGGGCTTTTTGCGATTGCCCGCCTGGCTAGCTACCACGCTCAAGTAGAAAATGTGTCGCCAAGCACCTTACGGTGTGATCCGGCAATAGTCCTTGAGAGCCAGTGATTACGAGCACATGAGACTTAACAACTATGTCTCTAAGGGCGCAGTGCATTTCGTGACTTGTGTGTGACGAAATGCATCTGTTATAGGCAGAGGTTAGTCCGCTTAACATCAGGTGGGCCTCAAGCTTGTTCCGTCACAATAACATGAAAAAAAATACTCAAAGACGCTTAATAACAATTGAAATAAATGAATTCTTATAAAGCGTATTTTTAAAAAAAATCTAAAAAAAAAACTGTTAGATAGATAGAAAACACTTTATTTGCACAAGAACTTAAAATTAACATTACAATAAAAAACAAACAAAATACACTAGTGCAAAATGGCGGCCTTATCGCTTATAGCGATTTCTTCCAGACAACCAGGAACAAAGGATTTATGCATATTTGATATGGGAGGCAGTTCTCCGCAATTATACAACTTACTGACATTACCATGAAGTAGGAACTGCATACAAGGAATTTATCCTATATTAAATCTACCATAATTATATAAACTTACGTGAAATAATACACATATATGAATACCTATATATATACTAAATAAAAAAAATAAACATACATATACCTAAATACTATAGATGCCTACTAATACAAGTACAGGAAACTAATGATATAAAAGCTAGCTATTACTAGATAAGTAATGTTCTTTTACTCTATTTTTGAAGATATATAGCGACTGCGACTTACGAATTAACACTGGCAGACTGTTCCAGAGTCGTGCAGCATGTACAGTAAAAGATTTATCATAAAATGAAGTTCTGTGCGGGGGCAAATTAAGCAGTAAATTTTCTGATGACCTTAATGACAAAGAATGTGTTGATTCAAGAAACTCAAAACGTTCCTTGAGATAGCGCGGGGAAAGCGGATTAAACAAAATATTGTAAAGTAGGGAGAGGATATGAGTATTCCGGCGAAGGCGTATAGGAAGCCACTTGAGCTTATGTCTAAATTTGGAAACATGGTCATATTTGCGCAAACCAAATATGAACCTAATAGAGAAATTTTGGAGACGCTCAAGTCTATTTAGCTAAAAAAAACTGTTCGTACTTACTGAACAAATCATTTTTGAACACTTTATTTGGCCAATAATTATACACACCCGCGTATACATACCGGATTGATGGGTGAATGGACGCGGGTTCGGATCCCGCATGACTATATTTTTAATGTAATCCGCTGAGCAGGCGTTATTGCGTTATTGCGAACATAATAATATTAAAATTATAAAGTTGCGTCATTATTTATAAATAATTGCAAAATTGGTTTTGTTTGTATTACAACGTAAGTTGAACTATAGAAGTCGCTCCAACCCAATACGATGATTAAATAGACGAACGAGAGGAAAATTTGAGTTATGAGTCATTGTCATGGTAGCTCAAGCGGTCAGAGCATACCCCGGCTATAAGGGTGGATGGACGCGGGTTCGAATCCCGCACCTGACTGTAATTTATTCTCTCGTAAATTTGTATTAAAATTTTTTTTTTAAAGTCGCTGAAATAATAACACAAATCGTTTAGTATTTTTTTTGTATAGAATAAACCTTAGTCATCTCGAAATTCACAGATTTTCATAAGCTAATGAACACAATTCCTTGTTTCATCATAATAACATACAAATCGTAGAGATAATATTTTCGCGTGGGAGTGTAAGCTTGTTCTAACCCAAGCACAAAGTACCACTTATGGCTTAGTCCTAGAGTATGTATAATATTCTACTCAAAGTGCCATATTTGGAGTGTCAAGAGTGCCATTTTGAGAACGAGATAGTGTCCGCACGTGCCGTTGGTGTAAACACTGTTTTGTTAGACTTTACGGCTGTTTGGCTTGTGGTTTACATTTCCTGATGCTTGTCTTTATCTTGGTATGAAGGTATTTGGATGTATACCTAATAATAGCTAAGTTGAATTCGACGTGTGACTTTTTACGAGTAGGTATGTACCTAATGGAAGTTCCTTGGTGATGTGTCCTAAATTGATATCACATTTAATCTTATTATAAATTATATTATATGTAATCTAAAGCCGGCCAAAAGCGGGTTTGGCAAACATCTCACTCTGTAAAAGTTCTGCATTGCACCAACTCTTGAAAGAAAATATGTTTTTGTTTATTTAGGGGGGTAATAAGCGTGTATCTGGTCGTCGGTCACCAGCAAAAAGTCTGTTGGTTTTGATCACAGCTTAAAAAATAAATTATATATCAGCATTTTCAGTTTCATAAGTTAACTAACCTTATTTTATTACACTATAGAAGTTACGGCACTGCTCGCTGTGGAAGAGTATTTTAACTTGCACATACTTCCACATACGATAGTTTAAATAAAACGTACCGAAATGTCACTTTCCGTACTAATTTTTAAGATAAAATCTGTCACAAACTTGGATACAATTCATACACAGATAGTCTCTCAAAGCGAAGTTTTATTAATTTACAAGGCCCCGTTTTACTCTTTAGTTATGGAACCCTTAAGCCGTCAACAGAAGAAAGCAGGAAAAAACAAGTTTACTTATAAGAAATAAATTTGTATACGGTGTACTTATTATTTATATCCAGGCTTGTATGATTTATAAACTAATTTGTATCTTATTACCTAGGTACGTCTTATCAGAGCTGAATAAATCGTTTCTGTTACGCCTATAGCTTCCAAGAAAATCCTGGACTTGCCATCATGTTATGTTGGCTAGATTGGATTAAGCTATCAACCGTGGTTATTGCTAAATTACTGAGTCACGCCTCATAATTATATATTATGAGATTGACTTTGTAAATAAAGTTACAAGTAGTTACTTACTTACAGATAATAGTAGATACCGTTTAAAAACCCCAAGGAAGCCATAATAATGTAGTTTTTATAATATGTTTATAAGAAAGTTTATATTAACAACCTCATAAAAAGTATCCAATTTTTTACTTGCATCTTTGTAATTGAATCTAAGAAACTGAATTTCAAACAAAATAAATTGTAATATTTTTACTAGGTTAATAACAGAGAGTTAGGTAAAAAAAACATTAGGTTAAAAGCTAAAAAAATATGTCAATTTGATTTTACTTGCATCTAATGAAATCTCATGTAATCGAATCTACGCAACTGAATTTAACAAGTTGGTAGCTGACGACATGAAGCTGCAGCAAACGACGTGTCGCAGCAACATTACAAATAAAATTCTAAACAGCTTTATTTCACCCTATATACTCTTTTATTTTATGAATCTCATAAAGAGTGACAATTTGTTATTACTTGTCAAGTCCAAAGTCAATGTAATAAATGACATAGAATTGAATTTCACACATATAATTATGTGGGCAAATGTGTGTGGTTCTGATGAAAATACAGTAATATGGTGTCAGAATCAGATATTTATTGCAGGCATACAGTACAAGGTGTTAGAAAATTAAACTTTGTAAGTATAATAGGTACATAGATTGGTATGGACTCCGTCGGGCATCGCAAATTAGAGGGGATAGGTAGTTAAAATTAAAATAAGAAGAATTTGTAAATAAAATGGTCATTATTTTAATAAAATTGAATGTTTTCTGTGTAAAATGTCTACTAATACGTCATCAAAATTTAAATTAATAATTGTTACGATTTTTAAATGTATTGTATTATTTACCCATCAGATATTCGTCAATGGAATAATAGGCTTTGTCAGTAAGATACCGTTCAAAATTTTGTATAAATCGAATGTCAGTTTTAATACTTTTCAAATCTTTCATCACCTTATTATATTTTTTTACAGCTTTAATTAACGTGTGTGCGAAAGTATCTTGAGTCGAATTTTAGTTTAGGTAGCAACAACCGGTGTTCGGGCGGCATTGAATAATCTGAGCTTGTATATAGAGATACTAGTATTTCTGTTTGAAACAGCTGTGGTTTACATCGTCATCATAATGGTTTGTTGACGGAACTGGAAGGTGGGTGGAAAACCCCTTAATAGGTACTATACGTAGGTCTACTGAATCATCGAGTTTATCTTATAAGATTAAATTACACCAATACTACTACCACCCACAAATATTTCAAATGATGAACAGGAAATGATGTTTTAATATTGTTAGGTTTGCAATAACGCCTGCTATGCGGATTACATTACAAAATCGCAAACATACGATAGGAAAAATTTAAGTCATGTGCGGGATTCCAACCCGCGTCCATCTACCGCTTGAGCCGGGGTATGCTCTAACCAATTGCTCCATCCTAATACGATGGTTAAAGAATGATAGGAAAGATTCGAGTTATGACGTCATGTCATGTTAGCTCAATTGGTTAGAGCACACCCCGGCTCAAGGGGTGGATGGACGCGGGTTCGAATCCCTCACATGACTTAAATTTTTCCTTTCGTATATTTGCGATTTTGTAAGGAAATGATGTACAAAGAAAATATACAGTAACAAAAAAATAACTCGAATAATTAAAAAAGTTACACACCGAACATAAAAGGCGACTTTAATAATACATGAAAAATATTTCGTAGTGCAATAAGGAAGGTAACGTAAAGCAGTACAAAATGAATTACTCACGGCACTACTAACTAATGTTGTCTTAGGTTTTCGTCATTATTATATATAGTAATTAAACAACTTTAAACGGTTTAAATCGCGTAACACTACTAACTAAGTTTGGTAATGCAGAGGGGATGACTGGGATCTATCCATGTTCTTTTAGTTTATAAACTTTTCAAATTCCTTGTTATTAGTTATCACATGCAAGTTCAAAATTAATGTATTATTATCAAAATAATATTTTAGGTAGATAGCGTTAAATTAGACTGCACTGCGGTTCATATCTCAGAGCGGAGTGCAAAAAATCAGACAAACATTGTCGATCAGGGTGACCAAGCTGTCATGTAACTCCATCGTTAAATTTTTGTAATAAGTTTTTCATCATCAAATCATACGTGTACAACAATGACTACTGTTTTTGTTGAGTGAATTATATGGTTTTGAATTAAATCTCAGCAAAACCGAAACTATCGTATTTAGACGGGATAGCGAGTAATAGTTGCACAATTTTGTTTTTAAGTGATTAAAGATGAATTTATGCATGTTTGTGTTTCTTTCTATTTATTGTCTGATATATCACTATTTCACGGACTTACTGGTGCATGTTTTTCTACTGCGATTGCTAAGTTTTGGGCATAATCATTGTCACTCATCAAATTATTGTAAAGGTCTATGCTAGACCCATGACAAATATTGTCCAGAATATGTATAAATATACAAGTACTCTCTACGACAGTCTCAACGTCGCGGCAAAGAGTAGTTGTAAGTATTAAGATTAGTATAAGACCTAAGATAACCGTTCCAATAAGTTAAGTACTCATAGTAATTAAACAACTTTAAACGGTTTAAATCGCGTATATTTATCATTATTTTTGTCCCGACGTTTCAAACACTTTGCAGTGATCGTGGTCACGGAGTGTTTGAAACGTCGGGACAAAAATAATGATAAATATAGGCGATTTAAACTGTTTAAAGTTGTTTAATTACTATGTGTAATAATCGCGAGAACCTAAGACAACATTAAGTTAAGTACTTGTTTCTAAAATTCATTTCTTAGATTTGGTGATGGTCTCATTCGGTAATAGTTACAATTATCAGGTCATCGAGGTATAGGCATATTGGAATTTAAATTATCGTTAATAAAGTTTAACTGCAGAACTGATTAATTTAAATTCATGAAGTTTTAATGAGAACTTCTTGGGGGTATATTCTTCCCAATGTATAAATATTTATCAATATTAGTAGCTAGTAATAATATTAGTAAAAGCTCCCCATTGGGTGCTGGGTTTGATTGTCACCCCCCATTTCTTCTCGTGGGTGTCGTAAGCGGCGACTAAGGGAAAAATACCAGTAGGTAGGAAGCGGCGCCTTCTGATGAATTGACAACTTATACCGCGATCCCCAAGATACCTACCAAGTGTGGGGAGTTGTTCAACGGTAGACGTTCAGGTTGATGTGATGGGTTGCATGATGGTATATTAAGAATGCCCGCCATGCCAGCTACCACCCTCAAGTCTGTCTGTCACTAGTCAAGAAAATGGTGAGAAAACGGTGTATTCTGGCAGCTGTCGTTGAAAGCCAGTTAAGCCTGTTAACACCTTTGACCACATCTTTGCATACCATCAGGTGAGATTGTGGCTTACTTATTAGCAATAAAATATATATATCCTATATGTTCGACACGCATGGTTACTTTACTGGCTAGGGCGGGCAGACGCGCATTGAATCGATCCGTCTGCCTTCAGCGGTGCAGACGCCCGCGCCGACCTTTCGCTCTCACTTTGATAACTTCACAGCCATTGACCACGTGTAGTACGTTAGTCCTTTGATCTTATGCCTCCTATATTTATTTCTAGTTTAATTAGCATGGGTAACCATAAAAGTTTATTAGTGGAAAATTGTTGGTGTTGGAGTTACATCATACTTTTAAATAAACTTATCATTTTAGCGTGGTTTAGTACCCATAATATGAAATAATTGCAGTGTGCTGTCTTATAGTCATTATCTTTTCATTGTTTTAGTTAAATAGGGATTTAACTTTGGAATGAGAAAAGAAGATCCTTCGTCTCCGTGTATACTCAAGTTTTTTTTGTGTTATTGTGATAGAAGAAGAACGAGTCACTCCTGGTATTAAGCGGTAACCTTTGCCTATAACAGATACATTTCGTCATACGTGACGAACTGCACTGCTCCCGTCACCCTGAGACACTAAGTTGTTAAGTCTCATGTGCCTGTAATTTCACCGGCAACCATATCTTTCAAACCGGAACACAGTAATATAGACATTACTGTTTGGCAGTAGAAATAGGTATGATGGAACTACTATGGAAGTAGTTTGAAGTAGTGGTTCAAACTACTTCAACTCTTTGCTAACGAGTTCTAATGCTACTAAAGTACCTAATAAACAAAGAAAAAAATCATGAATACCTAGTTACGTGTAAATTGTATCCTTATACTGTTTTTTATAAATAACTTTATCACTCTTTGTACTCATTCTCCAAAAAGTTCACTCTGTATTAGTCTGTATGGAAACCTGATGTATTGCCAGTAATCTAAACAGTATAAATGTATATTGTTTATTTATTCATATATTACATAATATAAGTAATAACACTATGTACAGATACTGTTAGCAATGTCCGTACATAGAAGATAAACAGGTGATTTTTTTTATTCATGTTAAGGTAAAAGAACACATTTTTTTTAACTTTCTTGTTTTCAGTCAAACAAAGAATGAAATTCACAATGTTAAACCACGCCTGCTGCGGTTATTTCTTGGATGGGTGACCGCTAGGGCTATACTACTAATATACTACGAATAACAAATATAATAATTCGCAGCCCATATATATATTGAGGCATGTTAAGCCTTGCCCTGAAGTAGAAAATATATCGCCAATGACGAAACTGTGTGTTCCGGTATGTATCCTTGAGAGCCTGTTCCTATATCACCTGCGACCGCTTACCATCAGGTGAAATTGTGATCAAAGAATAATATTTAAAAAAATCTAATTAAAAGATAGCTTAAGCATGAACGCTCTCATTTACCAATTAACACCTGCCTGAGGAAACTAAAGGCAAGTGCACAAGAGTGTGTAATATTAATGAATTAAACAGATTTCTTACCTACATGTTTACTGTATTTTGTCATTCATGAGTTGCAGTAAGTGTACAGTCACACCAACTTATCTGTTCAGGCGGCAAAAAAAAAGAACTACAACATTCCTTCAAATTGTGACAGTTTGTAGTTGATTTCCTTGACCAGTAGCGCCCTCGAAAACTGCACAGTTAAGTTGGTGGTACTATATCTAATTATTTAACTAAGGACGTTATCAAAGACTGCAATACGAAAAAAAAAACTAACAAATATATTGTATCGCACTTTTGCAAATTTCGAATCGCTCGTAGCGAAGTTTACTTAGCTGTTCTCAACCGATCAGCAAAGTTAAGCAACGTCGCCCGCGGTCATGATTGGATGGGTGACCGCTAGTGACATTACTACTGAGCGTTTCCGTGCTTCGGAGGGCACGTTAAGCCGTCGGTCCCGGTTGTTGTCTAAGGATGGCAGTCGTTTTAGCATAGTGGTAGGGCATTTTGACAATGCCCGCCTAGCTAGTTACCACCCTCAAGTGGTTATCGCCAAGCACCTAACGGTGTGTTCCGGCAGCTATCCTTGAGAGCCAGTACTTGTAGGTTAGCCTGAACAACATCTTCGACCACATCATTACTTACGATCAGGTGAGATAGTGGTCAAAGGCTAAACTATCAGGCACAAAAAAAAAAACCATTTCAAATTCAATGCAAGTTCTTTTGTTGAGTAGTTTATTAATAGTCTATAGTAGGGTAAAATTGGGGCATTTGGATCAGATCAGAGATCAGATCCAAACGCCGCCAATTTCACCATTTCATCTATTCATTTTTTCTTGGTAATGTCTTTATTAAAGAAAAAACAATTTGTATTATAATATTAATCACAATCCATTTTCAAAAAATGTGGATAATGAATTAATGAAATGTAACATTATATTTCATTCATTATTCACAAGTAAGCGCGCCACTATCATACATATATAAAACAAAATCAAAAAATCCTCCCATTTGATCTTATATGCTTCATATATAATTCTGTTGGTATCCTTATACGACAATGTTCACATAAAATCAGCTTGTTAACATTATTGTAACATAGTTGTTGGTCATAGTTTGACGAAACTGAAACAAAGTGGAATAATTGTCTATTAGATAACTTAAGTAAAATATAACGTTACAATAAATACTTATAGGATATACACAATATCACCTACCTAAAGTGTCACTAAATTATTAATGTGACAGTAACATGTCCATTGTTTTTTTTTTAAATATTGAATACAACATGAAATTAGACTCAAATAGACCTAATTAATAAAAAATACAGTTACAGTTATATAAGAACTTTATTTATAATTATAAAACTACGTACAAAGAATTATCCATTGATTTTATAATATCTCTAATTTTAGCATATATTACATCAGAGTATACATTCCCAACGACATGTTGGGCGCAGAGTTCAGCATTACACCTGCATGTCGACTGTTCAGTGTTTTCGAATTGAGTGCTGTCGTATATTTCAATACGAATTATTTTCACTCCCAGTGCTGTTGTCTTCATACACGATGAAAGCTTCTTCTTTTCTTCAATTTGAGGACTCTGAATACTCTGATTGATCAACAGATTTTTCTGCTCTTTATTTTCTAATAATCTTCCACATTCATCCACAGTCAGGGCTGGTGGAGAGAGAATCCAGCTTGAATACTGAAAACAATAATAATTGAATAACATTTCGTGACCCTTAATTTTTAATAGTAATTTAAAACTTGTTAATACTTACAGACATATTTTTGACTGCAAAGCAAACCTCTTAAAATTATACTGATGATTTAAGTTATACATTTATCCTATTTATAACAAAAGTTTCTTCACGTTATTAGAGTTCAACATTGCAGCTTTTCTGTATGCAAGGTAGGTATAATACAAACTATTATCTAATATGTGGTAGGTACATCCCATACATGTAAAGCCAGAACTGCTGACTTGCATTAGACACCTTGCCCGTTGTAGAATAGGTTCATAGTAGCAACACTTACAATAACATTCAGGAATGGTACATTGCGTATCGACAGCGGCCCGCATTTTCCAGTTTTTACCTAACATTAACTTACTTATCCATATATACACTTCTTGTTTTTGTGTGTATTCTTTAATAATATATTAGCAACGGGGTTTGAATATTATGGTTATTTTACCTGCACACTTACAGCATCTATAATATTGGTGATTACTGATTACTTATACTTTTTTATTTATTCGATCTTTTTCCTGATAATAATAGCCTTATTCTCAGGATGATCTGAGTATTCTAACGATATTTTCTTAAAACAATAAATGGGTTTAGATATTTTAATAATAATAATATTATAGAATAATGAAATTAAAATACGTACTTGAAAACATTACATTTCCTTTTCATACAGCAATCGTGTAATCACAATAAACTTATACGCTTAATTTAAATCATGTGTGATAACGAAAAAATGAAGCGACCCGCGGCATAAAACAGTTTAGTTGTAATGACCACTTAACTATAGAAAATAATCAGTCGTTGTTTGTGTCTGTCTCCTAAATTAAAATACGTAATTGCTGAAATCTAAGTATTATTTTGACTACCTATAAGCAAGCTAGAATATATCTATGGTATGGATTTAAATTACTGGACTGTTTTTTTATGTATTTGTTTAATAATAAATAACTATTAGGTTATAACTAGTCTATGTGATATACCTATCATGCGAGCAAACCTAAACGATTAGCATAGTTTTCTATGTATGTTAACCAAATTTGGTCTACCGAACTTTGGTCACTCTCAAATGCTTACAATACAATATCGATCACGTTGTGCTTTCCTAAATAAGGAAAATGACCACGTGAAAAGGGTGTATTTAAGCCGGGAAGCGTGCCTTACAAGTCACAGTCTTCAAACTGCATAATCCTTCGCCTCATCCTCGGCTTGCAAACTGTTGAAGAAATTTCAAGTAAATATGTAAGTATCATTAATTCACTTATTTCCTTTATTCAAATGTTACTTTTATATTTTGTTGGTTAACCTCTAGTGTGTTTGATGTAATCAATAAATCCGTTTTATATTTACAGGTCCAAGACAATAAATGAGCTACCTACCGCTCTGGACTCTGATGAGGAAGAGCTGTCGGTAGACCCACCACAGAGCGTACACCGACACCGTGTCGCACACACACCATCAACATCAAGGAAGACTCGGTCACCACCCGCCTCCAGCCGACCCGTCGCTTCCACCACCGCTACCGCAGTTGCTTCCACCTCAAAAAAGCGTCCTCATACCCGTATCGTTCCTGCTACACCACTGACGAAGTACTCCAACTACGAACTGTTCGGCACGGACAGTGAAGAAGATGAAATTGACAATCACGGTAAGAGCTCAGAACACACCTGTCATATGTATTCTTACTTCATAATGAAACATCCTAAAGCTTATAGCCGGCAAATCAATGAAACAAAACATGGCCAATACTTTATTGTTCTGAAAACGTACCACTCTGAAGAAATAGAACTGATGAATAGACGACCTAAAATACATATTATGATAAAAAATAGAACAGATTCGGACACAGAAGCTTGGTACTATTTAATTAAATTTATAGATGCTATTAGAAGGCAGATGAAAAACTGTTCAATTTTAAACTTGTTTCGAGAAACATATCTCACGGACAACTTTTATTTCAAAGGTCGAGCACAAGAGTCCGCAGAGAAAACTACACAGCCTTCACATCATGCCACCAGTGCTGCCATCGAGCCGAAAGTAAAGAAGTTAAAAACAAGTTTCGACATGCCAGCAAAGAGCTCAGCACGAGCTTTATTCGGGAGCGATAGCGAGGACGAAGAATTACCAAGCCACGGTAAAAAAACACCAGCCATTATATCACAATACATAAAACGGCTTCCTCGCGGTGGTGTATCCCGCCAATCAGACACAGATAAAAAAGGGTCGCACTATGTAGAGTTAAAGGTGTATAATTGTAACGACATTAGAAACGTTCAGCCTATGAACAGATGGCGTCATGCTATCATAACCATCAAAAATAAAACCAACGACGATTCAGAAGCGTGGACATACTTGACCCAATTTATAAAAGCAACGAGGCAGGAGTTTCGGGATTGCCGTCCTGAAATCATAAACAGATTTTCAAATAATTAAATCGGATGAAATAAATATATGTATAATATAATTGTACTAATATATAATCAATGTAATTCTAATACTTAATTAAATATAAGTCCTAATAACTTTTTAAAATAGATATAATATATCAATACAATTCCAATTAATACTTACTATTGTAGCCATTTGTTAATAAATACTTTATGTTGTATAACTGCATTACTTACTTATTTTTTTCTTTTCACAGTTTTGTCACATCCTGGGCCGATACATGTCAATGAAGTTAATGAATTAATACAATGTGACTCATGTCGAATTGAAATGTCCCGAAATGAATACAGATATCATTTGAGAACGAATTTACATAAATTGAATTGTTTGATAAAGACTGATTTTGAAAATATTGATATAATTGCAACTGCATTTAAAAATCGAATTGCTACTTACCGCTTAAGTACCACTCAGGAAGTTGAAAAACTCACACCAGAGTCATTCCTGAGTGGGAATCAGAAAGATCTAATACATTTAATAGATTTATCTTTAAAGAAACACAAATGCATTAAATTGAATTTCGAATTATTTGCTTACTTTGATTTACCAAAGTCAAATTCTCAGCAGTTAAAGTCGTTTAATACTAAGTATGAAATTGTATACCAGAGCACAGATTTACATGAAGTATTTTCTAAATTAATAGACATATTTAAGGCAAAACTATCCGAATTTGAGCATTGTGAATCTGGTTGGACTTTATCATCTGTAAGTCATTTAGAAATAAATATTAATAAATACTGTCCTATGAGAGGTGGAACATACATAGATCTACCAAAACCAATTAAAAAGTTGAAATGTGTTATAAACATTAAAAATACTAATGACAATCATTGTTTTGCTTGGTCTATAGTTGCTGGATTGTTTCCATCTAAGAGCAATGTATGCAGAGTTAAATCATATCCCCACTATTCTTCGGTTTTGAATGTAAAAGGAATGTCTTTTCCACCAACATACTCAGATATAAGACTGTTTGAAATGAATAATCCTGATATAAGTATTAACATATATGGTCTAGATAACAAATGTAATGTGACTGGTCCTCTGTATTCAACCAAACATCGAAAAATTGAACATATTCATCTATTGTACGTTGAACGTGACAACAAAGGTCATTATTGCTTAATCAAAGATCTTGTTCGATTAGTTCGACGTCAAATAACTCATCATAAAGGCAAAATATTTATGTGCGAAACCTGTCTACAGTTTTATTGCAATGAGAATAAGTTCAAATTACACAGTTGTACAGGAGTTACAAGTATCTTACCAGAAATAAATACAATATTACAATTTAAAAATTATGAGAGACAACAAAAAGTTAATTTCGTTATCTATGCGGATTTTGAATGTTTATTGTTAAAATCTAGAGAAAATTACTCTGAAAATACAGAAACGTTACAGTTACATCAACCTTGCTGCTTTGGTTATTACATTTGTTGTTCGCATGATCAAAGCTTAAACAAATATGTAACTTATAGAGGCCCTGATTGTGTTAAAGTGTTTATTGAGTGTTTGATTAAAGATGCCAAACGTATTAATGAAATTTTACAAGATAAAAAACCAATGGAAACTATAACACATGAACAAGAAATGGAATATCGTAAAGCTACTGTATGTCATATATGTAATGAAGTATTATTCGATGATAAAGTGTTAGATCACGATCATGTGACGTCAAAAGTGCGTGGAATTTCACATTCATTATGCAATTTAATGCATAAAGTATGCCCATTTATACCAGTAATATTTCATAATCTATCAGGCTATGATTCACATTTATTCATAAAAGAATTAATGAAATATGATGGTGATGTAAAAATAGTACCTAAAACAAAAGAAAAGTATCTATCGATTTCAAAATCTCTCAAATCGAAAACAGGAAATAGACTTTTTGAAATAAAATTTATCGATTCATTCCAATTTTTAAGCTCAAGCCTTGATATGTTATGTAAAAGTTTATCTAAAAGTGATTTTAATCATTTAACAAACGAATTTGATGGCAATGAGAAACAAGTTAGTCTATTACGAAGAAAAGGAATTTATCCATATGATTATATGGACAGCTGGTCAAAATTTGATGAAGATAAGCTCCCATCAAAGCCTTACTTTCATAACTCTTTATACAACGAAGATATTTCTGATAATGATTATATACATGCACAAACAGTGTGGAATGTTTTTAACTTAAAAACACTTGGAGAATATACTGATTTATACCTAAAGACAGACATTTTACTTTTATGTGATATATTTGAGAAATTTAGAACAACAAGTCTATTACATTATAAATTGGACCCGGCCTATTACTTGACAGCACCTAGCCTAAGTTGGGATGCTATGCTTTTTCATACTAAGGTCCGATTAGAACTCATCAATGACATTGAAATGTATGAAATGTTGGAGAAAGGTATACGTGGTGGTTTAGCACAGTGTTCTCTACGTCATGCCGTAGCCTCCAACAAATATATTCCAAACTATGATGAATCTAAACAACCTTCGTATTTAATATATTTAGATTGCAATAATTTGTACGGCTTTGCTATGACAAAGAAATATCCGATTTCTGAATTTAGATTTTTAACTGTCGAAGAAATACAACTTTTTGATGTAATGAGTATTTCTAATGACAGTGATTATGGTTATATTTTAGAAGTCGATCTTTCATACCCACATGACATACATAAATTACATCAAGACTTGCCTTTTGCTCCCGAGAAATTTGCACCCTATGGGAGTAAAAATGAAAAACTAATAGCAAACCTTTATGATAAAATCAATTACGTCATTCACTACGTATATTTAAAAGAATGTTTAAAACATGGTCTAATTTTACTAAAGATACATCGCATCATTTGTTTTCGACAAGATGATTTTTTAAAACCATACATTGATCTTAATACTAGTTTAAGACAAGTATCAAAAACCGCCTTTGAAAAAGATTTCTTTAAATTACTAAATAATTCAATTTTCGGGAAGACTATAGAAAATAAAAGAAAACATGTGGATGTAAAATTGGTTTCAAGATGGAATGATTGCAAAAACAGCACAAATAAGCATATTACTGCCGAAAAACTAATAACAAAACCTAATTTAAAAAGTGTTGACATTTTTTCAGAAAATTTTGGCTATTCAATTGAATCATGAAAAAATTATTTTAGACAAACCTATTTATATTGGATTTTCAGTTTTAGAGTATGCTAGACAACATATGTACAAATTTCATTATGATTTTATAAAAAAGAGATACCAGAATCAAGCATTGTTGTGTTATACAGATACTGACAGCTTACTTTATTTAATTTATACTGAGGATTTTTACCAAGATATGAAAGATAACATTTCTAAATTTGATACAAGTAACTATGATATTAATAATATTTATAATATTCCAAACAGGAATGAAAAAATACCTGGTCTATTTAAAGATGAAATGGGTGGTAATATTATTACCGAATTTGTTGGATTAAGAGCTAAACTTTATTGCATAAATAGTATTGGATCTGATATTAAAAAAGCAAAAGGTATAACTAAAGCTGTAACTAAACATCTACAAATGAGTGATTACAATAACACCCTCTATAACAATATCAATACTAAATGTAAAATGAAATTGATTAGATCGATAAAGCATGTATTATATACTCAAGAAGTGAACAAGCAATTACTTAATGGGGATGATGACAAAAGACAAATACAAAAAGATCGTATACATACTCTTCCATGGGGTCACTGTGACACTATATTCTGACGATGTTAAATAAGTATGATTAATAAAATAGACTATTGTTGAATTTTATGTAATGTTTTTTAAATTTAAATAATATACTCATAGTTCACATTAATGCTGTATGATAAATAGAAGGTAAATAAAAGTATTATGTTAAAACACAATATGGTTTTTTCGCATCACCTTTTCCTTGTTATTCAAAACTTTTATTACATATATTCGATTATGACTCGTAACAAAAGTATTCATTTGAAATTTATAATTATTTTCACCTCACTGCTAATAAATTTTCTTATATAAAATAATGTCACTTACACAAACATGTCAGATCACAAACAGAACTGCATAAAGCAGCTCAAGTAACAGTTAAAGCATAAGATACAACTGTTTAGCCTATTCTTATAATGAAGTTAATAAAACAGCCTCTTTCTTTAGAAGTAACGAATCTTGAATTAGAAACATCGGAGAGGAGTATTAAACATAGTGCTCTTTTACCGAATTCTATTCGCTGCATTATATGTGGGCCATCCAATTGCGGCAAAACAAACGTAATGCTTAGCTTATTATTGGACCCTAATGGGCTTAAGTTCAAAAACTTATATCTATATTCTAAGACACCTTTCCAATCGAAGTATTTGTTTTTAAAAGAAGTGTTGAGAAGAATTCCCGAAATAAATTTTTTTGTATTTAGTGAAAATGAAGAAGTCATCCACCCAAATGACGCATTACAAAACTCCGTTATGATATTTGATGATGTTACATGCGAGAATCAAACTAATATTCGAAATTATTTTGCAATGGGAAGACATCGCATTATAGATTGTTTTTATTTGTCTCAAACATATTCAAAGATACCTAAGCAGCTGATTCGTGATAACGCAAACCTTTTGATTATTTTCAAGCAAGATGATGTAAATTTAAAGCATTTGTACGAGGAACATATAAATTCAGATATAGAATGGCTGCAATTTAAAGAACTATGTGCACTTGTTTGGGAAAATAGATTTAATTTTTTGTTAATTAATAAAGATTGTCCAATTAATACAGGTAGATATAGGAAAGGCTTTGACGTTTTCATTGAACTCAATGATCACGTTTCGGAAAATGTAATAAAGTAGATATATAAAATATATGTGTGATTGAAATTATTCTCAGTCTGAAGTACTACCAATAGGTTAAAAGTTGTTTTTTGGAGTTACTGCAAACATGGAGCAAAATATTAAAAAACAGCTTATAAAATCAGTAAGTACAATTAAAAGCAAATTAAAGCAAATGCAAGACAGTGATGATAGGACTGATTTAACGATGAGTAAAGTTTTAAAGCCTGTAGCAGAGCCTTTACAAGCTTTGGTAGATATCGGTTATTGCGGTTATAAAAATAAAGCATACGACGATAAAAATACTCATACTTCAGAACACTCAAGCAATATTGACTTAACTTCGCATAACTCTAGTTCTAGTTCAAAGTATGAGGATTTTGTAGAAAGTGACTCCAGTTTATTAAACAAAAATAAACATGATGTTAATGAGTATTCTACCATTCCCGATAGTAGCCAATTTCTTGAAGAAAGATATTACCAAACTGTAAAAAAGCCTTTGGAAAGGTCTTTAAATAAAGATGACATTGAAGATATGTACGATAGTAATATAAACATCCCTTTTGGCGTAAGAAAGGAAAACAGGAACTTTTTGATGGGCAACGCAAAAGTAAAAATGTCCGTGGTAGACGATCCAACCAGTAATAAAATAACACATGCGATTTCTATTGACAACAGGCACTATGAACTAACACCTGGTCTTAGAGAACTATTGCTGCGAAAAACCCCGGACTTAGCATTAGTGACAGCGAAAGATCAATTAGTGTATAAAGATATTCTATGTATTACTAATGCTCATAAAAGATATTACAATCCAAATGAACAAATCAAAGGGGATAAGAGTGCAAAATATCGTGACATAATAAGACCCCTATTTTTAGACCCACAAAGTACTGCTAACGATATAACCGAGTCAATATCTGAAGAAATGAAATTGGGGGGCGGATTACCAACATTAAAAAAGTATAAACCCAATACCGATTTAGTTTATTGGGATGATCCGAACGAATTAATAGATAGGTTAAAAATTTTAATTGCATCCAGAGATGCTGGTAACAGCAACCATGATAACGAAATCATATCAATTATCGAAGAATTGAAAGAAGCCGATATTATCAAATCATAAAAGTGGATTTTTATTATTATTTTATTCAGTATTAAGTCATCATTTCAACATGAATGTTGACAAGTTTGGTCTTCCCTTATATAAAAGAAAATATAATAACTATAATAAACTAGTACCGATGTTTACATGTGATGGTAACATAAGTGCACAAGGAAAAATCATAAAACACTTGCTAGATCCTGTTGAAACTAAAGATTGTGCTACAAAAGGCTATGTGGATAAGTCTTTAGAAAATTGCTAAAAACTTAGAGCAGTTTCTAAATGAAATAAGTGTCAAACTATTTAATTTAGAAACTCAATTAAATAATGAGCAAAACCGACGTCGTAAATGAAATTTATAGAAACGCGAGGGTTAATTTCCCTAGAAGGCATGTAATAATAAGAGATATAAATGATTTATGGCAAGCTGATTTAATAGATTTGCAATCTATTTCCAAATTTAATAATGGATTCAGATATATATTAGTGGTAATCGATGTTTTTTCTAAATATGCTTGGGCGTTCCCATTAAAACGCAAAACTAAAGCCGAAGTTTATAATGCCTTTAAGAATTTATTTAAACAAGGAGAGCCCCCCACAAATTTACAGACCGATTTAGGCACAGAATTTTACAACAACGAAATGAAAAATCTCATGCAGGTAAATAATATAAATCATTATTCAACGTTTTCCGTTAAAAAAGCTTCGATTGCGGAAAGGTTTATAAGAACATTAAAATCTAAGCTGTATAAACAGTTTGGTTTGAATGGAAATTATAAATGGATAAATGGTACTTTAGATAAAATCGTAAAACTCTATAATCACAGTGTTCATATAACGATTGGATGTAAGCCTATAGAAGTCACCGATTGTAATAAAAGAGTTATTATCGAGAGATATGCAAAACTGGAACAGTCATCGAATGTATTAAAAAAACATAAATTGAAAATGGATGATTTTGTACGAGTTAGCAAATATAAAAGCATTTTTGAAAAAGGATATACACCGAACTGGTCTACAGAGATATTTGTAATCAAAGAGGTTTTGAGAACAAATCCAGTCACATATTTACTAAAGGATTTGAAAGGCCAACTAATTTTAGGAGCTTTTTATGAATACGAGCTGCAGAAAACAAAGTACCCTGATATTTATCTAGTGGAAAAAGTGCTCCAGAAAAAAGGTGATAAAATGTTTGTAAAGTGGCTGGGATTACCAACCACTGAAAACAGTTGGATAGATAAAACGAATGTACTGTAATAATTACTATTAATTAGGAGTCTTGAGATATTTAAGTAACACTCTGTATGTTTTTAATTCAGTATAATAAAAGATATGAAAGCAAACAGTCTTCTTAATTGTCTAATTAATCATATACCGTGTGAAGTACATCTACCTGGTTATAATTACTGTGGCCCAGGAACTAAGTTAGCACAGAGACTTGCTCGTGGAGATAAAGGTATTAATAAATTAGACGAATATTGTAAGCACCACGACATTGCTTACGCTAAATCACCATCTTTAAAAGATCGTCACTTAGCGGATATAAAGCTAATGAAAATGGCGAGGAGTCGTATATCTGCCTCAGATGCAAATGTCGGAGAAAAAGTTGCAGCTCAAGTAGTTAATAAGGCTATGTTGGCTAAAATAAGTTCATGTACGGGAAATAAAAAATGTAATTCTATAAGTAAACGAAAAGGGGCAGGATTGAAGAAAACATTTACACATGTGGTTAAACATACTAAAAAACTATTACGAAAACTAAAACCAAAGTGTAAAAGAAAGGCTATAGATTTGGCTATTGCAGCTGCAAAGGAAATAACCGCTGCTTCAAATATTAAACTCCCACGAATCATACCCGTTCCTAAAAGTGGAGGTGTATTACCATTGATACCAATTTTTGCAGGGCTATCTGCAGCAGGTAGTATAACTGGTGGTGTTGCTGGAATCATTAAAACTATTAACGAATATAAAGAAGCTAAAAAACGTCTTGAAGAATTAAAAAGACATAACGAAAAAATTGAATCTCAATGTATCGGAAGAGGTTTACATATTAAACCTCATAAAGATGGTCTAAAATTATTTTTATCACATAAAAAAAACTGAGAAGGCGGCTACCCGATCGAGCTTTAACCAATTTTGATATTACTAAATATTCATATAATATCCCATTTTTCCGAGGAGTGTTTATGAGAGACCAATTGCCTAAACATCCGTACAAGAGAGAAAGTGGTATCATAAATTTAGATAGCTCTGATAATCCTGGCTCTCACTGGGTAGCCTATGCAAAGTACGGTGACTATATAGAATACTTTGATAGTTACGGTAATTTGAAACCACCGACAGAATTACTCAAATATGTTGGTACAAATGTAAATTATAACTATGACAACATTCAACAAGATCATCCTTACAATTGTGGGCACCTGTGTTTGAATTTTCTAAAAAGATTTTGGAAGGATCGACTAGTGCTCAAATAAATGGTCTGGGAAACAGCAAAAAGATTTAGTATTTAATCATGTCTACTACGATAACCATCACAGGGTGCGAATCATTGCTAGAGTCACATTTTCATCCTGAGTTAAATTTAGGTGAGCAGTATGAATGTGGTTTACTTTACTTCTCAGCTACAAATTCTATTTCAAACATAAACTCATCAAATAATACATTTTGCTACGACGATGATGATAAAAAACTGCGAATACCGGACGGTGCATACGATTTGTATGATATAGAAGACTATATAAATAAAAATTTAAATGACTGTGAAATTGAACTTAAACCTAATTATAATACACTGAAGTCTTCTTTATATTGTTCAAAACCTGTTCATTTTGGGAAAGAAAATAGCATAGGTCAACTTTTAGGCTTTGGCAAAACGACGCTAGTAGCAAATAAATGGCATGAGTCTAATACACTGGTTAACATTCTTCCTTTGTCCGTGATACGCATCGAATGTGATCTCATAAAGGGATCGTATATTAACGGTTATCCAACACACATAATTCATGAGTTTGTACCAAACGTGCCACCTGGTCATCAATATATTGAAGTACCGAATAACATTATATATTTCCCGGTCAATAAAAGCAATATATCCTCTGTAAATATAAAGATTGTGGATGCAAACAATAATCTTATTGACTTTAAAAAAGAACGTTTACAACTACGTCTTCATTTGAGAAGAAGAGTAAGATGATGGTGTTTTATAAAATCCGTTGCATTACAAAATGTAACAACATAACGAAGAATAGTGCTAAAGTAGAGAGACGTGTGAAATCCATTAAGAAAATATCGAAATCTAATAAAGACTTTCTTAAAACCCTTGGATTTAAAGTATGAGTATACTTCAGATTACTGACTCACCGAACTTCGATAATTCAATCGAAGGCTATGAAATTCATTCTTACAACCCCTACAATAACGCTTTTAGAGAAAATGATGAAATCAGAATCCCTATTCACCAACAAGATATATACATATTACCATCAGGCAGTTTTATTTACGTTGAAGGTCATGCAACCATCATCGGGAAAGATAAGAATCCTGTTCAAAAACCCGTGGAATTTACTAACAATCCCGTAATGTTTTTGTTTCAAGATATTAGATATGAGCTGAATGGTGTTGAAATAGATCGATCAAAAAATGTTGGTATTACATCTACAATAAAATCTTATATTTCTATGAATGAAGGTGAAAATAAAGTGGCTGCAATGTGGGGCTGGAATATACATGGTGTAAAAAGTAATGGATATTTCAATGCAATTATTCCATTGAATAAAGTTATAGGTTTTGCTGAGGATTACGATAAAATTATAATGAATTGCAAACACGAACTTATACTGACCCGAAAAAATTCAAACTTAAATAGTGTTAGAATACTAGAAGAAGAAGATATCAAAATAGATATACAAAGAATACAGTGGCGTGTGCCGCATGTCAAAGTATCTGATCGGGAAAGGCTTTCATTTCTCAAGTATTTAGAGAAAGACAAACCTATTCAAATAGCATTTAGAAATTGGGATTTATATGAATATCCTTTATTACCTAGAACTATGAAACATTCCTGGTCAGTTAAGACAGCATCACAACTAGAAAAACCTCGGTATGTTATTTTCTGTCTTCAAACTAAGAGAAAAAATTCAAAAACGAATAATAGTTCAGAATTTGATCATTGTAAGATAAATAATGTAACACTGTTTCTAAATTCACAATATTATCCATATGAGGCTTTGAATTTGGAATTTGAAAGAAATAAATACAATATATTATACGAAATGTATGTGAAATTTCGTCAGTCTTATTATAACCTTCCAACTGATCCGTTGCTTGACTTGCTGAGATTTAAAGAAAAGGCTCCACTATTTGTAATTGATTGTTCACGTCAAAACGACAGTCTTAAGACCGGACCTGTTGATGTACGACTAGAAATTGAAGCTTCGCAAGACATCCCTGATAATACAACTGCATATTGCCTTATCATTAACGAGCGTTTGATAGAATATAAGCCTTTGAGTCACATTGTACGTAAAATATCATGAGTGTAATTGTAGATGTTCAAGGTTTTAAAACCGATGAAAATCAATTTATTTTGAAGGAAATAGCCATTCAGTATGAGCACCATATACAAGTTTTTCTATTTAAACCACCATTCCCATTTTACAAACTGAGCAAAACTGAGAGAAGACAAGTATGTTGGATTGAAAGAAATAGAGGGATATATTGGAATGATGGTTATTTGCCTTATAGTGAGTCTAAAAATATTATATCAAGTTTATTACAAGACAAAGAATGTATATTCACTAAAGGAAAAGAAAAAACATGGTGGATCAAAGAAATTTTATGTGAATGTAAAATGAATAACTTATGTGTGTATGACTTAGAAGATAAGAGTTGTCCCAGTATTTTAAATTTGTATAGGGAATATGAATTATCAAACGATGTATATAATTGTGTATTTCATAATAAAGTATGTGCACTTCGAAATGTACTTTGCCTTAGAAAGTGGTGTTTAAATAATAAAGTTAATTGAATACGCTTATATCCTTGTTTGTATTTTTAGATTATAACCCTGAGTAAACTTAAAAAGATCGATCGGTCTTCTGACCCAAAATGATTGTTTCAAAGTTACAATCAAAGTGAAAAATTATAATTAATCAAAGCTTTCAAATAGACTGAAATATTCTATTAGTTTTTAAATGAGCAGACATATCATTAGATAAAAATAAATTATTACATCTTTCGGGATCAATACTCGTACGAATTGATAATTTATAAAATGAAAACCTTACATAGACAATTTAATAGATGAATAGATAAAAAAAAAATGGTAAAATTGGTGGCATTTGGATCTCTTCTGATCCAAATGCCCCAATTTTACCCTACTGTCTATAGAAGTTTATTAATATATGCAGTCTTCATACGTGCATATCTTGCTCCGGTATTATACATTTTTTTCCCGTCGTTTCATTTCGTCTCCATCCGAAATAGGGACACTATCACCGAGTGAAATGATATGGGATGTACTGATTTAGCAGTTTCCATTTCCAGATAAAAAAATGTTTTATATAATATCTAATGAAGCAGTTTATAGTTATAATAAAATTGTAACCTCGTTTTTATTAATGCTTTTTTCGTTAAGCTTTAACAATTCATGCTACTTATTGGACCTGTAGGCAGACCAAACCATAGGCAGATTCCAGAGAGAATATTAAGACAAACCCAGGAAATAGCTTTGACAAGAAAAAGGGTTAAGTCGAATGTGTGTGGATTCAATGTAGCTCTTATTCCAGCGCTGTTCTCATGTTTTCACCCCCAGGCGGGCAGCTTACGTTAGCTAGACGTTTCATGAAGGCCCAATGAGAAGTAGTAAGTAGTGGGAGTCCGCAATGTACTAAATGGACTACCTACATTTGTTATCATGCCCTGTAGTGTATTTCTGTATTTATTCTTTAATGTTTTCCACAACACGGTCCATATAGAGTGTCTGATAACGATTTTGATCTAAGTACTGCCGGATCTAATTGTTTGGTATTGATTAAACCCACATTCGATTTTTATCTTCGGTGATCGAAAAGGGGGATAACTCCGTTCGGCACGTGCTGATTTTATCTAACTGAACTGAATTATGTTTTGTATTTAGTACAATGTCCTGAGAAATGTGACCGTCTATGACATATTAGGTACAGCATTTTACGAATGCCTGCGGCAACTACTTTTTGAATAGAAAATGTGTCGCCAAGCACATAGGTAACGCTGTGTTCCTGAAGCTGTCCTAAAGGACCAGAAATTCCAAATTATAACTGTTAATAGTATCGACACTATAATCACTTCCCATCTCCCCTCCCGATAGTAGCGGAGCGTTTTCGGCGCCCGCAGGAGACGGAGGTATAAGGAGCTTTTCGCCTTATACGCCCGTCTCAGAAGAAGTGCCTTCGGCACTTCTCCCTCCCGGGCTATAGAGAGCCTTCCCACACCTTCACCCAAAACCCGGTGGAGCTGGACGTCCGTATAGCGGTAGTCAGCATCTATGTCCTACCTAAAAAAAAAAAACTTCCCTTCAGGTGAGATTGTGGTTAAAAGCTGACATATCAGGCATAAAAAAATATAATAAAGCATAATTCGTTCGAGAGTCATCAACTTGAATACAAATTGCCGTAAATGGTGCGGAATTGTCAAAATAAATGCCTATTTTAGAATGGGTTCATTTTGTTCAGATATTTTTGGATCACACATTCCGTTCTATAAATTCTTTAAATCCTGACGTTGCCTGTAAGAAGACGCTTTCAGTAAAATCTTCACACTGTCTAACACTGTAATCGTAGATTTTAATAATTTTATCATATTTATTTTCTTGTGAAGTGTATTCAGTTTTGTCTCACTAATTACTAAACCTATAAGTACAAAAACAGTATACTAATATTATTGTCTAGTTTTTTTCCCTTAGTTTAGTACCGTTTGTTTAGGGGCAATTAGGTACAGCTGCTTAGTGGCTCAACAATGCTGCTTGGTTTACAAATAAGGCCGAGGTAGAGTCGCCTGCACCAAGATGCAATCGTATGTCTCCATTTTGTAATTATCAAGATCATGATACAATGTATTAGTTGCATAGTAATGCAGAGGGGTTTGTAACTTTTTGTATAGAGCGTGCCTTTTCCTGAATACAAATGAAACCCATGCCAATCGACGGGGTTGGTGATTAAAAACCATTCATATTCTGGGGCAACATGGCCCCTAATGACCGCCCGCTGGGATAAATGGCTTTGAAAATCTGTATATCTGACCACGGCTATTTTGGATACTATGCAATAACTTGAAGTGATTATTTTAGTGATATGTTCTGGAAACTATTTTGTAGTTTCTGTACTTGATTTTAACCAAATCGGACCAGAAATGCCAGAGTTATCGAAGACCAGTACAAGTTAAACTTCAGTATCGGTATAAATGTTCGTATCTACGTACCAACTTATGCTGGTTTATAATTTTAACGACTTTTTCACCATCTTTATTACCGTACTATACTAATCCTATTGATTGAATTTCACTCGTGTTCAGGAAACAATTTTTTTTGGTGGGGAAAAGTAGGTATGCCAATAACGCACTATGCCCTTTCTTTTATGTTAAATATATATTATAAGAAACGAATATGAAAATTATAAAATGTATAATCTATCTATGCATCTTAGTGTAGGTGACGGTACCTTATAAAAAAATAGTTTTTTATTCAATTTACTGTGTTGTATTTAACAAAGCGTCGCCGCATTTGCTGAAGCCTTACTTAACTCTATGTTGTGCATATTAGGATAGTCCATTCATATAGAGACGCCCTTTTTGTGTCCCTTACCATTAGTAGCGCATTGCACTCATTTTCCCCACAGATTCTACAACAGTTAGTATAACGCATCCACAACCCTGTCATCACTTAGCCAGCGGATTATTTATTTGTTTGCCAAGGATGTAATTACACTCTCTCACGATGCAAAGATGCAAACCGCATATGTATTCAAGGTGGATTATTCGGGGGTTAACTTGCTTTAATATTTTTGTTGGCAGACCCATAAAAATAAAAATATATTATCTATTCTTATTTTGCATAATACCATATGATATAATAATTTAATTAAATACGTACTTAATACATATAAGTACTTGATATTATGGCAAATATGGTATGATATATCCATATACAAAATAAATCATTACCCACCCAGTGGTTAATCAGAAGTTTCATATACATATCACACAATCATACCAGCACACTCAATTTTACCGTAGTCATAGAGAAATTGAGATTACCTGTTGCTTGGAAACCTACCAAAGTTATAAAACTAATATTTGAATTTTCACTGTTTACCGTATTTTACATTTTCATAAAGCCTACTAAAGTTGTTATGGAACCTTTTGTGTAACTTTATATTGTTGTTTTACAGAAATTTGGGTAAGCTTAGCCTTTATATTATGAAACAAATACGAGTAGCATATATTAGTTGATAAAAGGTGTTTTCATAGTTTGTGCACTATTAATACGAGTAACCACATGAGGGTTTATTCAAACTGCTGTACAAAAAGAAATGCCTATACTTTCCAAAATAGTTTCTGACCTTAAACTGAAACTCAATAAGAAATATTATTTGCTTCTAGTTTCTTCAAATGGCTAATCGCATAAGCGAAGACGGCGTATATCGGCAGAATTACCAATAGATAGGGAATACATGTGTTCTGGTCCTTTGCCTGGACTATCCAAGGTAACTATTGTCAGTCATCTCTACCATCCCTGCACAGATAGGATACTGGTCACCGCAACAGCCACTGGCCCGTGGGCCGCGATAGAGAATGTTGATCGTCTGGGCTCTCTATTGGAATCAAATTCAACTAAGAATGATCGAGTTCGAGTGGGCCTGATGGTATGACTCCGATGCTGCTGCAGACGTGTACTTCAGAACAGATTTGGCACGGGTTCTAATGCTTCTTTTCCGGCTCTCCTACACATCAGAAGTGGTCCCAAACATATGGAAGACAGCTTGGGTGCACTTGATCTACAAAAGGTGACTGCTCAGATACGTCCAACTACCGCTCTATAGCCTTTGTTCTCCAAGATAATGGAATCCATTATCTACAATCAGCTCTCGCAGATTCTACGTGTGCACCAGCTAGTTAGCAATAGAACAGTTTTCGTTGTGGTTGCTCAGCTGGTGATCTATTAATATAATACATCGATGGGCGGAGTCCAAAGTTGGGGCGATGACGGCTAGTTTCGATAGAGCGAGGCCTCAAATGGAGTTCTGCTCGGCTCCCGAGTACCAGCTCATTCCTCCTCCTTGCGTCTTTTCCCGCATTTATCAATGGGACTGTTTTGAGGAACTGTTGTTTCATACCTGTAGCTGAATTTGACCATCGGACGTCACGATAGAGCATAATGCTACATCAATTTCAAATCGACGACGACGTCTGGAACTCCATAACCGTCATCTAGATTATTTTTGAAATTATACAACATTAGAATCGTTAAAAAATTAGTATATCCCTCCTCAAAGGCATAAAGCATGTTTAATACAGCTGCTGTCACGGATATGATCCCTTACCACCAGATGAGCTGTTAGCATGTTTTCCCACCTGTCCCATAAAATAAGAACAAAAAAGTTCAAATACCAAATCCTAAAGTCCATTTTATTAGCACCTAAATACGTCTCTATGTCGTGGAGAGATCTCGTTTGACTGGTCACGTTAATATTAATCTGATTGACTATAATGCCAATATGCAGTCTACAATGTTGTTTATTTATGTGCTCAGGATGCCTGTCTTACTTTTCAATTTAGTTAACGATATAAGTTGTTTTGATGAAGTTTTTGTGGTCATTAATCAAGTGCAAATGTAATTACTACTGAGCGCTTCCGTGCTTCGGAGGGCACGTTAAGCCGTCGGTCCCGGTTGTTGTCTTAGGATGGCAGTCGTTACAGCATGGTGGTAGGGCATTTTGCGAATGCCCGCCTGGCTAGCTACCACCCTCAAGTAGAAAATCTGTCGCCAAGCACCTAACGGTGTGTTCCGGCAGCTGTCCTTGAGAGCCAGTACTTCTAGGTTAGCCTGAACAACATCTTCGACCACATCGTCACTTACCATCAGGTGAGATATTGGTCAAAGTCTAACCTATCCAGCATAAAAAAAAAAAAAAAAAAAAAACTAATCTATAGTCGTAATAATCTACTTGAGTAGTATATTTTTTGGTGTAGTTAGTAATACCTGTCCAGATCTGATGGAGGCAGTACTTAAAATTAAACTCAGAAATTTTAAAGAATACGTTCGATCTTGAAGGCACGAATAAAGCCCATCTTATGTACCTACATCTTGCAACCCTTATCTCAAGCATGTGTAGTCAGTGTAATTGGTATTTTTCATCTACACCCAGAACAACGCAAGAACATATCAAATATGGTAACAACTTTAAACGGCTTAAATCGCGCATAGTTGGTCCCGTGACTCACAAGTGACAAGTCAAGTCAAAAAGGAAAGTGATCGTGATCACTGCAAAATGTTTGAAACGTCGGGACAAAAATAATGATAAATATCAGTGATTTAAACAGTTTCAAGTTGTTAAATTACTATGTGTAATAATCGCGTAAAAATATTTTTATATAATGTTGTCTTAACAACATTATATAAGATTATGTTTTCGCTAACCACACGACTTTATTGTAAAAGTTTTGGTTTTTCGGCAGGCCCGGCTTGCTTTCCTGACCCTAACTATCTTGGGAATGCTGTCGTTGGTAGTATACGGGCTATCTTATATTTATAGCATATGTTTTTGGGTAATAATAAAAAGGGCGTTAAGCTTAGTCACCTCTTACGATATCCAAAAGGAGGATATCAAACAATCTTTATATATTAAGCCGGGAACTATACAGCCTATCGTAGGTAATACATTGTCAATGCTTTTGCGGTAACTTTTTGCAGTTTATTATTATAATTATAACCTGCATAGACAATACGGAAATGCCTTGTTTTACCATAATTGCCATGGCATAAACAGTGTAGCCAGTTTTTAGGGTTCCGTACCTAAGTATTATTAAATAGGACACTATTAGATATCAAGCCTGGCTGTTCGTCTGACTGTCCAAGCTCTGAAGGGCTGTATATTTTGAATTGTAGCTAGTTGAAATTTTCGCAGAATGTAAGGCAGATTGCCTCATAAACAATCATATTACCTAAACGTTAAATACACAAGGGGACCGTCTTTTCTCCCTTTAAGGCAATGTCTTTTTTCAACGATTTTTTGTTATTGCTCTATTGTAAAACGGTAAAAGAGGTCATCTGTGGTAATACATACAAGCATCAGGCTTGGTATGATAATAATTATAGGGGTTCCGTCTTTTAATCTCAGTGAAATTTGGTCCCAGATTTTCGAATCAATACTTTGTATATCTTACGTATAATAACAAACAACAGCTAAGCTCAGGTGAATCACCCGTTGAGGATCTCTATCTGAATAAAAAAGAAGGTTTTTTTGGTATATTCTGTGTTAGTGCGGAACCCTACGTTTGCAAGTTCAAAACCTGATTGGCCGGTTTTTATTTATTAAAATAGGGTAGTTGACACAGTCTAAAATAAAATAGTAACGTTAACATGATAGTAGTTGGAGCACATGACTCGATGAAATGAACAAATTATTTATTCGGCATTCGATTGCCTTTATTTTGAATAAACAAAATGTGTTTAAATTTTCTATAAGTCACGTGATCTCAAACGGAAGTAAAGGCAGAAATGATGTCATAAGGACAAAAACAAAGCCACAGAATAAGTAATAGTAATCGTGAGAGTTTGCTACCAAAGGTTTTGACAGTGACAATTGACATTAGTAATTGCTAATAGCAAGCAACCCACAAAATTTCGCATCACTATCGATTTACTACTTAGGCCCCTATTACACTATCAAATCCGTTGGATCCCATATATTTAATAGTGTAATACTTATATTTGACTCACTTAACTTTGATCATATTTCGCCGTGAGATTTGATCAAAGACCAGCATAGATAATAAAACCCAAACTCGGAACAAGAATCTATAGAAACATTTTGCAATTATTACTTATAGTAATACAACAACTTTAAACCGTTGGAAAAGCTTATGTTTATCATTATTTTTATTCCGATGTCACTGCACGCCATTGTCTCGATCTCTCACCCCTACACTATGGTACACGTTCTGCCGAACAACCTGTATAATCGATTACGCACGACACTACAACAAGCAAGCAAAACGTATTACATTTCAGCACTATTTGTTTTTGCCCTAGTGACGTCATAAGCATACAGGCCGCCATTGAATGATGTTTTAGCGCCAATTTTAAAAGTTGAAATAAAAAGATGGATTTCTAGTATTTCACGACTCCTAAAAAAAAATTTTAAAAATGCTAGGTGTATATTTCAGTGTTCTAAATAATTTAACATACTTTAAAAAAACAAGTCAACAACCCTATTCTGTCTTTGATGTATCATGGTACGATATAATTATACTATATATTGTGTATATATCATGGTACGATATAAGACTTATATATCTACGGAATGGTAATACGCAGTTGGCGGATACTATAAAATACCCTAAAACATGTCATTGCGTAAATGGACCGGGAAAATGGAGGCGGGCCGAGTGCCGCCTAAATTACCGTAATGGACATAAAACATTGTCATAATATTTTTACGTTCCCGTCCGGGGACATCTACTATAATCTACATCCGGGAAAGAAATATAAAGAAAAGGTAACCACTGTTTAATATAACTATCGATCATGCATCATGTTGAAGCAGTGATGGCTCAATGGCATTGCCTATGGACTGCCGTGCAGCAGGTCCATGGTTCGAATTCCGCCGCGGGCTTGAGCTTCACCGCATGGTGGAAGGGCATTTTGAGAATGCCCGCCTGGCTAGCGACCACCCTCAAGTAGAAAATTTGTCGCCAAGCACCTAACAGTGTGTTCGGGCAGCAGTCTTTGAGAGCCAGTAAAATTTCAGGCACACGAGACCTAACAACTGCACGTCTCAGTGTGACGGGCACAGTGCAATTCGTCGTTGACGAAATGCATCTATTATAGGCAGAGGTTAGTCCACTTAACATCAGGGCCTCGGGCTTGTTTCGTAACAATATCATAAAAAAAAACGCTCGAAGAGTCAAGACCTCTTGAAGATGCTTCATGTAGAACCGGGCTTGGCTCACTCCGTACTTTAGGCACAAATAAAAATATACAAATAAAAGCTATAGGTACATCAGCATATCCTTCCGGACGGCAGTGTTTTACGAGTTTGAACGGGAGCAAAAATTAGACTCATTGTGTCATGTTAGCTGCATACCCCAGCTAAAAGAGTGGATGGACGCAGGTTCGAATCCCGCACATGACTATATTTTTTTCTTTCGTAAATTTGTCATTTTGTAATGTAATTCGCCAAGCAGGCGTTATTTCAAACATAACAATATTATAATTATAAGGTTGCGTCATCATTTACAAGTTTAAAACCAATTGCAAAATTGGTCTTGTTTCAAACATAACAATATTAAAATAAACAAATACTCCTTGAACGTCATGTATTACGTGATAATTGATAAAGTACAGTAGTTGCACAACGCAAAATTTTTTTTTATTTCCCTCCATCGACGTCAGCTTTTGCTTTAACTTATACATTCTTTTCCAATGAGCATAAACATGGTATCACTGCTGTAAGCCTCCCGGTTACAAGGGGGGGGGGGGGCGTTTCCATGGCTTCACCATAGCCTAGTTGCTATCACCACGTTTGTCAGGCATCGTGGGGATCGAAGTAAGAGATAGCAGTTCCTCAGAAGGCGCTGCTGCTCACCTTTCGGTACCCTTATATCCTGTTGCCATACTCAGGGGAATTGGGGTGATATTCTAGTCCGGCACTACACCGGTTACATTATTGATGTAATTGTTGAGAAGCAGTGATAGCTTAGTGGCATTGGCTCTGCCTATTGACTGCCACGCAGCAGGTCCATGGTTCGAAGTCCGCCGCGGGCTTGAGCTTCACCGCATGGTCGCCAAGCACCTAACGGTGTGTTCCGGCAGCTGTTCTTGAGAGGTAGTAATTCTGGGTTGTCGACCATATCATCATTTACCATCGGGTGTGAATGTGGTGAAAAGCTTGCCTATGAGCAACAAAAAAAGTTATTATTTATTTAATTAAAAAGCACCAACAGTATACATATTAAATAATCATAAGGAACGTTCTTAATATTTAAGTTCTGATACATATACCTTTTACAGGTGTTTACAACATTGATCAAAAGTGAGTTAAGCGGTTATATAACAAAAAAGTTAAGATTAATAGAACTGATTTACACCAACATTGATAGTTTTAATTATGGAATGTAAATACTATCTTAATATGCCAAATTCATTGAATTGAAGATATGGGAATATATCGAATTAAGTAGTATTATTTAGTAGTAATTAAGTAGAAAATCTATCGCCAAGCACCTAACGGTGTGTTCCGGCAGCAGTCCTTGAGAGCCAGTGAAATAACAGGCACATGAGACTTAACATCTGTGTCTCAAGGTGACGGGCGCAGTGCAATTCGTTACTTGTGACGAAATGCATCTGTTATAGGCAGAGGTTAGTCCGCTTAACATCAGGTCGGCCTCGAGCTTGTTCCGTCACAATAACATTTAAAAAAAAGGATTGATCTGGGAAATATAGAAAAAAGCTGTTGACCTTCAAACCGCTGAACAGATTTTCTTACATTATAGTTAAGAACAATCTCGATCACGTTACTTTTCAAACCAAACCTGGGTCATCCGTTTTAGACTTTGGGAGCTACATTGTATATTAATATTCATAGATGCACGCATTAAACTTTTAAAACCCCTCTGTTATCTTTGGAGGTCAGAGATAAACTAAAAGAAAGCTAAACTGAACTTCTTCATGCCTTCATCGTTTATTCTCGATCGATCTATAGATCAAAAATACAAGAGAAGAAATAATTTCAGTAATAACTGGTTTAGGTCTCAATGGCCTTTTTTGTAAAACATTAAAATTACAAAAGCCTAGAATGTAATCTAAATAGGCATGTCCCTTAAACTGTAGTAAACAGCATTCGACAGACAGGTGTGTGCCGGCAAACTTTATTGACGCTATTCTAATGGTAGGTGAGTATATCTTTCATGGATTTCAAGTAAGTATATTCCGGAGAACATAAACATGATGCAGGTGGCGCATAGATCGCGGCTGACAAGCTTGCTTTATCTAATGAAATTCCTTTCACAATCTCCAATGCAAAATGCTGTCTGAAATATTACGATAGCTGGTTCGAGGGCATGCATGTGTAAAAAAACAACAATTTTACGCATGTAAATAGGCTTATTGCTGAGCAGGTTTTGGGCTTTTCATCGTATTTATTTGTTGGGGAATAATAAGATGTTATTTAAATGTGTCGATAATATTTGAACTTGAATTAGAAGACATGAGGATAAAAAAGCATGAAATAAAATATTGTAAGAAGATCATAAAACTTATTTGACATCGGATTTCACATAGGAGCCCGAATTTTAATCTTATTATCTTATTTAGTATTTTTTTCTGTTAACATAACTTTTTAAAGGGTGTACCGATTTTAATTTTTTTAATATTCTATAGCAGCTGGTGCTTGTCATTGGTCCCATTTATTGTATACCTATACATACTATTTTATTGAGATCAGACGATATATGTTTTTTTTTATTTATTTTTTAATGTTATTGTGAAGGAACAAGGGCGAGGCCCACCTGATGTTAAGCGGTATCCTCTGCCTATAACAGATGCATTTCATCACAAGTGACGAACTGCATTGCGCCCATCACCTTGAGACATACCTGTTAAGTCTCATTTTGCCTGTTATTAATGAGTTATGCCTAATAATACGTATTTAATTGGCTTCGACGTTGAATGAGTTTCTCATTTTAACTTGTCGATTTAAAATGAACACAATAACTATATACGATGTTTTGGTTTATTTATTTTTAGTGCATTTATTGTTTTAAAATATTTTCTGTTGGAGTTGGTTTCGTTTGTTAAATATTTTATGCCTATCACTCTTATCACAAGTACTTTCTTTATTAAGAGCGTGACGGCTATTAGTTTAAAGAAAAGATTTCAGATTAGATACTAAAAGAAAAGAAAACAGGTTTGTTTGCCATTAAGTTCCAGAAAGTTTAATCAATGTCCCATGTTCCTCCAGTAAAGTCTGATAAAAGTAGCAAAAGTTGAGGAACGAACACAATCAGGCGATCGTAAAAACTTGTAAAACTCTTATTACTTGCGAGTTGTCTTGTAACTTTTATGCGTGTCTTTGTGGAATTGTATTTTTTTGTTAGTAGTTGCGATAATCTGTACAATTGTATTCTGGTAGTACCTTACACATAAATAGGGGCGGATTTAGTGTTGGGGGAACAGGACCAAATCTTTTTTTTTTTGCAATAACGCTACCTCTGCGGATTACCTTACAAAATTACCAATTTACTAGAGGATAAATTATAGTTCATCCTCAAACAATGGTTAAAGAACGAGAGGAAAAATTAGACTTATGAGTCATTGTCACGTTAGCTAAGTCGGTCAGAGCATATCCATAGGAGTGGATGACGCGGGTTCGTATCGAATCGAAGTATATTCGTTCGTATTTTTCCTCAAGTAAATTTGTAGTTTTGTAACCTTACTCAAAAATCGGAGTGGACCTAGTGTTTGGGGAACAGGTCCTGTGCAAACTTGGTGCTTTGCAAGATCAAGGAGAATTAATTTAGAATTAATTTCTTACCCAAAGGGCCAAACGGAGCCCTATTTATGAGACTTACTGTCTACCGTCTGTCTGTCTGAGTATGTCACGGGTCTCTAGCTCTTAAATGGAATGAGTTTCAAACCTAAACATGAGATATTTTATGTAGAACGTTGACCCAAAGATTAGAATTGGACTAGAAGTTCAATTATTTTCCTGGGGGATTCGAAAATATCTTTTTTGCAACCTATAGGTATATAACATTTGGGGTAATGTCGTGTAAAGTTTATAAAAACAATTTAATCATAATCAAAAATAATTCTTCATATTGTTTTAAATAATCGGCTGTAAGACACCGCGATTTAGACGCGTGAACCACAATCTCGACCAATACGCGTGAGTACAGCCGGTTATTGAAAACATTAATATACATATATACTCACGGGAACATGAAAAAAAAATATTAGGTATTTTCGCAGTTTAAAGTTAGTATATACCAATTACTTAGAAAGTGTCCCATTGCTCATTCAAAAATGTGTTATAAAGTTTTTCATCGTCATTCGTCGTTGTTTCTCCCTAAAAATGTGCCTATAAGTGAAATTCCATAGGTATCTGAAAAACCTTGCTACCGTTATTTTTTTTTAGCTGCGAACATAAAATAATACAAACGTCAAATCTCAAAAAGGTTTTATATAAAAATATAGGAAAAAGAGGTGAGTTTTTTTTTGTACTCGATTTTCAATGAAAGGAGGTTTAAACCTTTTTCTGCACTACGAAAAAAAAGACGAAGCAATTTATTTTGTCTTGTAATATTTTTTTTCTGCTGTTAATTTTACAATATGCTTCTAATTATTCTAAATATTTTGTCAAAATGTTCATAACTTTATGCAGGATTGAAATTCTTGTGTGCCCTTTGTGTTGTGTGTATAAGCATTATATATACAAACTAGAGATTTACAAAAGGAGTCAGTATAATTCGTACAAGGCTTTAGTTTTCCCTCCCTTTTGTCTTCAAAGTGCGTTCCCTCATGTTTATGAAAGTAGCACACGGATTTAGGTTAATCTGTTTTGTTTTTCAGAATATCAAAACAACAGAGTCATAAACGAGTGATATTAGAGATAAGTGCTGATAATCTTAACAAACTTTTTATGAGAATGTAGGCCTACGTTATATATTTTTTTATTGCAACAAAATTATAGTATCGATTTAGCTAAACTGTTCATTGCTGAGCGCTTTATTACTAGCTACGTATATTGATTTTCTTCCTAGTTTGAGAACCATCTACTTAAGAAGACGAAATAAAATTGTCGTAATATTTTTTTTTTATGTTATTGTGATGGAACAAGGCTGAGGTCCGCCTGATGGTGTGGACTAACCTCTGCCTATAACAAATGCATTTCGTTAACGAGGAATCGCACTGTGCCCGTCACACTGAGACTTACAGTTGTTAGGTCTTTTGTTTATTATAACCGACTTTCATTATGATATCTTTATAATAATTTTGTTCTCGTGCATAAACATAACACATCGTCATGCCTTTATTCACTTCTGTAAGATGACTACACACAAAAACAATCACGTGACGTGTTTTATAATATGTCGTAGGAGACGATCTTAGTGTCATTTACCGAGCACAATTCCAGAATCTGAATTGCTACTGAGAATTTCTTTCAAAATATCCTGTCAATTCACCACGAGATCAAAATACGGGCCCTTAATTGGATCAACATTGTTATCCAGTGCAGCACGCTGTTAACTGGTAAAGGAGCTTTTGGACTGCCCATAGACCTGCTATGTCCTTTAAACCGCCTAAATGCTTTCGTTGTAGTACGTGTAGTGTTGTATATAGAGTTTTGCAGTGTTTTGATAATAAAAGCATACTGTACTGTACTGTAACAGCTAGATTGTCCTCTGCTGAACACAGCCTCCCCCATTAAGGGAGGGTTTTCCATAATCCCCACGCTTGGCGGGCGTCTTGGGGATCGCAGTTTAAGATATCAGTATCTCAGAAGGCGCTGCTGCCGACCTTCCGGTATTTTACCTTTAGTCGCCTCGTGACATTCTAGCCCGGCACCCCGCAGGTTAAATATAAATACTAGATTGATATTATCCAGAACAAATCGTAAAAATCTTTTGGATGGTGGTAAAACATTTTGTGAATGATCGCCCGATAGCTGCCACCGTTAAATAGAAAATATGTTGCCAATCAATACCTAATAGTTTCGTCAGCTGTCCTTGAGAACCAGATTAAATTACACGAGGTCCCCCATCTTGTCATATTTTTTTCTACTCTCGTCATCTCTTATCGATAGGTGAGGTCAAAGGCTAACCTATCAGCAGTAAAAAAAACACCTCTGTAAGTACCTCAATCATTGCCCAGCTATTCATACAACAGATAAAGTAGTTTAGACAGTACCTACAAAAAGATAACTGACTGAGAAATGCGACATGGTCATAAATTCATCGTCCTGCGTAGGAATTTTAATATCTTTCATAAGATGTGAATAATATTTGCAATAAAACTATGATTGTGATGTAAATGCTTTCAATATTTTTATTGTGAATGAAAGTCCAGTTTTTATTGGATAAACTGTACCTTATAGGTTACATAAAATTGTACACAGTTTGTATTGCAAAATTTAAGTAACCAATAGTTACCATAAGTTACGTTGCTAGTATTTTTCTGTCATAATGTACGTAATAAAAACGAGATTCTTATGACCATTCTTCTCGTCACTTCCAATTTTACTATACACAAGCTTTCGCCTGCGATTTCATTTAATATGGTTATGTTGCGCTTCTTCGGGAACATACAGGAAATGTTTTAATATTGTTAGGTTTGCAATAACTCCTGCTATGCGGATTACATTACAAAATCACAAATATACGATAGGAAAAATTCTCCCCGCACATGACTTAAATTTTTCCTATCGTATGTTTGTGATTTTGTAATATAGGAAATGGTCAAACATTTTTCTCTTTATTACTAAGATTATAAATATTATTAATAATAATAATAAAGTAAAAAATAATTTTAAAAATTATTATTAATTATTATTCATTTTTCTCTTAATTTCTTTATTTGTATAACTTTTTTTCTCTTTATTATTAATATTATTAATTATATTTATTCGCTGTTTGCTGACTTTCGTATTTTGACAGCAAATATAGATGTTATAAAACGGGTAATACAGATGTAGAAGTAATATTTATACATGTTCTTGTATTCGTAATCGGCCGAAGTTGACAATGTATTTTTGATTAACGACTTTATATATTTTTCCGACTATGAAAATTACCTTTGGTGCGCGTATCATCAGGACTGATTTTTATCAATATAAGAAAACGAGACCCTCCTACTAAGCCTCAGATGTCCGTTCATCCACCCCTCCGCCCGTCCGTTTGGCCGGCCAAAAGAGCAGTATCTTTGAAACGGTAAACAGTATCCAGTTATAATGTTCATAGTCAATACCTGCGCAGCGCCGCTTGGGAGCAATTGCTCGTACTTGTGAAATACCTTTTTTTTATGTGTTAGGAGGGCAAACGAACAGGCGGCTCACCGGGTGGTAAGTGATCACCGTCCCCCCGACCATCCGCAACACCAGAGGTATCGAGGATGCGTTGCCCACCTTTGAGGAGGGAATATGCTTCTTCTTGAAGGCCCCTAAGTCGTATCCGTTCGGAAATACTGCACCTGGCAGCTGGTTCAATATTGTGGCAGTGCGAGGTAGAAAATGCCGTAAAAATCGCAAAGTTTTGGACTTCCAGACTTCTACATGAAATTGATCATGCATTTCGCCATCGGACGTCCCACGAATCCCACGATTGAGTCCACGATGGCGAAATTCTATACTAAAATCCTAAAATAAATCCATATCCTAAAATCTCACTACCGGCAATGCCGTAATAATAAGACGGATTGTCCAACAAATGTTAATAATGACAAAAAGTGAATAATATAAGAGGTTCCCCATACAAGGGGGACTTGTTATTATAACGTTTTTTATTATGGCTCTATCGTAATAACCGTAATACCTACATACTAGCGTCAACCTTGGTGTGATTTTTGACCAATACCCAACGTACAGTAAAAAAATAATAAAAACTGGCCCTAGAGATCTAGAAAATTAGGGATCCATATTTTTTTAGGTTCTTTTACTCCATAACCACAGATTTACCACAAGCGATTCTACGTCTAAGTTGAGAACTGACAGTCCCTGAATATGATTGTAGGTAAAGAAAGAACAGGATATAGAAACAACAGCCAAAAAACTACATGACTCACGATAAACTCTATTCCTTGTATGACGAACACCGTGTGAAAAGTGTTACTTTTTGTTAGCAAAATAAATGGACGTCTTCCTTCATTTAATAGGCATGTAATGCAAAAAGCTCTTGTTCAATTATCTGTTTTATCAACGTAATAAGTGTCATAACTTTTTATCTAGAAGTTCTCATCATTGTGTCTATTAAACATAATTTATGAACCAGGTGTTCCATTTTTGTGCTACCTAGTGTTTAGGAATTCTACATTATTATTTATTTCATTTTGATAGAGCTTATCGCATTGTTCAAAACTGTTAGTGCACATGTTGGCACTATTTGACTTTAGCCAATCAATATTAGTAAGGACTGCAATGCAGCCTTATAAAAATGACACTCCCAGTCAGTACCCTAATTGCCTTTACTTTACGGGCATGCTGCCTACTTCTGTTATGCCCGTTCGAGGAGCGTTAACTGAGGCCACCCTACGGACCCCCCGAAGGGTTCCCGCCTTGTCGTGGCGGTGGGGCTTAGTAGCCGTGGCTTCGTCACCCACGGTGAAGCGAAGAGGAACCAGGGGCCGTGCTGGCTTGGGCAGTCAGCCGGCCCCAGAGGGGCCGCTCCACTGGGCTTTGCCTCTAAGTCCAGACTGGAGCGGCAACGGGTAGGCTGCGGTGCTGTATGGGCAGCACCGCATCTGAGGCGGGCTGTGGTGTTGTATGGGCAACACCACAGCTGACGGTGAGGGGCCACGGCGGGAGAGGAGTGCCGGTATCACGGTGCGCCGCTCTCCCTACCTTCCGTGGCCGCGGCGGGGCCGCCACCGTTGGATGGCGGACGCGGAGGGGCCGCAGGGGAGGAGGAGTGTTGGTATAGCGAGGCGCCGCTCTCCCTATCCTCTGCGGCCGAAGTAGCAGGCGACGGGGCTACTCATCTGACCCGTCGCAGGGGGACCTTGGGCGTCGGAAGCGGGGTCGTCTGACGCCCATTTGCGGGCTTGGTCCCCGGGTGGTAGCGACGTGCCATGTGTTCTGGTACGTCGTGAGGGGTAGCACCCCAGGAGGGGTCCGGCAACGGACAACCGTGGCGGGTTCGTGGTTGAGTGCTAAAGCGACCCTGCGATCCCGCCGAGAAGCGGTAGAGATGGAACACCGTGTGTTATTTAGTCGGTAGGGGCACTTGCTGCTGTGGGAGTAGTTGGTGTCGAGCCCGACATATCCCGGCCACCTTCCCCGGGGTGGACGGGAATGCGTAAATGCATTTTTCACACGTTAAAAAAAAAAAAAAAAAAAATGCCACCCTACGGAGAAGTGCTCCGAAACTAGAAACTAACCTGAGCCACCCATTTGTTTCCAGTCATACTGCGAACTATTGTGGGGGCCTCATAGATCACAGCAGACCGCAACAGCATGTTTTATTTAAAATTATATTGTCAATAGTTACTCTTACTGCAACGAAAGTATTTCGGCAACCAAAAGGCCTTTAAAGGTCGGCAGTCCAAATACTCCCCACATTGGACAACGTATCCAGCACGCTGGCAGCAATGCCACCGTGCTATATTTTATATTTACTGAACGTTGTAATTTATCAGGTAAGTAAGTATTTAATGTTTAACTAGTGCTCGTAAAAAAGTGGTCGGGCTGAATCGAAATCACGCCCGTGTGGCATTTCACGACCTAGGAAACGTTCCTACAATGACGGGACACGATCCTTGCGATACTTGAAAAAGAGCCAATTTATCTGTACAAAGCCATGCCGTTTACAAATACGGCAAATCAAATGCCATTAACGGCTAACAATCGACACTTAACCGAATTTAAACACACTGAAAACGTTTTCATAAAGAAGCTACGCCAGTTTAAGGTAATGCAATTACATTCTTTTTCGTTTTGAATAAGAAGCTTGACTTAGATTAGAATATTAGATTTTACTTCGCTGAAAATTTTACTTAACCCATAGTATTCTAATGATGTCTGTTTCAAATTATGTATCGATACTCAACGTTTTGATATCGGTTTTATAACTAACTTCTATTCTAGATCAGTCCACAATTTCAGGTGAATAGGTTAAGGTTATTTAATCTATGCGTATAACAGATAATGATTACCATCAGTCATGAATTTCATTCATAAAAACCCGAATTCGGTTGTGTATGGTAACGGGTTAACTATCTAACATCATTATCATCATCATCAGCCGGAAGAAGTCTACTGTTGAACAATTGCCTCCCCCATAGAACGCCACAAAGAACGGCTATTAGCCGCTGGCTACGGGCGACTTTTAGGACGTCGTCAGTCCACCTAGTGGAGGGCCTACCAATTCTGTGTCATGCGGTGTAATGTGGTAAACGCTCGAGAACCTTTCTTTCCCATCGGTTACCAATTCGTCGAGCAATTTAGCCCACCCATTGCCAACTTATACATTTTGAATGCTATGTCGGTGCCTATGGTTCCTTGGCGAATATCCTCGTTCCGGATTTTATCGCGAAAAGTATCTCCGAGCATAGCTCTCCATAGCTCATTGAGTGACTTTGAGCTTGTCCATAAGGGCCACAGTTAAGGACGGAGTCCTCATCACGGGGAATGAAGGAGTCATCACTGGCAACACACACAGTTTGAAGACTTTGGTCTTCAGGCTGTGTCAGGATGTTCTACGAGAAGATGTCGCGTAACTTACCGAACTATACTAATTAATTTATTTCGTAATATGTTAATGTAACATAGATGGCGTTTCTAATGATGCTTTAGGAGTGCTAAATCAGTACTTAACGAACACCATGCTGTCTAAACATTTCTAAGATTTTTTGTTGTTCCAAACTCCTTGTTATTCATGAAACCAAAATATGACAGAGGCCAAATCCAAGATAATAAAATTTGCATTTTGCCACTTGCCGTTTCCTCTTTGCATTTTTATATAAGTGAAGGGAACGTGTTTTGAGTAACAAGAGAAATGAAGAGCTTATATTTGAGAAGTCATTTTGTTTTTTTAGTCCGACGTTATTTTTGTTCGCATGATTTATAATATATTTTCAAAATTGAATTTCCTTTTAAGAACTTGAGACTTTTATCGACCAAGCAGAGTCTTAGCTCCTATATGCAGTTTCATCCGTTTTTTATTGGTGATAGTGTGTCATTTGACCTCTATCTCACCTGATGGCAATTGATGCTGTGGTCGAAGGTTCAACCTAGAATTACTGACTCTCAAGGACAGCTGCCGTAACACACCATTAGGTGCTCGGCGACAAATTTTATTTTATACGTTGGAGCTGACCAGGATGGCGTCTTGCAAAATACCCTGCCACCGTGCAAATCATAAGTAAGATAAATTTGCTTATGGACTATTTTGATATAGAGTCGAAATATTAACTAGATAACAACAAATATTAACGTACACATACGAATTCAAAACGCTGCCTGCTCAACACCAAATATACTACATCACACCTATTAATACTACTAAATTAACAATCCCATTTTCACGATTTACTCAACTTAGCAATTTCCAGGCTGCAAAGTGTGTAGAAATTTATATTTTCCGGAGGTTTATTTCAGCATTATTTTATTAGTGCAAATACTCCAAGTATTCCTTTCCGCTCTGTGCGTGTGCCTCGTAAACCGGCAACCACAGTTCAACACGCAGTAGGGCAACTAGGTAGAAAACTTTAAACTCCTCTAACTTGACTCATAGAAATTATTAAATCTTAATGCACCGTTTTATTGATATACTTATGCGTACTGAGTAGTTTTTTGTGTCTTAAATGATCACCACTGAAGGTTAATAATAGGAATAAGTGATTGAAGGCAAACAAGGCATCGAATAGGGACCAATAAGTTCTAACATTGTTGTTAAGCTATATGTAGGTATTTTATAATTACAGCCACAAGCATTTGTATTTCTTACGATAAAGCAGTAGAACAGAGTCGAATAAGCATAGCTGCATATCAAACTTTGACTTCTTTCGCAATATATGTTATAATGCGCTCTTTTCGGTAAGAAAATATATTGAGGGCCTTACTTAGCAAGATAGTTTAAATAAGCAACTCTGCCGGCCAAAACAAAATAATGTTGAAATAATGCACGTTTCCGTGCACGCTTCAACGTGCCAATTACGGTAATCGCCCTATCCAAAATACAAGAAAATTTGATAAAAAGTATTATATACTATTATGATCTTCGATTACAAAATCGTATGTACCAATTAGATATATTAAGTTGATCTATCGATTGACATACTTTTGAGAATGTCGTTTAGGACGAGATACGAGTTTTTTTCCGTACCTAATTTAACAAATAAAATTTAAACTTTGAACTTGACTTGAAGTTTGTGCGCTACAGAGGAAGTATAAGCTCGAAATATAGTCAAGTATCTAGCGATTATAGGTGTATTATTTCATATATTCACCTTCTGTGAAAGTAGACCGCTTTCACAGTCAGGCCTGATACTAATGTGGGGACTTAAAAGTGTTCTCCGGCCTACTGGCTTTCTCTGTGGCAAATTTCATCAAATTGATAGGTTGAGGCGAGAATATATTATTGAATCAAGGGTTTCCCTTTTTCAATATTTTTGAGCCTTTTACTAATAATTGCAGTGGACATGACAAGGGCCAAAACTTCTGTAAAGGCTTTCAAGATGATTGTTGACTAGGAAATTAATATCTAAGGTGTGGTAACTGAAAAATTGAAAAGTTTTAATCTGCATATGATTTTATTTTGCAACTAATGTTAATTTAATATTATTTTGGGTGTCTTGTCTTTGTCTATGTTCTCTACTGAATGTTAGGGTAACTGTGTTCAAGGTGCTATTCCCTATCGGCTGCAAAGGTCTCCGCTTGCACCTGTATTGTGTACGTTAATTTCCTACATTCGAACCGTTTCCTCGTCCGCAATTTATGATTATTGTTCGTCGGAGGAGTTATTGAATCGTAGAACCACGGTAATTTATGGTGCGTGGCACTCTGTCTAAAGCGAAACATAAGATATTGCTAGTTTTAATAAACACATGTCTGTTTCTAACATAAGTGGTTGTTTTTACGACGAGACAAATAATCACTTCTCATGTTTTCGTAACAAATGTTTTTTTACTGAAGTAATTTGATGAGATAACAATTTGAATAAAATATCTTTTAGTAAAGCCTACTTTTGCGAGTGTTACTTTGATATAGCCTACCCTATAGTACTGTACTGCACTGTATCAGCCGGATTGTCCACTGCTGAACACACCCTCCCCCATTCAAGGGGGTTTCGCCATAATCCCCACGCTTGGCAGGCGTATTGGAGATCGCAGTTTAAGATATCAGATCCACAGAAGGCGCTTTGGCGACCTTCCGGTATTTTACCTTTAGTCGCCTCTTTTGACACCCACCGGTAGCAATGTATTTCGTCACATGTGACGAATTGTATTGCGTCCGTCACCCAGACGCCCAGAGAGTTGTTAATTCTCATATGCCCGAAATTTTACTGGCTCTTAAGAACTGCTGCCGAGACACACTGTTGTGCTAGGCGGCAGATTTTCTACTTGAGGGTGGTAGCTAGCCAGACGAGCATACGCAAAATGCCTTTCCTGACCGGTGGTGGGGATCGAACCATGGACTTGTGGCACGGCAGTCGATAGCTATTACCGCTCGGCCATCATTGCTTCATGGTTTTGAATAAGGTGCAGTCAAAACTGAACAGTGCAGAAAGTATTAAAACATAAATCGGCGAAATAAAGGCGAGTATAGTACAAAAGTAGTTTATTTTTCAGTATAATTCTTATTGTTCTAATATTACTTTGTACCCATAGTAGATATATTTCCATACAGCATAATAACCACTTCTAAGAGACGAGAGAGACCAATTAGTTTTTTTAATCCAAGTTCAAGATAATGCTCAACATATTTCGCTTTATGAAATAGGGTCATAATAAATTTTAATATATTATAGTACGTCCCTATAAAATAACAATAAGGTACGTGTTAAGGGTATCCCAAAAATACACATATTCCGAAAAGGACATGTTATTACAGACTATTCCTTATTTAGACTCCACTCGTTGAAAATAGATTGGTCGCTTTAGATTCAGGATGCGAACTCATCCGTTTCTGAACAAACAGCCGTCACTGAGGAAAATTGATAGTCAAGTGTGTATCCAAGCATCTCAGATATGTTTGGACTCCGCATCTATTTCAAAAAGTGTTACGACCACAAATCAAAAGAGTAAATATTATTTCTAATTCTACATTTCCGCTTAAAATGTATTACGAACGAGCTGTTAATGTAATAAAATTAATTATATCTTCCTGTGCGCTTGGATGTCGTAAAATGAGCTGAAGCCGTGTGGAGGGACATCCCAAAATAACCTTCATCTGTTTATGGTATCAACATCTTGGCTAGCCGCATAGCATTCCTGATGCGCATGCACTAAATTATGTAAGTTCACTTTGCCTTTTTACATAATATGAAATTGCTTTGTGTTGTATGTACCTCAAAACATTATCTTAAAATCGAGTTAGACATTTCCGAACATAATAAAGTATAAGTACCAATTTTTGACAAATTTTATTCCAGACTTCCTTATTTACGTTCCGAACTTCTAACGTTGAAATATATTTATAAATGTTCGCTTAGCATGCGACAGTGAAAGAAATCATGTTTCGAAATGAATACATGTTTTCAATTTCTGTTTTTTTTTTTGTGAGATAAAACACCTACTTAATCTGATTATTTATATAAAAAAGTAATGTTCATAAGAATACATAGTGCGTTGAGTATAGGTACCAATTTTACAAGAATGAGATGTAATTATTTTCAATACAAGAAAATGTATATGCTTTTTGTGTACTGACTCTAATTTTGCTCCTTCCTTCTTATCTGTATCACATTAAAAAGTACCTACACATAAAAGTTTTGTAACCAGCCAAGTCTTGGCCTAAATTTGTCCACTTGAATCAATGGGGAGCCAGAATGGTGTCGAAACGCATTGTCACGAAAACAAAGACTCGTTGTAAAACGCGGAAGTAACAGTTACGGTGCTAATTGATCTCTTTATTTACTTGGAACTGGACTTGTTGGCAGATATATAAAATAAAGATACACATCAACTATTAAGTACTTTTTCTGATTGATATCTGAGGCTAACATTAGCCTTTGGCCACTATCTCACCTGATGGTAAGTGACGATGTGGTAGAACATGTTGTTCAGGCTAACCTGGAATTACTGGCTCTCCAAGGACAGCTACCACAACACACCGTTAGGTGCTTGGCGACAGATTTTCTACTTGAGGGTGGTAGCTAGCCGGCGGCATACGTAAAATGCCCTACGACCATGCTATAACGACTGCCATCTTAAGACTATCGGGACCGATGGCTTAACGTGCCCTCCCAAGCACGGAAGCGCTTAGCTGTAGTGTCACTAGCGGTCACCCATCCAACTCATGAACGCGGCGGACGTTGCTTAACTTTGCTGATATGTTAAGAACAGCTAAGCAAACTTCGCTAGAAGAGAGAATAAGCCTAAAATCCATTTTCAAAAAATTACTGCTCATTTTTGCTGTTATTCACTGTATGATATTTTCGTGAGCTACTAAGTACCTATTTGTCCTTTGAATTTGGTGGCAACAGGCTATCAGTCTGTCACACACATATTTTTGCAACTCGGTAAGTGTTTTGGGCAATGTCGAATGTATATAAGAATCTTTTTCACTTTAATGAAAGTTATCTGACGGGTATATAATGATTTTGTCTTTATGAGGAAAACAAACAACAATATTCTTGAAGAATGCTCCTGTACGGTTATTATTTTTCTTTTGAATGTAAACATAAGCGCGAGAAAGTAGAAAAAAAGCAATCTATTGCACAAGAGTAATAGAATATATTATGACACTAAAATCGGCGCACTAAAGGGCCAGTTACGAGCAAATGTGTTGAAAAGTACGTTACAAGCCCTTCAAAACTAATACCTACCTATTTAACTTATTTACGAACAAGGTTCTCAATATCTAGTATATAGAATACTTCTCAATATGTACTATATAAATACTAGTTAAGAATCCCCATTTAAAAGCTTGTATATACGGTCACTATAGAGGCCACAGAGGTGTAGTACCATTTGCGATTACTGTTCAAGATGACATTTGGCTATTTGAAGGTACACCTGCAACTTTGTTATTAGGTTGCTAAACCATTCTCAGCCTTAAAAACACTTTCAAAAAGTGCGGATTCCTTTAATTTTGGTAGATATTCTGGGAATGGTGAGAGGCGATCGTATTGCGGACCTTTCAGATGCTCTATCTATGCCCTTTGCCTTCGCCGGCTATTTGTTCACAAGAAAACGAACAGATGGTGAATTAATACTTACCTGCATGACACTATATCCTTTACGGTAGACTAAGATAAGGTTATAAGTGCAACAATTAGCGATTCAAAATATATTATTCAACATTTATGACGCAGTGATGGGTCAGTGGCATTGGCTTTGGACGGCCGAGCAGCAGATCCATGTTTCTAATCCCGCCTCGGGGTTGAACGTTGAACCTACGTGGTGGAAGGGCATTTTACAAATGCCCGCCCAGCTAGCGACCACCCGCAAGTAGAAAGTCTGTCGCCAAGCACCTCCTAACAGTGTGCTCCGGCAGCAGTCCTTGAGTGCAAGTAAAATACAGACACATGAGACCTAACAGCTGTAAGCCTCAGAGTGACGGGTACAGTGCAATTCGTCGTTGACGAAATGCATCTGTTATAGGCAGAGGTTAGACAACTTAACATCAGGTGGGCCTCGGGCTTGTTCCGTAACAATGACAAAAAAAAGTTTTTATCTTGATATACCACGTCAAAAATCGTTTAATTTGAGATCGGAGTATATTTCAGACCCTTTATCAGTGCTTTAGAGCGAGTTATTCGATCGAAAACCAGATTTCGGTCAGGAGTTGGTAAGTGATGATGATGCTGCTGCCTCATTGTCTACCTAGCATCGTAACCGACATAAACCTCATTTTAAAATTTTAACTTTTTCTATGGATCTTAACTAATATTATAAAGAGGAAATATTTTATTGTTTATTTGGATTTAATAGTAGGTATATTATATTAACATTCGTTAATCGTTCGATTTCTTGGTCGTTCTTTATAAAAGGAAAAAACAAACAATAAAAAAAAAACCTCTAACATACACTTCGGAGGAATCTCCAAAAACTATGTCCATCCAATGATGGGCAATGTATGAACTTGGATGAGCATGTCAATGGCAATATGAGTTCACTCCATTACAATTCTAGTGTTACTGTTGTTAGTTAGCTTTATTAGCTGCTGATTGAATTTGGGGCACGCTAAGTATATAGACTTAGAAATGGAATTAGTTCTCAAAGGCAGCTGCATAGATCAGTAAAGATAACTTGGCCACAGATTTTTAACTTATGAGTAGCTAATCAGATTACGAGTAAACAAAAAAGTACAGTAATCAGAATAACAAGTAAATCTACAGAAATATAAAAGCATTTGAAAGCAATGGAAGTAAATCAGATTCATTGCACAATATGTAGGTAAATAAAATTAAAATGAAATAATATCCCTGCATTTAATACTGCGGCCGATGTAGAAATCTGTTGAAATTATGCAGGATTGATCTTTAAAATGAACTTTGAAGTGGACTATGCAGTCCCACGCCTATCCCTGATATTTAGGTTCCTTCGTGACCATGCAGAGCGAAGGTTACCACTTCCCAACAGTTTGAAACACTGTATCAATTCATCATTTAGGTGTGGTCGCATTGAACACGACCTTCGGTGACTAGGATGTTAATAAAATATCTATTGTATTTTAAAATAAAGCGATTTATCAGTGATGGTAGGCAGATGGACATGTGGGAGTTCTTATCTCAAAAAGAGATAAGTTAGCCCACTCAAAAGGTCATCGCTCTGTTGATATTTGAACTTTGTTTAAAGGATCATGTAGAGTTACCACTGATTGTTTGAAATGTTCATTAAAATCTATTAAAGATGTCGGCGTTACTTCGCGGAAAATATATAATTTATATAACAAATTTGTAAGAAATACATTATGAAAACTATTATATGAATATATTTTATTAATATTATATAAAAATATTTCAAATATACATACAAAAAATATATGGAAAGAAAATTATCCTAAATTTATAACTAAGCAGATGACTAATTGTCGATTCGTGTGTTCTGTTATACGTATGCATTATAATATTTAAGGGGTCTCCCATACAACAAACTAGATTTTTTAACCGTTTCTTGCTCGATACTAATAACGTTGACAGATAGAAGCTTTAACTATGCACAGAATATTTAGTTACGGAACCCTTCGTGCGCGAGTCCCACTCACACGTGGCCGGTTTAAAAAAAAACTTAAATCCCGTGTCCCGGATAATCAATAGTATAGTTTGAAGTGTAATAGTTCGAAGAGTCAATACTTTCTGAAGATGCTTCGTGTAGAATCGCAACCCGTCGAAAAATATTCCGGCCATGCTGTGTGACGTTTCTGACGTCATGTAGGCTTCGTTAAAAATGTAGGTGTCGTGTCCTAAGAATAAAATCTGCACTTACAATTTATCACCGCGAAGGTTTCATTTCTTATTCGACAAAAATGATTCGCCTAGAACTCAAAAGACGATGCGCTGTACTAAATAGGCATAATTTTATATCGGGTGGAAGTGAATGTAATTTCTCTTTCAAGACAAATGGGGGGTTTGACACTATACCCACGCTTGGCAGGCGCCTTGAGGATCGCAGTGTGAGATATCAGTTCCTCAGAATGCGCCCTAGTCGCCTCGAACATTTTTAATGGAATTCCATTGAAAACGTTTTGATCCTGTGTGGTAAACTACCAACTGTTGTGGAAATGTAGATCACTTTAGTAGATTTACATTACTTATAGCTTCCAGCCACAACTGACGAAATAGTTCCTTAGACACCGTCAGAATACTGGTGCTAAATCTGACACAATCATGTAAGTACTTGAGTACAACAAATTCTTTAAAGTTCCCTTGATTTGTGATCCCTATGGAAGGGAGCTCCTTCTGCTGAGAAGAATAATTATTTGACGATGAAAGAATAAAACCATGTTGACATTATATAACCCGTTAAATGTTGAACTTAATACTTTAATTAACCATGATAATGAATGCTCCATATAATTATTTTGTATATTAGATTATAGATCATGATCTAGATTTTACCATTTATTCCTGATCGTTTGTGTAAAGTAAATTAATGTAATACGAATTAAAAATGTCGTTTTACAGTTTTCCTGCAGATGGTAATTTTAAGCAAGATTGACTATATATATCTACTCTATCGAGAAAACTAAAAATTGGGGCCCTCCGGGACGGGGCCCTGCGGGATTGGACCCATAAAACGATTCAAAGTACTTACTTTATATCTTATTGAAGTATTTGAGACAATTGGTCCTAGTATTCTTACTTTACGTATGTATAACGTTATACTTCCCTCACGGCTTCTCCCGCGTGGAATCAGATTATGTCGCACTTTTTCGAGAATACCTGGATAATACTTCTTATGGGTTCTTTCAAAATGTAGAACTATATCCTTACTATAGTTTATCCAAAATTCGTTTAGCCGTTGCAGCGCGAATCGTATATAAAAACACACACTGCCACTCATACTTTCGCTTAAATAGTATTATTATATATACTAACATTCTTTTAAAAACATCAGAAACTTTTTAAAAACCTATATATTGAATTAATAAATAACTGTTTTCCCTAAAGACTGGATTGGCAGGCAGAGAATTCTAAGCCTCCACGTTTTGCCGGACATGTTTTGGTCTAATGTAATAGGAGCCCAGTCTATTGACATTAACTGGATACAGTTCCAGAATCTCACTGATAACTTATTGGTCATACATCATAACTCCGGAATGTCACTGAAAACTTATTGGTCATAAAAGTTTAGTGTGACTCGGTGATTGAACGCAGGACATCTAGATTCCAAAGCGGCACTTTTACTCACGCACTTACACTTCAATGAAGCAGTCAGAAATGATAAAAAATATTTATATATAAAACAGACAAGCACGTTAATATTTAAACTAATTATAATGTAGTTTAATCAAAGCCCAATACAATCAAATGCACTCAAAATACTTTCTTTTCTGACCAAATTAATTAAAACATAAATTAAAATCCAAACGACATCATCTCTAATTATTACTTTCGTGCATTGAAGAACAAGAAACACCAAGGGACGGTTTAATTAAAAGTTAACGAAGCCCTCTTTAAACATGTAGATACATTTTTATAGGTAGAAATACATTTAATTTTAAATGAGCGGGTTGCTTCTAATTAAATTTATATTTCTTCCTTATCTCCAGTACTCGTTAATTAAATTTTACAAAGCTATTATAATATATCTTTCTATTTTAAAAGTGTTCATTATAATACGCCACCATACCTTCATATAGATATACCTTCTACGAATAATGTACAATTTATTTATTTGCGGCTACGAGCAAAGAAATAAATTGTAAAGTATAATATTATACTTCATCACCTCTTTTATATTCACAGGTTTTGTAAAATATTGAATTGGAGAGGAAAAAATATTCGAGCAAATTGAAGAGTTCGTTAACTTTGATGATAGGACCCTTCAAAATATTATTTATTCGGTGAAATAGGTACTTATTCGTTTATACAGTTACGAATTCATTAAAGTGAGAATCAATGTCATATGTAAGTGTTTTGCACAGTTTAATATACAGGGTTTTTGGAAAAATGGTAACAACCTTTTAGAGTTGACTTCGGCTAGTCCTAACAAACAGTTGGAGATGTTTTTTTGTGATTATTTATGTGTAATTTTCGGAACAAGTACGAGAACCACCAGATGTTAAAAGTCCCTTATGTAATTTATTATTTCATATTTATCACTTTGTTCGATATAATTATTCAAAGGGAGCGTGACGTGGTCCTGTGTTGCCGCAGCGGTCACTCTTGGCTCCAAGTAGGTTGTCTTTTATTTAAATTTCATCTCAAAATGTTTGTTAGGACTAGCAGATGTCAACCCTAAAAGGTTGTTAACATTTTTACAATAACCCTGTATAATTCTGATTACAAATAAAGTTTTATTCGGATAAGGTATTCGTAAATGAATAGATCTCCATTTCTAAGAAAAGCCAGTTTAAGTTAATAGAGATTACTGGTGGATTGTGTGAGTAGTTTCCTACATATATAATAATTAGTAACAATATTAACGATTATTGGTATAAAATCAGGTTACAATTTCAAAATACTTTTGGCCCCCAAACTAGGTTAACCTGTATCCTACCTAACCTTCCTATTTGGTACACTTATAACACATTAGTGTCTTATTCGTTATTACCTAATAATTAAACGAAGTAATAGCTATTTTAGGTGTACCTAACCTAAACCCGAACCGAATGTCTTCAGGTGAGAATATAGTTTACTGCAAAGGTAACAAGCAACTCGTGACCTATACTATATTGACATGAGGTTATGTACAATAAGAATATAAGTAATCCATCAAACAAGACGACATTCATGTGCGGGATTCGAACCCGCGTCCATCCACCCCTTGAGCCGGGGTATGCTCTAACCAATTGAGCTAACATGACATGACGTCATAACTCGAATCTTTCCTATCGTTCTTTAACCATCGTATTGTTATGGTACGACATCTATACTACCACTTGCGTTGTACTACAAACGGTCTTGTTTGTAGTACAACGCAAGTGGTCATGTCATGTTAGCTCAATTGGTTAGAGCATACCCCGGCTCAAGGGGTGGATGGACGCGGGTTCAAATCCCGCACATGACTTAAATTTTTCCTATCGTATATTTGTGATTTTGTAAAATTTGAAAGTAAATGACAAATGTGTCCGGTCAATTTTGACTATAGGTCGCTTTGTCCCATTAGAGCGGTTTAATAATAGGAAGGAAAGGATTAATTTGAACAATGAAATTTTACCAGGATAGTTTAAATAACGGTTGGGTATAAATACCGCTCGTTGTTTGAATGTCCTTTCACCGCCATATGTTTTTTTTTTAAATTATTTAGAATAATCAGTATACATCACCAAAGTTCAAAGTTAGGAAATAAAAGCCACTTATTTTAAATAAGGGCCTTAACTTCGAACCTAATCAAACAAAACCATCAAATAACTCTTTCTCCATAACGCAATAAGCAGTAAGTGAAGTACGCGAGGAATGTTGCGGATAACTTGCCCGATTGCACGGTTATACATGATGTTGTAATTGGCATGAATCGAAATAGCTACATATCGATTATGGTTATGACATGTGGCTTACGACAACATATCGATGACTCGCAGCTTGTGGTGATTAGTGCTAATCAAGCTGTCAGGCGATGAGTGATTGGTGACGAAGCTAAGTATAGTAAGTAACCTAAGTGTATGGAACCGCCTATAGTATTCAAAAGTAATGGTATCTTAATGCTTTATTTAATTACTGACTAACCGAAGAATCCATGCTCTATATACTTTTTCTCTTTCTGTTTTGGTGACTACGGCACTCGTAATAAAACTAGAGTGGTTGTTCTGAGTATTGGATAGTAAATTACAAAATATTAAAGAAATTGTGAAGTCGTATTTAAAAAATGACAGGCTGAGGTTGTAGGATGGGACGTAGAGACGTCGTTTAGCACGCGTGTGAGAGAAGCAGAACTATGCAATATTTACACTGCGTAAGCTGTGAATTTAAATAAATTCATATAAAAATGAACTTTTTAAAAACCGAATACATCTTTCAGGTACTGTATCACGTAGTAGCTACATAATAATTAGAAATAAAATTTGATTTATTCTATTTACTATAGAGACAAACAAATTGATTAAGAGATATTTTAGAGCTGTATTCATGTTTTTTTTTCTATCGAGAGAAATGTATGGAATCGTATTTTCGGGTCAGGCATTGTATTTCTAACAGCCTCTAAAATATTATATATTTTATTAATATCTAGAGATGCTATGGAAAGATTAAGCAGAAATTCGGGCAAAAAATAAAAGATTTACAGCCTTACTTATAAACGCTACTTAAATTTTAAACATTACTTAGCCGCTGATTAGCAAAATTTCTTACTCATAAACGCTACATAACTTTATCCAGTACCTAAGTACTGCTTAAATCAGCTGTCAATTTAAACACCGTGCCACCCTTGTTTAAATTTTAAGTAACAAGATGGCGCCCATATTTCTGATCAGCTGATTTAGTTACAGACCCACCAACTTATCTGTTCAGGTGGCAGAAAAAAAGAACTACAACATTCCTTCAAATTTTGACAGTTCGTAGTTGATTTCCTTGACTAGTAGCGCCCTCGAAAACTGCACAGTTAAGTTGGTGGTACTACACAAAGAAAAGTATTATATTTACTTTTTAATTTCAAGATATTTAGCACTAGATACATACTATTTGGCCATTTAGGTCATTCATAATACTTTTTAGTACAATGTTGTCAGTTTAAAATACGTTCGACCTCATTATCCATTGCTTAGCTAAACAGGTGCTATGTAGCGTTTATAAGTAAGAAATATTTAAGCATTACTTAAACAATGTTTAGTTATCCATTACTTAGCAACTACATAGCGATGTTTTTATAAGTAAGGGGGATAATCTTTAGACATTTTTTTATAAACATCATACAATTATATTACAAGAACAGATAGAGGCTCTAACTAAAACTTATAATTACTTGCTCAGTGGCTCCATACTAAAAATGGTAATATATGAGTAGTAGATAATATCGCGTGCAAATTTATAGTATGGTTAGTAAATATATATTAATATTACATTTGTTACTGTATCTATTCGTAGCTGGCTACTAAGCCAACATCATAACATTCATAACCCTCAGAATGGCTTACTTCAACCAAAGTAGGGTAAAGTATCCATTCTATGAACGGGGTCGGATATTTGGCCACTGTAATCAGGTCAATGTACCAATTCGCGATAGGGAAGTTGCAAAATCGATTGTCCATCCAATCCACTTTTCGCCAACAGATAACACCAGTTCAGAATTGGGGCAAAAACTTTTCTGTTGGATCGAACGTTTAATACTTTGGGAAACCATATTGAGGGAGCCGTCACACTTCTATCAAACTTTCATGATATTGATTTAAGTGACCGTATAGTGCCTCAGGACTGTTTTGTATCTCCTTATTGAATCATCATAAAATCTGACCAAAGGAAAATAATGCCACGACTATCTTTACTTCCGTTATTATCTTAGCGGCCTTATAAGTTGCAGGTGGTCTGAAATCAGGAAGATGGCGATGGACAGTTCTATGTCCTTTGTGTTGTTATAGAAAACATGCATTAGCTACATACTATGGATAAGTGGAAACAGCAATGACTCAACAAAATTCTTCTAACGATACGATGATGATAATAATTAATAAGCTTTGGTATATTGTCAAAAGTTTTCCCCGATACTTTATTTGTCACGATCTAACAGAGTGAACCTGGAGTTCCGTATCTGTAATCTAGTCGATATCAAGCCGGTTTGGACAGGTAATTACAGCTTGCTCTAATATTACGACTAATTTTGAAACGCTCGTAGCGAAGTTTACTTAGCTGTTCTCAAACGATCAACAAAGTCAAGCAACGTCGCGCGTGGTCATGAGTTGGATGGGTGACCGCTAGTGACATTACTACTGAGCGTTTCCGTGCTTCGGAGGGCACGTTAAGCCGTCGGTCCCGGTTGTAGTCTTAGGATGGCAGTCGTTATAGCATGGTGGTAGGGCATTACCCCCCGAAGGGTTCCCGCCTTGTCGTGGCGGAGGGGCTTAGTAGCCGTGGCTTCGTCACCCACGGTGAAGCGAAGAGGAACCAGGGGCCGTGCTGGCTCGGGCGGTCGGCCGGCCCCAGAGGGGCCGCTCCACTGGGCTTTGCCTCTAAGTCCAGAATGGAGCGGCAACGGGTAGGCTGCGGTGCTGTATGGGCAGCACCGCATCTGAGGCGGGCTGTGGTGTTGTATGGGCGACACCACAGCTGACGGTGAGGGGCCACGGCGGGAGAGGAGTGCCGGTATCGCGGTGCGCCGCTCTCCCTACCTTCCGTGGCCACGGCGGGGTCGCCACCGTTGGAAGGCGGACGCGGAGGGGCCGCAGGGGAGGAGGAGTGTCGGTATAGCGAAGCGCCGCTCTCCCTATCCTCTGCGGCCGAAGTAGCAGGCGACGGGGCTACTCATCTGACCCGTCGCAGGGGGACCTTGGGCGTCGGAAGCGGGGTCGTCTGACGCCCATTTGCGGGCTTGGTCCCCGGGTGGTAGCGACGTGCCATGTGTTCTGGTGCGTCGTGAGGGGTAGCACCCCAAGAGGGGTCCGGCAACGGACAACCGTGGCGGGTTCGTGGTTGAGTGCTAAAGCGTCCCTGCGGCCCGCCGAGAAGCGGTAGAGATGGAACACCGTGTGTTATTTAGTCGGTAGGGGCACTTGCTGCTGTGGGAGTAGTTGGTGTCGAGCCCGACATATCCCGGTCACCTTCCCCGGGGTGGACGGGAATGCGTAAATGCATTTTTCACACGTTAAAAAAAAAAAAAAAAAATGGTGGTAGGGCATTTTGCGAATGCTCGCCTGGCTAGCTACCACCCTCAAGTAGAAAATCTGTCGCCAAGCACCTAACGGTGTGTTCCGGCAGCTATCCTTGAGAGCCAGTACTTCTAGGTTAGCCTGAACAACATCTTCGACCATATCATCACTTACCATCAGGGCTCATGGGGCGTTAGACTTATATTCTAGAAAGAGCATGTATTTTACAAAATATAAGTACGTTCTCACCTCGCTAGCTGCCAAACTCATATGAAATTTATTGTGACCATCGTTACTCGAAAAAAGGCGATGTATCTTGTGGAAGTTCCGAAAATTAGAACTTGTTCCACGTTTCTAATGTGTACAGTCCTTGTATAGAACTCTCTGCCGCCTCTCTGTCTTGAGAACTAGTATGTAGATACCTTCAAGGATAGAGTCAGTAGATTTTTCTAGACCGACGTGCTCTATCTTCGGCAACCGTATCGCTTACCAATCGGCGAGCTAGTGGCTAAACGTAAGTACAAAGTTGAAAAAATATATATGTAAAAACGACATTAAAAAGGAAAATATGAAAGGTCCAGGAATAACTGTAGCGGACGTAATCCAAAGAAATCTTTCAAAGTCATAAGTAAAAGCTTGTCAAGTTGATAAATGTTTCTTCTGACTTTGCCGAGTCATTTCACGTTTTACCATCTATTTGTTGAATAAACACGATTTGTGGAGTCAAGGCCAGGTTCACAGCAGTGTGACGGTGCAGACCCACTGTTAACGTTCCGGATGAGCAAAAATTTACTCGATGACTTGGAGTTATCGAAGTAGAAAATTTATTCTGGACTAAGCTGGCGCGATTAGATTAGGTATATAGAACAGGTGATCCGTGAATTAACTGATGGCTATTATTTTGTGGTGTTACAGTAAAGAGTTTATCTATTAGAGTTAAAATAATAAAGAAGTCGAAATACATAAACTATACTCTGGTTTTTAATTCGAGATCAAAAATGTAAACAAAGGTGTTAACCGTGCAAAAAATTTACAAGTACTTGGTAATTTTTCTAATTTTGGGAACGGATGGAGCATTTAATGTAAAAAATATATTTATACTTTATTGCATTATTATGAAACAATAAAACACTTTTATATGCGTGTACATATTTACGCATATATTAAATCCTGAAAAAATTAGTGTAAGATTTTTTTGTTTTTAATAGCCACACTTGTGAGAATAATTTTGAAGAAAAACTATTGAACACCCTTACCTATCAGTTTGACAATGACATATATTGACATTTCTTTGTTTACATTTTTAATCTCGAATTAAAAACCAGACTATAGAGAATCTTATATTATTATATTGCACAGAAACACTTTAAAATAAAAATAAATTGTCTATCTAGTAACAATTCGATCAAATTTTCTGCAAAGCCGACGTCACTTGACGTCATAAATGCCTCTCAATCACACCGGAACAATTTTCGACGCTTTTCGATTCTACATGAATCACTATCTGGATGGTCTTAACTTTTCGAACGCACAATCGAACGAAAATTCTTCCAGATGGGCTACACGACCTTTAGTCAGGTTCCAATGATATTGTGGTGTTTTACTAAAAATATTCTTTTAAAATTAACTATTATTAAATATGAATTTCTGCAAAGTGCCCGTGAATCTATTAATTATCTTAAAATATAATACCTTTTATCGCTAAATACGGGTAAATAGTTGATGTGAGATCAAAATACGTCATTTGTTTATACTCAAATATTGTCGCGCCTACCTATAAAAATTTAAAATTGCATTATTACATTGCTCCTTTAAATTTTGGTAATATACCTATAATAAACACAAACATACCTATGATCCTGACCCTCCGATGCAGATTTATTTCGTACCTACGTGTTTCAATATAAAACATTTGTTGAACCAATCTAAGCTAAAACGTAGGCTCATTAATATTAAAAATAACAACACTAACTCAGGTCTCAGTGATTATTAAATAATAACACCGAATAACTGAGTCGTTTTATGAAGTAAAAATACCTACACTAAATAAGTACGACTGTTAAACACGCCCGCCTACAAAAGCATTATTGACTTTTGCATCACAATGTTGTTAATAATGTCCTTAAATTACAACGGCTAATGTTTCTCTAATGCTATACAATTTCCTTCGTCGTCTGACGACTTCCCCTAGTATCAGATACGAAGCTATCGTAACACTGATCTCCTATATTTCAACCCATTTTAAGCTTTACTGCACCGGCATAAAGCCGACCAAAACCTCTTATTTCTCGCACATGATACATGAGTCAGGGCAAAAAATATTGCCGGTGATATTTACTTCGCACTTGATACTACTAGGAAAATTATTTGCGAATAGTTTCATGGAGTCTTTAAGGGCGTTTATTTTATTAAATACCGAAATTTACCAAAATTCTTGCTATGTAGCAGCAAAAGTGACCATTTAAATATTGACAAATACTATTAAATTAATTCTATAGACGATAATAATTATTGTGCCCATAAATAAACAGTTAGTCGAAAATGAATACCTTCGTGTCCTAACATGTAGGGTATGTAATTTTCTAGAACTTAATGAGTAGATTTCTAACCTTATTATTTTTAAATAAACAAATAGGGTGCCGTCAACGTTATTCAGTTTAAGACTCTATTTGTTACGGAATCGATCTTTAAAATTAAAGTAGTTCTTGGAATTTCTTAATAATAAGTATAATTGGAAATCACGCAAACACCGTATGTAAGTACTCGTATCTCAACACCCAGTCCTTAATTACCCTCACCTGAAAATCGAGTACGCAATCGTATTACGTACAAAAGGTACGAATTACGTACGTCAGGTGGTGAGTAAGAGTTGCTGTCTTGGCCCATTATCGTGTTCCGCGGAGCACTCGGGCATCCATTGTGTGGCGACAATGCAGCGACAACCTCACCTTTTGTTGTCACTTGCTATACCGTGCTTGGAGTTACGTATACGCGTACGGCAATGGGCTGTTCATAGATTGAGGTCGGATTTTCAGAAGGGATTTATTTTAAGGAAACATTATACACCAGAAAAGTTGTATTTTGTTAGAACGTAACAATCAACTACACACATTAAATACAAAAGAAAGTAAGCTCGTCTATTCGTGCTTAGATATATCCTTACAAATGTTTATAAATCCTGATTTAAGGGGGTTGAAGGGCTTTCAACGTTATTCTCGTAACAAAACAAATAATAAGTACAAATTTGACCGTAAGCAGTTACGTAGTATTATTATATGTTCTATGCGCGACGGTTACACTAATCGCGACATTTAAAGAAATATTATAATATTACTTTGTTGCTGATTGCCTTTGCTTCATTTTACTTTAGGAATATGAAATCAATAAATGTCATACAAACAAAGCAGTAGTAATTATCGGATCGAAGTACCTTACCTACATATGTTATTTTAGAGAAATTAGAATGGATTATATTTGGTAATATGCTTTTCATACATTCTCGTTGATATACCTAGTAATAAATATTGTCTCCAAAAATAATTTAATACCAATTTTCGCAAAACTTTGATTGTAAAGTTTACTTTGTCGTAGGAAATATTTAAGCAGGATAGCGCCGACGCTCACTTAAATTTAGAGCAAAAATCTCAGAGAGACCTTAGCCGCCTTAATATTCTGTGCCTTAGCATAAATCATAGAAAGATATCACAAAGACCTTTTTGTTCTTGCCTTCTTCACATTACTTTCAAACCGAGTGCTTTAGTTTGCATTGGATTATACTACTTCGAACTTACAGAAGAAAAACTTAAGCAGCAGTGATGGCTCAGTGGCATTGGCTATGGACTGCCGCGCAGCAGGTCCATGGTTCGAATTCCGCCGAGGGCTCCAGCGTCGCCGCATGGTGGAAGGGAATTTTGCGAATGCCCGCTGGCTAGCTACCACCCTCAAGTAGAAAATCTGTCCAAGCACCTAACAGTATGTTCCGGCAGCTGTCCTTGAGAGCCAGTACTTCTAGGTTAAGCCTGTTAACACCATCGACTACGTTACCACTTACCATCAAGGAAGATTGTTGTCAAAGGCTTACCTATCGGAAATAAAAAAGAAAAACACCGAGTGCTTTAAGTTGCATTGGATTATACTACTTCGAATTTAGAGAAGAATTGCCTTGAGGTACTTGAATTATCGGATTATGTAGACCACTTCAATAACATACAGTAAGTCCAAAGGTAGAAAGAGAAAAAACAAACAATTCGTATTTCAGGGCGTACCGTTCCTGGAACTCATGATCCGTGAAAATGTGTGCCAAGTGGTCATATTACATACGCTCCATTAATTTTCTATTGAATTACATACGCAGGGGAACCCTGGCCTCGATTGTATTGCTCTTATTTGTAATCACTTTTGACCGGAAAATCTTTTTTGTTCAGAAATATACGGCACCGAATTTAAAATCCATATAACAGTTTACTTGCTGTGTGAGAACAAGAATAATTTATCAAAAAGACAATTAATGACAATTACACCAAATTATCAAATGCTTACAATTAAAAGTTGATCAGGTATGTCAAGCGTCGGCAGTGGGCCCCAAACTAGGCCAAGCCTGTATATTAGGCACCCCTGGGGACGTTATAAGTGTAAGTGAATAAAATTTTAAAATTATTACTAACCGGAAAAACACTTACGTTAGGGATCAAACGTCGATCCGGGTTTCGATCATGAACCTATTTTTTCCTGATAGGTTAGCCTTTGAACACTATCTCGCCTGATGATAAGTGAAGTGGTCGAAGCTGTTGTTCAGGCTAACCTAGAATTACTAGGGCGGGCATTCGCAAGATACCCTACCACCATACATGCTATAACGACAGCCATCCTAAAACAACAACCGGGACCGACGGATTAACGTGCCCTCGGATACACGGAAGCGCTCAGTAGTAATGTCACTAGCAGTCACCCATACAACTCATGACCGCGGCGGTTGATTAACTATGCTGATCTGTTAAGAACAGCTAAGCAAACTTCGCTGCGACATCATCACCATCTATCCGGTGGTTTTGTGATCAAAGGCTAACATATCAATAGAAAAATAACTTATCATCAGGGCGTGTGCACAGCAACTTCTACAAGCTCCCGGCGGCGGTTCGTTATTAAGCTCTCTATCTCTTGCTACCTTCACACTCCTCACATTCTTAATACATGCTCGTCTGTTAAGAGCTATCCTAAACTTTTTCTAGACATCTAACTTCCTTAAAATCTTTCTGCCAACAACTGCTCCAGTTCTTACTATCCTTGAGTACTTCCATTTACTCTATTTACTTGTCAATTTCTGTTCCTCTATCCTTTCTACATTTTCAAATCATCTTGCACACTTTTATCTAATAAAGCCACTGTATCTATTTTCAATGTTGCATTTTTATCACGTTGATTCATACGCGGTCTTCCATAGTCACACCTAACACAACTGCATTTCTTGACTCTAGATCCTTCGAATCGATTATGGCAGAAGTCATAATCGATTTTCACTTACAATGTGAGTAGTTACATACTTTTATTATTAGTTTATTATTATTACTGAATGTCTTACTTAATTTTGAAGCGCTCGTAGCGAAGTTTACTTAGCTGTTCTCAACCGATCAGCAAAGTTAAGCAACGTCGCGCGAGGTCATGAGTTGGATGGGTGACCGCTAGTGACATTACTACTGAGCGTTTCCGTGCTTCGGAGGGCACGTTAAGCCGTCGGTCCCGGTTGTTGTCTTAGGATGGCTCTCGTTATAGCATGGTGGTAGGGCATTTTGCGAATGCCCGCCTGGCTAGCTACCACCCTCAAGTAGAAAATCTGTCGCCAAGCACCTAACGGTGTGTTCCGGCAGCTGTCCTTGAGAGCCAGTACTTCTAGGTTAGCCTGAACAACATCTTTGACCACATCGTCACTTACCATCAGGTGAGATAGTGGACAAAGGCTAACCTATCAGGCATAAAAAAAAAAATTAAAAGAAAATGCACTTTGTGTGAGCTGTACGAGGGCTCATCCCTTGGGGTGGCTACAGCCCAGTACTGACAGTCATCCATCTAAATTTGAATCGTACACGAAGAAGAAGAAGAAGACTTAATTTTAAGTTGTAGGGGAAAGTGGTACATGATGATCCCTTTAAGGGAGAATGATTATAAGTCTAAAAATATTTAAAATAACTTTGATATTATACCGCTATCTTATAGTTAGTATATCATTCAAAGTAATAGCAAATTAGTATTGTTGAAATTGATATATTTTTATGGAATTATGTATTATTTTTTTAAATGGTACTAAAGGATCAACTTGTACATCGGGGTGGCCAAGATGATCCCAGTGGATCATCTTGCCCCTATTGGTAATACATTTTATTAACAGGTATCATATTTAGTATAAATATTCTATAAAGAAATAAAAAACATCATGGTTTAAAAAGTAGGTCTTTATTGTAACAGGTATAATCATTTCACACAAAACAGATATGCGTACAAATTAATAAATTAAAGTTTAAATTTCAGTTCAACATTATTCTTATGAACTCAATTATCTAATATTATAACACTTCTATTACTTCTTCTACTTATTTTACAATCTTTTAACCAGAATGAGATCAATTAAAAATTGAGGATAGGCACAATCAACATCTTAAGTAGAAATATTTTCCAAACATCGACAAATAACTTTGCTTAAATTGTTTCCGAGTGTTTCATATAACAAGTTCCCGTTCTTTCGTGAAAGTGAACACTGGTCTTATGCCACCCAAATATTTCACTCCACCTACAGCCTCTTTATTTTTACCCTTTGCACGTCTTTTCAGAGACATTACGGGAACAGAAAATTCTTGACTGGCCATTCTATATAGCATTACCGCTTTCACTGCATCTAAAGCCTTAATCATTGAGCTTTCATCCCAAGCTCCACGTTTGGTTTTCCTTTTACAATTACCCGGCATTTTTCTGTGAACAAGTTACCAAAGCTATATACTTATTTGCATGAGTCAAGGTGATCCACACGGATCATCTTGACCGCAAACAGATGGATCATCTTGCCCCGTACCCGGTTTTAGCACATTGCGGTCAATAAAATAATCTCGTGAGTTTTTTGTGGCTACCAAACCATTTATACAACAAAATTAAGTATTTTCTGAAGCCGCAAATATAACAATTCTTCCATATAACTACATACGAAAAAAGTTGCATGGTCTCAAAGTCAGACTTACCTTAGATCAGCAGTACACAATTTTTATTTTTTATCACAACACATCACTCTTTGCTCGCGGCGCCATGACACTTTAACTGGGGGCTGGGTAATGCTGGGCCTACACTTTACCTAAAAATCAGGTAGATGGCTTTAGTAGTTTTGGCATAACAGAGAAGGATCATCATACCCCAAGGGATCAACTTGTACCACTATCCCCTACCGGTAAATTACTCTTTACTATCCTCGCATCTATTTATCTGAAATTATTGTTAGATCTAAATACGTAAAGATTCTATGAAATTGAAAGTGAGATAAGTATTTAACATTTAAATTGTAAAATGATTTAAGAAATATATAAAAATATAACACAAAACATAAAAACATTTTAATTTCAAAGTTTTCGTAAAGTCGCGACCAAATCGATTCATAATGTACTTATACGTAAATAAAAATATTTTTTATATATTCGAATTTTTTGAGCATTAGCACCTTGAACAATATTCATAATAGCAGAAGCATTACATTTAAACTTTGTTCCGAAGACTTTTACTTATAGCTTTGGAGAATCTTCATCACAAACACTTTTATATACTAATAATTACAAATATTTTTAAATTATTTCACGAAAACATCAAATTAATATTTTAATAAAACACTTAAAAATATAAAATATATCTAGTGACAATTCCGCCTAATTTTCCTGCTAAGCCGACGTGACGTCACAAACACCACGCAGCCAAACTGGAAGAATTTTCGACGCGTTTCGCTTCTACACGAAGCATCCTCAGGAGGTCTTGACTCTACGACCGCTCGAACGAGAATTCAGTTTGGCTGCGTGGCGTCTGTGACGTCACGTCGGCTTAGCAGGAAAATTAGGCGGAATTGTCACTAGATATATTTTTATATTTTTAGATGTTTTATTAAAATATTAATTTGATGTTTTCGTAAAATAATTTAAAAATATTTGTTATTATTAAATATGGATTTCTGCAAAGTAACGCCTGAATCTATTCATTAACTTTTATATACGTTTTTGACGGGGTACAATTGTGATGTATTTTTTTGCAGGTATCAGAGCACATGTAAGAGCCTTGATTGATATCCTAGGGCAAGTTATGGCGATGGCTATGATTACAAAACACAGAGATATTAGTTTGCGTTACGTTTTCAAGCTGTAAGCACCGGTTTGCAATTGCTTGCGTGAGTGAATGCACGCACGTCAATCCTGACATAAGATGACTTAGAATTAAAAGACAGGGATTACTACTTTTCCGCCGATGCTACATCTATGTTACTTTGTAGGTGTTTAATAGGACCTCACAGTTATTTGGAAATTGTTCGAAACGAGATTCCGTAACTGATCTTTTCCTATATTATTAACCTTATTATTTAAGTAATTTTACCTCCACCATGTAAATTAAGGTATAAATAAATAATCAAATTTGCAAATTCCGTATTGCAATGCTACCTAAACGGTGATACAGCTCATCGCCTTTACAAAAATATTTCCGCATATCTTTTTTTTACCGATTCAAACTAAGTAACGAATTTTTTTTATGTTTAACTTTTGACAGGGTGAACCAATTTTATTTATTCTTTTTTTATTTGAAAGCTAGTGCTTTCCGTGTGATGTATTCATCAAAATCGGTCAAGTCGTTTTTGAGTTGCACTCCTATAACTGAAAAGTGTTTTTCTATCTTGATGATATAGATTTCCTAAGTACCAAGGGTCACTAATAAGGGTGAAACTAAAATTTTACTTATAAATGGAACCGACTTTAACACTCAAATGTGTTAAATAAATTGACGAAGTCGGTACCATGCGCACAATATTGTGATAATAGGTACTTTAAACTATCATGGTACCGACTTCAACAAGATATTTCACACTTTTGAGTGTTGAAGTCTTTGTAATGAAACTGCCATTAAAAGGAACCGACTGGAAACGACACAAAAAAATACCTAGGGTATTTTTTTTCTTTCAGCAAATACATTGGGAATATACTTAAAGGCTATTGATGTTATAGCATACCAATAGTTTCGCATGGTAGTAGGGCATTTTGCGAGTGCCCGCCTGGCAAGCCACCACCCTCAAGTAGAAAATCTGTGGCCCTGCAGTGCCTAAGGGTGTATTCAGGCAGACGTCTTTGAGAGCCAGTATTCTAGGTAAGTCTGGACATCATATTACAAAGCACCTGCACTTTACCTAATTAAAAAGACATGACATTAGATGTGTAATGTTTGGTACTATCACTGACACAGATAGGCTATTTTATTGGTTCCGTCAATTTCTGATTGATTCATCTAGCAACTATATAGTTTATGACATAGTAAAAGATCTCCTCACTAGTATTCTCTGCGCTGCGCTGGTGCCAAATAAATAACATTAGGTGAGACCTTTATCGAATATTGATGCATTCTGGTTTCATTACTCTCAGGGAGCCAATATCACGGCGAGAACGCGTAATATTACTTCTGAGGGCAGTAAAAAAGGGTTCTACAGGAGTTTTATGATCGAAAACGTGAGAGTTTTGGGCAATATAGAAGGATATTGGAAGGGTTTTAAAAGGAGTATGACAATAATTATGATGTATGCAGACGTGTAATAATTTTGGGGATTCGGGCACTTGATGCTATATTTTTTTGATTAAATTATAACTAATTTTACAGATAATATTTTGCTTTTGCTCTTAGATATTTAACAGTGAACCGTGATTATCTAACAATACGTAAGATAATCTCTAGGTATATTAATTAATATATTTCAACACAATCGCATCTGATTACATAGACGCGGTTATTCCCAGTATAATATCAAGTTTGATAACGGGTTATGTAGTGGGAAGAAAAATCTTATTACAATACTGGTTATGAAGTGTTAGGAATTTGTTTTTCCCAATACTATACCAAGTTTTAACTGGTAATCTAGTGGGAAGAAAAAATCTTGCAACATTACTATTTATGAAGTAAGTAGGACAGATTCCTTCATTTCCCCTAGAATACCGCTTAATGGGTAATAAAATAGTTCTATGGTAAAATTATGTCTCAATAAATTATTATTCGAAAACTTTATCACTACTAAAATAATATGTAGGACTAATCGTTATTCACGCTTTGTCATGAAAGTCACTAATTATAATATATAGTAAAATTATTCAACCAATATTGTTTTTGATCTTGCTTTGAATATATTAATAAAAACACTTCCCAAAGAAATGCAAGTATAGGATAGACGGGGGACAATGGGAGTGTACTATTATTTTTAAAATATATATCATCAATATCATGATCGTTACCTACCTAACCCAATGGTAGAAACCAAACATAGTTTTTGCATAATAATCTTTACCAGTCGAAGGCCTTACAGTCCCCAAATTATAAGCACATTGTCAGTCAAATTTAACACAACCAATCTTGAAATTATGTTCATATCAGCGCACGCTTCAACGTGACTACTTCCGAAATAAAATAAAAAATGTAAACATCTTAAATTTAACTTTTCACATGGACACCGTTCTTCGATTTCAAAATCATTCACCATCAAGATTTAAGATATTAGATTTATTTATCGGTTTGAAGAAAATCGTCTATGTCAATAAAGAGGAGATACTAATTTTGTTCAGTAAGTTAACGAAACTTAATTTCACAAACTAACTTTTGACATCAGAAGTTTTGGTGCTACAACCAAAGTATATGTACGCAAGGATCTGACAATTCTATGTACTTTTATTTTTGTGATATGACATCGCTTTTGGTCAGTTCTATTTATATTATAAGGACTATACCTATGGGCTCTAACATCTACGATTCTGTATCTAATATTGGATTCAATCATGATATAATATTTGTCATAAAAATTTAAAATAAAAAAATACCGCTACACACGAGATTATTTCTTGTACAATAATTTATTTTGATGATATTTTTTTTCAATTTCGATGAAATCTATATTGTTGCATTTCCATCAGTACAATAATAATTACTAGAATCACCTACTAATATACTTACAGCAAAATCTATCTACAAGCAATATAATATTTTCTACAGTAGAGATTTAGCTCCTGAGTTACCTGTATACATGTAGTCTAATGAGATCTTCGACCACATCATCACTTACTTACAAATGCTTCTGAACAACAATAAAAAATATTAAATTAAATTTAAAAATAAATTTGTGAGCTCACTAATAAGTCTGCTAACAGAATATATGGAATTATTTATAATTCAACTGTTCAAATATGAATAATTTGAAAATTATTCAAATATATGAACAGGCGTGTTCGTAAGCGTCCAACGTTCCCGTGCTAGACAATGTCATACAAAACGCAGGTTAAGTGGCCTACTTAAAATGTCACGTAGAATAAATTAAAAGCCTATTAGACAATTTCTTATCAGGAAAGTTTGCCCATTACATAATATTTGTACAACCACACGAGTTGTGTTATCTTCTACAAGTCTAATTCCTCACTTTTATCGCGTTCGCCATGAGGAAACTAATTGTTGACATGATAAGAGTGATGGTTAAGTGTGATAAGATTAATGAAAAGAGTCAACGACATAATTTCGGAAGCTCTAGCTGCAACACGTGCATGCAATCCTTATAAAAACTAATGAAGGTGTTTAAAACTTAGGGCCGGGGAAATTTTATCGATCGCAAATTGTGAGATAAAGTTTTGTCGCCATCACCCATTTAGGCATTAATGAAACTGAGTTTTTAAAGTAAAGAAAAGTAAAGTTGTCTTAGGTTTTCGCGATTTTCACACATAGTAATAAAACAACTTTTAACGGTTAAAACGCATATATTTATCGTTATTATTGTCCTGACGTTTCAGTCACCCCGTAACCGCGATCACTGTAAAGTGTTTGAAATGTCGGGACAAAAATAATGATAAATATAGGGAGTTAAGCCGTTTAAAGTTGTTTAATTACTACAAATAAAATACATTTTTATTTCACAGAAGGTATAAATGTATGTTACATTGTAGCTAAACTAACCGTGAAAGTAATCATGATACGACTACGAGGGTAAATTTAATAAAATTAATATGTAACACACATTTGACATCGTTAGTGGGCACCAAACTCGGCCAGGCATGTATCTTGAGGAGCCGAAAGATCACTTTTAACTTTCAACTAAAATTTTTTGACCCAAGGCCCACCCATTTTTGGTCGTCAGTACAATTATGTCTTCTCTAACAACATAAAGTACAACATAATTACATTATTTAAAATGTTTTAGATAAAAAACCATAACATCATTGTAAGAAGGTTTGAGCAAGTTTAATTATCATAGTCTTTGCTATCCAACCTCATTTTTGTTTTGCAAGATAAATTACGATCTTTCAATTACCGCTAGCATAAAGCTGAGCTTAGTGAGGACTCGCATTTATTTTACAAAAAACTGATTCTTGTGATGTCACCTAGTATTAACCCTTAACTGGTATCGTGGGGGTGGCGCGGCCCCCACGCGTGATATTTTTTTGAATTCCTTTAAAACTTTGCATCGTGCGTGGGCGCCATTTTGCGTAATCTCATTACGTCGCGACTCGCGGCGGGTGCCGGACGTTCGGCGTTGCAGCTTTTACCAGAGCGGAGGTACGTGCATTATGGGGTGCGCTCGGCCCCCACAATACCAGTTACGTAAGTTTTTAGTAAATTTATTATTTCATATATTCGTGTATTTTACAGTTATATTGTCAAGATGGCGAGGCCATTAAGTGATCAAGTTATAGATGAAATATTGAACGCGGATTCTGACTCCGAATCTGAATTGAGTGGCTATCCAGAAGAAGATATCAGCGACACCGGTGGAATAAGCGATATTGAGCCGTCACCTACAAACGATTCAGATGGTAGTGAAGACATAAATTCCGAGATTGAAGCATGTTCTTCAGAGAGTGAAGGTGAACCGGTTGCAGGACCGAGTCAGAGGAGTTATTATGGAAAAAACAAATACAAATGGTCTAAAAATCCACCAGCACCTTCACGTACTCGTCAACATAATATCTTTAGACAAAGACCTGGATTGATTGGACCAGCAGCGTCTAAAAATAAAATGACTACCAAAGAATCATTTGAGTTGCTCGTAGATGATAATATTATACAAATTATAACAAATTATACGAATGAAAAAATTACAGAGAGCTCAGAAAAGAATTCTGCGGTTGCATTTTGGACAAACCATGTTTCTGAAACGGAGATAAAGGCATTTATTGGTCTTTTGCTTTTAGCCGGGGTATTCAAATCTGGACATGAAGATGTAGAATCTTTGTGGGCCACAGATGGAACCGGTCGTGAAATTTTTAGAACGACCATGGCTCTGAAAAGATTTTTGTTTATTTTGGCAAATCTTCGATTTGATGATATTGCATCAAGAGACGAACGAAAAACTGTAGATCGGGCGGCATTGATCTCTGAAGTGTTTAACAAGTTCATAGAAAATTGTCAGAAGAATTACAGCTGTTCTGAATATATAACCATTGACGAAATGCTATGTCCATTCCGAGGCCGATGTTTGTTCCGGGTATACATGAAATCGAAGCCAGCTAAATACGGCATAAAAATATTATGCCTATGTGATGCTAAGACTCATTATTTATATAACGCCTTCATATATACAGGAAAACAGCATGATCGTACCAGTTGACAACAATCCATTCCTACACAATCCGTACTACAATTGGCTTCTCCAGTTTTCGGATCAAACAGAAACATAACAGCAGACAATTGGTTTTCTTCAGTGGAGTTGGTGGATATATTGCTAGAAAAGAATTTGACTTACGTTGGGACATTGAGAAAGAATAAACGTGAAATTCCTCCCGAATTCCAACCACAAAAGCAACGACAACCTGGAACTTCTGTCTTTGGATTTACAGCTAGCACAACATTAGCTTCTTTTGTACCAAAAAAAACCAGAGTGTAATTATGATTTCCACAATGCACCATGACCAAACCATCAATGAAACATCAGGAAAACCCGAAATAATTGATTTTTATAATTCTACAAAAGGTGGAGTAGATTCTTTGGATCAAAAGTGTGCCAATTACTCTGTAGCTCGCAAAACACGTCGTTGGCCAACTGTAGTGTTTGCTGGAATTCTGAACATTGCTTGTGTGAATAGCTATGTTTTATGGAAGAGTTCAAACGAAGGAACAAAAATGAAACGAAAAACCTACATAAAATCGATTGGGATGGAAATGATAAAAGACCATATCATAAATCGGAAAGCTGAGTATTCAAAGTATCCACGAGAACTGAGAGAAAAGATTGATCGCTTTGTAGCGTCTAGTACCGTATTTGCAACAAATTCTACGTCTGAAGATGCTGGCAGCTCAAGGCAAAATGTGCTAAAAAGAGGGCGCTGTCACTTATGTGATAGAAAAAAAGACGGAAAATTTGCTACAAAATGTAACAATTGCATGCATTTCATTTGCAAGTTGCATAGTAGCACAAAAACACTATGTACCAATTGTCAAGATTGAACTTAGTTCATCTATAATGTTCCTAAGTCCATGGGATTATATTCCTGTTGTTTTTTTTCTAAACGTTGATTAGAAGATTATTTCTTTTTATTTCCAAAGTTTATTGTATTAGAAATAAGAAAACATATATAACTTAGCTTAAGACTCCCAAAGTAATAGCTTTTTTTTTGTTTGTATAATGTAAGAAAAAAAATTACCAAAAAGTTGCCATTTTTATATGATCTCTTGTAGTAATTAAGTAAAAAGAATTACATTAATAAAAAATGATTGTATCTATAAAACAAGGTTGTTATTTTTTCTTTTTATATAAAACTAAACTGAAATTGTGCACATTTGCATCCTAGAAGCAATTATGTAACGGGGGCCGCGCGACCCCCACAAAACCAGTTACATTAGTCAATTTTACGATACCAGTTAAGGGTTAAGTCGATGAATAACGATGTATTTAAGTATTGAGTTTAGTTCTGTTGCAGCGATGTTAACACTTTGGTTTGCTAACATCTGTTTAGTAGTACAATAACATTATATACAATGAATACAAAATTATTCATGTAAATTCTTTTTTATTGGTAATTTTTTTATTTTTTACAGATAACACATCTAGATATGAAGATTAAATACTATGTTAAAGCACAAATCTATAGGCGTGATAGCTTTTCAGTAAAAGAGGCCACAACATGTTCAAGTTGTGAGATAGTGATAGGATTCGCTTCGCTCGCCCTTGATTTTTGCGATTGGAATGTACTGCTTTGAAATGTACGTCGATGAGACGGATAGAAGGATAAGGGACACTTCCCTATAGTATTAATATTTCTTCGGCAACAAATTTCGGCTAATCGATATACATTTTCCTTTTTAGCATCGCATGAAATATTAATTTCTGTCCCGTTTTCATAGGCTAATACTTTTCTTGTTAGAAGTTTATACCACTTACGATTTTCCTCGTTTGAAAGATCCTGTAGAATGTTGTCTCAAAATATTTAATAAAATTATTTGTAAAAAATCTGACATAATACCATGAAATATTCTGTATACATTTCAACTGCTTCTGATTACAGTTCCATGTACAAATGTTCAGGTATCCAATTAAAAGTACGTAGGACTGACTACTAAATAGGGTTCCATTTTCTGTTACGGAATCCTACAGAACAGCAGGCATTGTATATGTAGATGACCCCAAAACTTTGATGAATCAAATATGCCTTAGACTTTGAGGCATAAGGAACATTTTTTGAAAGAAACAAAACTTTGTCTAATTAACTAAATTTATATCACTTTTTAGACCTATTCATCTCCTATTATATCATCACTTGCCAACAGAGTATGTTGTCTAAGGAAAAAATAGATCAGTTAGGAAAAAATTGGTACAGACTTCATGTGACAGATTGTTAAAAAGGTCTTATGAGTAGGGTAAGGTTGCTACTATTGGACCACTTAAATTTGAAACGACATAAAACTGATGCTGTAACGTTTAGGGATAAAAATATTAGTTGAATGAATAGGTCTTCTAGTCAAGTACCTACCAGCAGCTATCGTTTCAGATTTTTTTCGTCAAGTATATTGGAATAACATATAAAAAACACATTTTACAATAGTTGCTATCATTGGATCACTGCTACTTTGATTGGACCACTGAGTTGCTATAATTGGACTTCAGTCATTATGGCTTACTAGTCCATTCAAGGTGCCTGTAAGAAATCTTGAAATTTGTATCGGTAAATTGAAAAAAAATTTGGAATAAAACGGTTAATTAAAATTATTACAAAATATATTTTTGGGCGTGCAAAATTACAAATATTCATTAAAACAATAAAAATATCGTATATGACAAAAAATACTTATGATAATCATATTATACAATATCTTATTTTACTTCATAATAATAATAATAATTTTATTTCAGTAATTAAACGATAATGCATAATAAATTTTGTGTCAGACGTTTCTTTCTCTTTATTGAATCTGTGCTTTATACCATTGAGCTCACCTATTTTGAAAGCCAAGCTTCTTATAAACAACGTTCTAATTCTAAAATATGTTGTACTAACTTTTCTTCTACTTCTGGATTTAAATCACCAATTTAACTAACTACTTGCTTTTCGCCTTTTTCTATTATATTTATGTTATCAAATCTTCGTTTCAGTGTTGCTTTAGGTACACTATATATGCCTCATTAAGTCCAGCCTGTTTTTTTGCGAAAAGCGTTTAGCGACAATTTCACGCTTAATTCGTTCCAGGTATAATACTGCCCTCTTTTTGCCATGCTAAACCAAAAATATATATACTAAGACCAACAATTCGAAAAGACGCCATCATTGGACTGGTTCAATCCAAGCGCCTCTTACTGGTCCAATGATGGCAATTGTCTACTATTTTACTATAATAATTATAAGAAATTGTATTGAAATATTTTGCCATACAATATTTGATTTTTGCCAACGCCATAAAATGTGCCAATGCTACCAAAAAGAAAAATGTTAAAATGTTGCACATAATTCTAATTACATGGTATTATATGTCACGCAATTTTTACATCGGTAGACAGCTAAACACAGCAACACGCTTCTCACCTCAATGAAGCGCTCGGCAACACTGGCAGTAGAGGGGCTGGGAGAGGGGTCATTAAGCTAGCGTTTAACAAGTTTGATGATTTTTAATGCTAACCGTTCCCGAGATACCTGTGTGGTCCAATGAAAGCGCTAGTCCAATGATCGCAACCTTACCCTATATTCTTAGATAAACAAGATGACAACACACTGTAAAAGATTACGACGAAGACGTAACCGCTGTTCCTTTAACAGAACCACTAAAATAAACTTTTGTCTTCAAGGAAGTATCAAAGAGATGTGAAGATTGACGAAGCATGTCACGCCAACCCGTTCTATTGCTTCCGTTCTTTTATAAATAAGTACGAAGTATTTTCCTATATCCGGTCTATATAGGTAGATATTTAATTAAAAAACTTGTATATATTTTGAGAAGTCCTATTCAAACATTTGTCATCATCGTCAGCCCCAGCTTTAACAAAATTCCTCTTATTCAGTCATCATTCCAATTTATGAAAAAGTAGATATTGTACAAATGCAGTTAATTAATACTCGTACCTAATATTGAGAAACTATTATCAGGCAATTTTGAACTCCATCCAAAGTCCCGTATTCCAGAACGTTCTACAAAACTCGTCTTGCGCTCCTATTGAAGGGAGATGAATAACTTTTACCTTTAAAAATTTACAAAAAATTAAAATAAACTTCAGCGTTATCGGCAAATAAGTGACAAGTTCTGTGTTCTATATTTTTTATTTCCTGGGTTTAGCAACCGTACTACACTTTTAAAGCGACATTTATAATTAAAATTTATCTAGGTAATTCTATATCCGCAAGTTTGTATTACATTTGGCTTCTTCTGACATAAACCATAAACCTCTCGCTGCCCCAAATTTGTAAATCATAAAGGCTGCGTACCTCACACATTCCCATAAATCTGGTACGTCTCTTTTAGTTCCGGAATCAACGCAGTCAAGGGTGAACTGGCCGGCCCGTTCTCCATTCAAACGTCGTAGGATGATCGCTCCCTTATTTGAAGATTTAGGTCCAAAATAAAGCATAATACCGATTGATCTCGTCATTATCTAGGCTTGTATGATGCCGAAATTTTAATAAAATAATTAACTTGATTTTACGGGTCCTTAACTTAAAATACGGTCCCATCCTGAAGAAAGCATGAAACTTGGCATGAATGTAGCTGTCATATATGTGCTTCAATGTAGATATGGAAGCACGTCTAGAAATAATGTTTACCCCCCTCCCCCCCCCTTTTTATCTCCCTGATTCCGGTTTTTCGAATTTTCTACGAAAACGATAAGACAGAGGAGTTTACTCTTCAGAGAACAAATCATTGTCGATAAATTACCTACAAGACGATTTTACATTATATAATGGTAAGATTAATATATTTCTGTTTACAGCCACCAACGTATTATGAAATTGTAAAAACAGGCAAACTTTTTTTTTTGCTCTATTTATAGGAAAGCGACAAGAGTGGTGATAAAATAGACTTAAGAAGTAATATACCTTATACATTGAGCTAAAAAATGACACCTATTTCATAGTCGTAGAGACATTACTTCCAGAGTTACAGCTTGCCGCGTCTGACTCAAGTACTAATTTTTTACCTTTTTACAATACCACCTTTCCGATAATGTTGTTTTGCTTAGATTTAAAGCCAAGGGTTTCAAAAAATTTATTAAATATACATTAAAATACAGTGAAAATTATATATATCATTTATTTCAATGCATATCACAGGAATCTCCCCCACATTTACAGAGACCAGTACAGGGAAGGCCCGACTTCCTACAAATGCATCGTTCTTTAATGCAGCTGCGGCATGAACACTTCGTCAATTCCTTTACAGATGCGGACGTTTCTTTGGTTGTACTCCAACATGGAATCCAAATACAGTCTTCTTTCATCCAGCCCCAGTTCTCAAAGTTCGGATATTCAGGATTTGGTATCAGACTTTGACCCCAGATCAATCCTGCTTGTAAATAAGCTCGTTTTGTATGCTGTTCAAGAGCACCAAGTGTTGGTGGCAGCCTGTCCATTGCCCGTCCCTTGATGAACAACTCTTTTCTAGCTTGGTTAATGTCTTCTACATCGCTAGTTTTGTCGTAAGTCAGAATGACATATCTTGCCAAAGCATCCAATTGATGGCTTTCAATTTCATTTTGAGGTCGTGACATGGTTTCAAATACTTTGGTAACTTCAGGGAAGGAATTCCAAGTTTTCCAAAAGGATTTTTTTCCCTTTCCACAAAATCCAGATACTGTATCACACCCTGTAAATGCGTGAAAGAATAACATGCCACTGCATTTGTCTGGGCCGAGTTTATTCACAAGTTGGTGAATAGCAATACTACGTAAAGCTTTCCCTGTTCCGAATGATATCCAACATTTGTTCAAACCCATTTCTTTTAGGCCGCTGTATAAGGCAATAGCAACAACAACCACATCTGTGTCAACCGTTCTAATCAATATTTCTGTGTGGCCAAGCTGCACGGCGTGCGAAACATGAAGGAAGAGTCTGGTATCAGCTTCTTCTTGTTTTGACTTAAGGGAGGACAAATCTACGGTGGCATCGTTACACAAAACTTGTTCCCCTTTGGTTGCAACAATCGTTTTTGCATGTTGGACCTGCTGGAGACCATCAGCCAGGAAGTTGAAAAGCTCTACTTTGTTCTGTGACGAACGAAGAAATTGTTGCCAGTTTTTTGGAAGTTTACCTGCTGGTGTAACTTTTTGACGAAATCCTGTGCCCCTCTTCTCCCTTGTATGATTCTTGAGACTGTCTTCATGATATGCATCAAAAACGACATCAACTCGATTTCCATTCTGGTTCGTAACATAATTAATAAATGTTTTGCGATAATCGTCAAATGTAACGTTACTGCCCGGTCTTATCATTTGAACTACAGCAGGCCCATCTAGAAACGATGAAGTGCAGTCTACGGGATCTTCGTTAAATGACTCGGTTGACTCGATGACAGTACTTTCATTTTCCTCTCCAACTTCTTTGTCTTCATATTTGTCTTTAAAAAATTTCAGTAGTTCCGATTTTGCCACATATCTTATATTTCCTGTCTCAGAGAGGGACGGAGGAAACGGTCGGTTTTCATGTTTGAAAAAGTCATCTATATTCCCTTGCCTATGCTGACAGGCGATGTACAGTTTTGAGAATAAGGCTCCTCCGCCCCGCGCCCCTATTGTCGCCATAGCTCTGCTGATACCTATCACGCGGTAGCGCGCAGCTATATTTTTAATAAAACTTCAAAGTTACATGTACATTATTTTGTAAACTATAAGTTCTATGAACATACGTTCAAAGACAATATTGTAGAGAATTTAATAAAGAACAAATTGTTCTTTGACAGTTTTATGATAGCTGTACCCGTTTTCATAGAAAATAAGAAAAACCACGATTTAGCACATACGAAGGGGGGGAAAGGGGGGAAAAACAATTTTTCGACATGCTTCCATATCTATATTGAAGCACATATATGACAACTACATTCATGCCAAGTTTCATGTTTTCTTCACGATGGGACCATAAAACTGATTTTTGTTAGGACAAGGAGCCGTACTATGAGAATTATGAGCCTCGAAACATTTTCATATAAAGTTTTCGAGGCTCATAACTTACAAATTAGTTATCTTTTTAAAATTTTGGCATCATACAAGCCTAGATAATGATGATATCCATCGGTATTATGCTTAAGTCTGGACCTAAAATCTGAAATAATGGAGTGATCACCCTACGACGTTTGTATGGAGAAGTGACCGGCCAGTTTAACCTTAAGAGATAGGACCTAGTTTATGAGGAATGCGAACTTGTTTGTCGCTATGTGACCAGACCAGATCGCAGCCTAAAAGCACTCACTAATGTTTTCCTATTCAACGTGACTGTCTATATCCATAGGTATTTAAATATTTGTGGCTATAAATTTCCTGTACCTACCATGTACTCTTTTCTCTATATATTTCTTAAAATCAAAACGTAGCAATGATCAAGAAGATTTCAAGAGTAATCTTTTGAAATCTCTAAAAATTTGAATCTCGAAGAGATAAGTTTATAGCATTTCCGTCACAATATTTTTTTTATTTCAGCGTATTTCTACAATGGCGGGGCTATGATTCAGGTTAATTTCCTGATTTAATACTTACCAGCAACTATTTATTCTTTTACATGCTTTTATTTGGCACACAAATACACTAACTTAAAGACTGCTCGTAAGATGAATAATAAAAGCCAGGTAAGAGTCTTTACCTTTATGACTTATGGCACACTGATAGTTTTGCTTAAACTGCATAACTTACAAAGTAATCGGCGAATGTATATAATATAATACGATATTTTAAGAAACGTATATATATTCTTACATTACTTTATTTTTCATTCACTATCAGTTTTAAAAATAGGATAAACATGTGATTTGATAGCATGTTTTACTTGTTTTGGTTGAAAACTATTATCTAATCTTTTTATATTAAAATTTGATATTTTGGAAATTATTAAATTGTATACGAGTATATATAGGTTGTGAGTAGTATAGATAATGAGCTACTTTTGGAAGATAAAATTTCCTTCATTTGTATTGTGTTTTTTTATACATGGTCTAGAAACAAACACGTGTCGATTGGTGTGCAAAGAAATGTTGCTGAACTGTTCAAATGCTATTTCTTGTCTTCATATGAGGACACAAAGCATAAAAATACGTCGAGCATGGAATAGAATACAGTTTGCTGTACTTTAATCGAGAGACTTCTTCGTTGTTTCTCAATATTTTTTTACAAGAAGCTTTGCCTTTGTGTATTATTCAGAATTTACTATTCTTTATTTGGCTTGTGCGCATTACTTACTTGACCTGTCACGTACGTTTTTTGCACATTTTTGGTCTCTTGTTACATTTAAAGACTTATTTGCAGAAGTGTTGCTTCTTTTCTGCTCACAGCAATTAACCTATGACATTAATAATTGAACATCCATTGTTTATGGAACATTTCTTTGCACCGATCGATACGTGTTTGTTAATAAATCATTACTGACAATACGTAAGGTGGTAAGTTACAATATAGTAATTTTACAACTTTAAACGGTTTAAATCGCGTATATTTATCATTATTTTTGTCCCGACGTTTCAAACTTTTTACAGTGATCGTGGTCACGGGGTGATTACGTAAGTTACGAATAAATATATTCGTCGCTCGTAATGCGTGCAATAGTAGCAAACCTTCCTTCCTTTTATATTTAGGCAACAATATGTCCTCGAATTTTCTGTTAAATAATTCGCCGGTTTCGTACAGGAGTCTTATTTTCCTTAGAATAGAATAGAATAGAATGATTTATTGGCCTTATAACATCAGCAGCTACACTAGGCAAGTCAATTAAGAGCCATTTCACAAAATCACGCTTCTGAAGTTTAGGTCAATGCCAGCGCATCGCATACACAAGCGAAAGAAATGACGACGGAATAGCGTGACTGTGAGTAACATAGTTTGATACTAGCACTCATTAATAAAGAAATGTAAGTTGCAAATTTAAAAATTGTGTAATTGGCATGAGTAAATAATCAATTTCTTGTCGACTACTTGCTAATGTTATAGAAAAGAAGTAGGCATGTACATTAAATAGTCAACCTATATCGTGAATCGTATATTTACATTTCATCCTTGATGAATAAAAAATAGATATGTTTGAATCATTTATTGTAACAATAAACTTAAATAATTAAATAACTATACGGCTTAAAATTATATAAATATTTGACGTAACGGCATTGATTAAAAGTTGCGGACTAAAAGCTCTTTCTTTGAAATTTTCCAAAAATTGCTATTTTCCTCGTTCACACTCTACACAGTATCTATATCCAGTCGTTAACACTGTCTGCCATAATGACCATGCATAGGATTGAGGTTTATTTTTCTGTGCATCCGGAAAACAACTCAGTACCAACCACAAACGTCCCATGACGTTTGGTTTTCCATTACCTACTTAAACATGTCACCCTCATATTCCCATACCACAATATATCACCTATACCTTTAAAATAATAACATTTTCATCCATTTAGTTTGAGTAGACCAAACAGCGAAATGTAAATATATATTTACACATTTTGAGGTTTTTTGTTTTTAAATCGAATATCTTTGATGCAATCTATAATCAACATATATACTTCTTGGTACCAATGCAATCCTCACTATATACTCTTATGCTCACTATTTCCTCTATGGAAAATAAATGCTAATACACCTTTTTATAGAAAAAAATACTGGAAATGGGGTTTGAACTTTGAACACACGACAAAAATGGTGGGAAATAGTAATTTAATTGCTATTTTTATTTTTTCGTAACTAGACTCACCTAGAACTTCGATTCTTCTTTTAGTATGATAATTTACTATTGTTCTTTAGCCATGAATTATAACAGATTTTTACGCCAAATATTTTAAAGTAACAAGATTAAAGCAACCCAATTCTCGACATCAGAACCATTTAGTCGGATATCCAATTTTACAACTATTCAGGAGAGCAAAAATAAATGTTTAATGTGAATTATTGTTTAATGTTTTTGAAGTTTCTGGAGTAAATCGCTATAATTGTATATGCTCGTTGATTTCATATTCGCTTACGATTATTTTTAACTTGATTTCTGTAAGTAATCCAGAAAAAAACTAACTTTCATATACTGAAGTAGTTACATCAGACCCAATTTTTAAGGTCTGGCTACAACGGAAAGAGTTTTTATTGACAAAATACCATATGTTTCCATGAATCTCACAGTTATATTGTACCGCTATAGGTACACTTAGTTTCTAACCTACCTAACGTGGTAGTAGGAGAAATGAAACTAAGGTACTTTGATACAGTATAAAAAAAATATATAATATAATATGATTACAAAAAAAAAACAATATGATAAAATGAAAAGAAGTGAATGAAGTTTTGAAAGATGATTAATGAGATAAAAAAAAGAGAAGTTAAGTTTAATACAACAAATTAAAAGCTAAAATTTATGAAACAATAATAATTTAAAAGCGGGCACATACATTTATGAGGTCGTGGTTCAACCTTAAGACTTATTTCTGCTTCCGTAGTGGCGTACTTCCCTATATCGTTGGACCAGGTGATGATGGTGGATGGCCTCAGGTGTTGAAGTACGCAGTGTGGAGTCAGGAATTTGTTGGGGGTAGACAGCCTCAGCGCTCGTAGTTATAACCAGCTCATTGCATACTGAAGGCCGGTTATACACTTTTGGACCACGACGTGGTCCAAAACTAATGTGGTCCAAAGTTGGTTGCAGTGTGTGGGCGTCCTTATAAGCCCCGTGTAAAGGAGATTAATCCAGACAGTGTTCCTGGAATTTCACATTCACTGATTTATAGGTCCCGTTCCGGTAGCCCACCACGGTGTCACAAAGAAATAGGTAGGTACTTATGTAGTAGTTTTGCCGTGGTGGTAAACAACTATCAGAACGGAGTTTACATTTTAGTTTTAATGCAGAAAGTAAGAAAAAAGAAATAATGTTAATGTTAATATACAAATGCAAAATCATTTTTAGAATGAGAGGTAGATAAAAAAATGGATGATGAAATTTTATAGGGAAATGAAATGTAATAATTATGTTTCTGCTAATGAACTTGAATAAAATAAACAGTTAAACTGGAATGAATTAATGAGGATATGACAATATGTATGGTTTTAGTAATCGCAATTTATTGTTTTTTTTTTTGTGTGCTATTCAAAACTTACCCCTATCGCACTTAAAGTAATTTGGCACAATATCAAACAGTAGGTAAAATCTATCACTATTACCATCCAGAAGGTTTCAAAGCTAATAATTACGCCTCGCAACCGGCTAGAGCGCACGGGTTGACGCAAGGTGGCGTGGACTAGGGGTGCTTGGTCAGGATACCTCCTCGTGTGCCTTTATGCTCCTGGTCTTTACGGATACGTTTTATCCGGAGAGTACAGAAGTGTTTGGGCCGGTGCACCCTGGGCAGCAGTCAATAACTTCCCTATATGGGATCTTGTTGGCTGCTGGCTAAAATCCTAACGCGTAGGTGCTCTCCGCGTGTCCCTATGAAGCTAGCATAGGGCACAGTGGATGAGCAGGCGGTTCATCCGCGGAGTCGAGGTCCCGAGAAGGGACAGCGGACCCTTAGGGTCGAAGGATGGCCAGCCTGCAAGGCTGGCGGCACGACCGGTTTCCCCTGTCGTGCACCGAGGAGGAGCGACGTCGCTTTTGACGGTGGGCGCGGCAGGGAGGGTCAACTCGGCCACCCTGTCGGGCAAACCTGGGGGAGCAGCTGCCTTACCGCAGTTGCAGCGGACCTTCGGGTCGTGGGATGGCTGGTCTGCAAGACCGGCGGCGCGGCAGGGAGGGTCAACTCGGCCTCCCTGTCGGGCACACTCTCGGAAGGCAGTCGCGTAACAGCGGCTGCAGCGGACCTTCGGGTCGTGGGATGGCAGGCCTTCAAGGCTCGCGGCGCGGCAGGGAGGGTCAACTCGGCCACCCTGTCGGGCATTATGCGTCTCCAAATCCCGCTGTTTGGTGCCCGCACATGGGATGTATGGTCGGGGGGAACCCGGCTGCGAGGGCACCATATGGGGATCCAACCCCTTAAAAAATGGAAATGAACCAAAATGAACAACAAGGCGAATGTTAATATTCCCCAGGAGGGCAATGGTCACATGGCCACACAATCCCTCGGTGCTTCTACTGAAGCATCCTGCCCCGTCGTATCTGGGGGGGGCACCATCCGCCTCGGGGTTTCAGCCCCACAGAAATCGAAGAATAAGTTGAGAGGAAAGAAGAAGGAGAAGAGTGATGAGGAAAGAAAGAAGGAGATGGAAGTAGAAGCCGCGGAGAGTTCACTGGCGTCTGATTCAGATGCAAGTGTGAATACAGAGACTTCTTGTCGTTCGGAGGACGTTGAGGGTCGACTATGGAGATCCAAAAGACGCCGGTTTGGTGAGTCAATGTCACAGTCGGAAGGTGAAGGGAATCCTTCCAAAATGTTTAAGACCCCATCCTTGGTGGATGTCTTGGACTTTCGAAAGAAAAAGAAGACGGAGAATGCAGAAAAGCGGAAGATTGCCTGCACTCAGGCTGAGCAGGAGATTGAAGAGATGTCACGCCAGGCTGAAGCTAGTCGGATTGCACTTGGAGTGACTGGGACAGTGACGACTGACAGCCTAACGGCCAAGGCCTTGTCCAAACAAGTCCTTGACGACGTTGACATCATCTGCAATGTGGCGGCGAAGTCACGAAATCTCAAGGGTACATTTCAAAAATCCCTGAAAGAGGCAGCAGCTTCGATCAAAGCCGCAGTGCTGGTTTTAGAGAACTGTACTTCTACAGAGGAAACTACCAGGCTTATAGAAGATAATGCACGCTTACATAGTGAGGTGGTATGCCTCCGAGAGGAGTTGGCAGAGCTACGAAAGGAGATTAAAGAGTTTCGGGAAGCCCCGCCGTCTCAATCTCCTCAGAAATCATCGTCAGGGAGGGTTAATGTTCTGACGCCTGTCTCTGCAACAGGGGGGAATCCGGTTGATGAGCTGACGCGCTCTATCATGCTACAAGTAGGTGGCATGGTGAGTGCGCGCTTAGAAGCCCTAGAGGAGCGTCTTCTCCCGGAGAAGCGTCTGCGACCACCCCTAGCAGTGGATCGCAATAATGCGGCAGCAGCTCCTGCTCAGACGCCAAGATCGGTGTCTAAAACCAAATCCCAAGCAGACGCGGGTATGTTGAAGGGCAGAACACCTGGCTCTCAGCCCCAAAATGGCAAAAAGGGAATGCCTGCAAAGGTGGCTCAAGAGACGACAATCTCTCGTCCACTTCAGCCATCACCTGAGTCCATGGACGAGGGTTGGTCTGTAGTGACAAAGCGTGGTTCAAGACGTGCGAAGACCTTAAATGTCACGGCAACGACGGTACCAAAGACCATGGCGAGACCAAAAAATCAATTGGCCCAGGTGAAGCTCCGGCCTCCTAAATCTGCGGCCGTGGTAATCAAACTGCTGCGGCCCGAGTCGGAGGAAAGCGGGATCACTTACGCCAAAGTGCTGGCTGACGCAAGAGCCAAGGTCAATCTCGCCGAATGCGGGATAAGCAGTCTCCGTTTTAGGAAGGCGGCAACGGGTGCACGTATTCTGGAGGTGCCAGGTACGGCAAGTGGTGACAGAGCGGACTCCTTGGCTGAGAAACTAAGGGCGGCCCTGGACCCAGGCGTGGCTGAGGTGTCGAGGCCAATGAAGTGCGCAGAAATGCGTGTTTCTGGGCTTGATGACTCTGTCACGACCGCGGATGTAGTTGCAGCCATTGCGGACAGAGGTGGTTGCTCAGGAGAAACCGTGAAAGTTGGGGACATTAAACGGGGTCCCCGAGGCATCTGCTCCATCTGGGTTCGGTGCCCAGTGGCTGCCGCCAGGAAGATTGGAGAGGCTGGGCGCCTTTTGGTTGGTTGGGTGTCAGCGCAGGTGCACTTGTTGCGGCCTCGAGCTCTGCAATGCTATCGCTGCTTGCAGACAGGACACGTAAGAGCGCAATGTACATCGGAGGTAGACCGCAGTGACCAGTGCTACCGTTGCGGCCAGGATGGCCACAAAGCAGCAAAGTGTACTGCCGCTCCAAGGTGTTCGCTCTGTACAGCCGCGAACAAACCGGCAGACCATAGGGTGGGCAGCAAAGGTTGCTCCCCACCGAAACCAAGAAAGGCAGTGAAAGCTCCAGCAGCAGCAAGCCTCCCCCTGACTCAAGCGGAGGGCGTGGAGGCGATGATGACCAATTAATATCAATTATGGCTCTTCGTTTTCTCCAGGCGAACCTCAACCACTGTGCCGCTGCTCAAGATCTTCTCTTGCAAAGCATGGCACAGTGGTTGATTGATGTGGCAGTGGTCGCAGATCCATACTTTGTCCCTCCCCGGGATGACTGGGTGGGTGACGTGGATGGTTTAGTGACCATCATCGCTTCGCCAGCTGCCGGGCCCCTTCCAGTAATTGCGCGAGGACGAGGGTACGCTGCAGTGAAATTGAAGGGAATGGTCCTCATTGGGGTTTATTTCTCGCCCAACAGGAGTCTCGCTGAGTTTGAGCAGTTTCTGGACAGTGTAGGGACCCTTATTTGGCAGACCCTACCGTGTCCGGCACTAGTTGCGGGGGACCTCAATGCTAAATCTAGGGCTTGGGGGTCTCTTGTGACTGATGCACGAGGCGAGACTCTGGAAGAGTGGGCCACGATGATGGGTCTTACTATTCTGAACCGAGGGTCAAGGAACACGTGCGTGCGAAATAACGGTGGTTCCATTGTAGACGTCACGTTTGCGTACCCCTCTGTAGCACGCCGTGTCCAAGGCTGGAAGGTTTTGGAGGGTGTGGAGACGTTATCGGACCATTTATATGTTCGATTTGATGTCTCTGCATCCTCAGATACTCCCAGCGCTCATCGCTTAAGAAGTGCCTTCCCGAATTCCCCCAGATGGGTTCTTAAAAGCATGGACAGAGAAGCCCTTGTAGAGGCCTCCATTGTCCAAGCCTGGCAGTCTCTCCCGGAAGGACCGGTCGAGGTTGAGTTCGAAGCAGAATGGTTTCGGGGTGCCCTGTCGCAAATTTGTGACGCTGGCATGTCTCGAGCAAAACTTCGACCTACAAAGCGGCAAGTGTACTGGTGGTCAAACGCGATTGCTGATCTTAGGGCCGAATGCGTAGCGGCCAGACGCCAGTACACCAGGCAGCGCCGACTGCGGCGCCGTGACGAGGAGACTGAGAGGCAGCTGTATGAGGCTTACCGATCTAAGGTAATCGCCCTTCAGCTGTCGATCAGCAATGCCAAAACACAAGCGCGGGCAGAGCTCTTGGAAACTCTCAGCTATGACCCATGGGGGCGGCCTTATAAGACGGTAAGGGGGAAGTTACGTCCCTGGGCCCCCCCACTCACTGAGACTCTTGAACCCCCACTGCTGGAGGAGGTGGTAACGACTTTGTTTCCTAACAGTGTGGAACACCAACCTCCAAATATGGCTTCTCTGCTGGAGGAAAGAGAAGAGCACAGGGAACAGGTCGCTGAAATACCACCTGTATCACAGGGAGAGCTAGGAGCGGCCGTATTGAAGCTGAATGCCAATAAGGCCCCAGGCCCAGACGGCATACCTGGGCGCGCTTTGGGATTAGCTCTCGGGACCCTGGGGGACCGGTTCCGGAGGTTGCTCGACGCCTGTCTGGAAACGGGACGATTCCCGTCTCAGTGGAGGACGGGCAGGCTCGTTCTTTTAAGAAAGGTTGGACGCCCCGCGGAGTCTCCCTCTGCCTACCGCCCAATCGTGTTGTTGGACGAGGCTGGCAAGCTCTTTGAGCGAGTCATTGCTCGTCGGATAACTAAACACCTGGAGGAGGTTGGCCCCAATTTATCCGACCAACAGTACGGATTCCGAGTAGGTCGCTCGACCATCGATGCCATCGAACGCGTCAGGGCCCTCTCGGACGAGGCGACTACCCACGGCGGAGTTATGCTGGCGGTGTCACTTGACATCTCTAATGCATTTAACTCCTTGCCGTGGACGTGTGTCAGGGAGGCACTAAAGTTTCATGAGGTGCCTCCTTACCTCTGTCGTATTGTTGGGACCTACCTCTCAGAGAGGTATGTATCGTATCAGGGGCACGGAAGAGTAGATCTGAGGCGGGAAATGTCGTGCGGTGTTCCACAGGGTTCGGTTCTCGGACCGCTTCTGTGGAACATCGGGTACGATTGGGTACTGCGGGGAAATCTCAATCCGGGCGCCCACGTGATCTGCTATGCAGATGACACGTTGGTGACTGCCCGGGGCGAGACCTTCAAGGACGCTGCCCGTCTTGCCACGGAAACGGTGGCTCTTGTTGTCGGCAGGATAGGACTGTTAGGGCTCCGCGTCGCGCTCAACAAATCGGAGGCCGTGTGTTTTCACGGCCCTCGGCGGGCGCTGCCAAGGGGTTCCTTCATCTCTATCGGTGAGACCTGGATCGGGGTCGAGTCCACGATTAAATACCTTGGACTCGTCCTCGATAGCAGATGGAGTTTCCGCGAGCACTTCACTTGCATGTCACCCCGACTCATCGGTGCAGCTGCTGCTTTAAAGCGCCTGATGCCCAACATCGGGGGACCGAGAGCGATAAGCCGCCGCCTGTACTTGGGAGTGGTGCGATCCATGGCCCTTTATGGAGCACCCGTATGGGTGGATGCTCTCACGGCACACAACATCACTCTGCTGAGGAGATCTCAGAGAGTGATGGCCGTCGGGGTCATACGTGGGTATCGCACCACCTCCTACGAGGCTGCGTGCTTATTGGCGGGGTCTCCCCCCTGGGACCTGGATGCTGAGGTCCACGCGGCATTATATGAGTGGCGCTCGCAACTTCGGATCCGGGGGGAGTTTCCTCCGCCAAGTGAGGTGCAAGCATGGAAATTCCAAGCTCGACAGTCCCTTATTAGGCAATGGATGGAGCGGCTGTCTCAACCACAGGCTGGCCACTGGACTGTCGAGGCCGTTCGACCAGTCCTCCAGGACTGGTTGGACAGAGAGCACGGGTCTTTAACCTTCCGGCTGGTGCAGATACTGACGGGGCATGGTTGCTTCGGCAAGTATCTGTACCGTATCGCCGGAAGGGAACCGACGCCAGGGTGCCACCATTGCGACTGCGTCGAGGACACGGCGCAGCATACACTCGAGGAGTGCCCAGCGTGGCAGAGTGAGCGCCGTGAGCTCGTCGCAGTAGTGGGGGACGACCTCTCGCTTCCATCATTGGTTAAGGCCATGGTGGAAAGTGACAGGTCGTGGAACGCGGGGCTAGAGTTCTGCGAAGTGGTTATGTCGCGGAAGGAGATTGCGGAGCGAGAGAGAGAGATCACCTCCGCACTCCCTATACGCAAACGGAGAGCCGGGCGTAGGAGGAGGGTATATCATGCCCTCCTCCAACCCCCATAACAGAGGTCTTTGGCGATGGACGTGGGGGCGTCCTTCGCCACCAAACACCAAAGACCTCGAGGTGGCACGTGCGGTGTTTCCGCGCGCAACTAAAGACGAAGCAGTGGAGTAACTCCTCCTCCACTCCTCAACAGGACGGGGCCTGCTAGGGGCCAACGCTGTCTGGGCTGCGGTAGAGTTCTCAAGCGTTCCCGTAGCCCTGGCATTAAAGCGTCCCGCAGGAACATCGTGTGGTTTTTAGTCGGTAGGGGCACTTGCTGCTGTGGGAGTAGTTGGTGCCGAGCCCGACATATCCCGGCCACCTCCCCCGGGGTGGACGGGAATGCGTAAAAGCATTTTCCGCACGTAAAAAAAAAAAAAAAAAAAAAAAAAAAAAGGTGGCGTGGACTAGCCGTCGGTTCTGCCTAGTAACGACTGCCGAGCGCCGCTTCGAATAACCGTCGCATGCGTCTCCCCGCTCCGCGCTCGTAAGGCGCGTTTACACGATAAGGAACGTTTACGTTATTAAGATTTAAATATATTTGATAGGTTGTATATTAGAAGATTTTTTTATAAATTTTATTATTAAGTTGTATATAGTTGGTCAATATATATTTATATAATTTACTAAAAATTTGAGATTAAAAATATTCATGTAACGCTTTGTTACAATATCTGTATACGATGTTGATATCAGGCCATTTGGTCCCAAACAATGAATTTTAGTTTTAAAAATATGCTGGCTAATATTACAATCAGACCGTTTGGTTCCAAAATATATGTGTGGTGTGTAAAAGTAATACTTTATATACATAAACAACAGATCATATGGTTCGGAATAATAATGATTTATGTAGCTTGTTTGTGGCGTTATGTTTAGCTCTGACATTACATACTCAAGAAAATAAAACATACATTGGTCTTACCTTATTGTAATACCATATGACTCGTATAAATAACATTACACTTTTTCTGACGCTGCAGTTAAGGCCGTAATATGCTTTACATGAGACTTTATGGTACTGGTTTTGTTTGATTATTACAAAGTCTATTGTTAAATAAGTCCTAATAGTCTCTTACATCTTTATTTTGTACTGAATTGTTTAGGAAGGTAAGACCTACAATAAGTTAGATATATATAAAATGAAAGTACTTAAGTATATTCGTAATCAGTATTACTATGTTTAAACCTGTAAAACATGTAAAAACAATAAATTGCGATTATGTTTAAACCTAATTTAATCTAATAGGTAATTAGTTTATATGCAAAAAAGACAAACAAAAGCACAACAAATTACAAAATGAACAATATTACCAACCTAGCATTGCTTATAATAATATTTTGTAATTACAAAAACTCAATTCAAGTATTAACAACAAAACAACAAGCCACAATAAGAATTAAGTAGACTGTAATAAAACAAATAATTCAAAATCTTATTTAATAAATCAATACATAGCTTTGAAAAACCAATAAAAAAACTATTATAATTAAATCATTTCTTAGATCTGATCAGTATGCTCTGAGGCATATAGACATAAAGCAATTCATGGTGTGTTAGGTTTTTATAATACTAATGAAATTTTACAGGTATCCTATTAGTAGGAGTTTGCAGATCTCGGTACTTTGCTGATGAGATTGGTTTTTCTGTTGACGCATGTTTGGCAAGTCAGTAAGTATGGGCAGATTACTCTTTCTTAAGTTGCTCTTGAGAATAACTTCTTCAAAGGCATCATCATTGTATTCTGTTTTATAAAATAGAGACCCAAGTTTCTCTCTGCGAAACTGCCACCAAACGCTTTTAGATATGTAATTAACGATCAAGATAAAGATATCTTGATCGTTAATTATTTGGTAGTAAATACAAGGGTCAATTTTTGAACGTGACATTCCTATTTCAAGAAGAGTGGAATTTAACTTTTTATTCCACTGCCGGCTCGCCTGCTTGAGACCATAAATAGATTTGTTAAGTTTACAAACTTTGTCATTTTCTTCAAAATATGGAGGCTGTGATATATATATATCTTCATCTATATCCCCTTGTAAGAATGCAGTCACAGCATCCATCTGGTGTATTTTCAAGTTATATTTTACAGCTAATCCAACTACATATCTGAGTGAGGAGTATCTTATCACTGGAGCATAGATCTCATGGTAATCAATGCCTTTCTTTTGTTGGTAGCCTTTAACAACCAGTCGTGCTTTATATCTAGTGACATGACCATTCTCGTCTGATTTTGTTTTATACACCCACTTGCAGGGAATAACCCTTTTGTCATGTGGTAAATCAACCAATGTCCATGTATTATTTTGCAATAATGATAGATATTCTTCTTGCATGGCTTCTATCCATTTATTAGCCTTTTCACTTTCTAGTGCTTCGGGAAGACTCTGTGGATCTTTGTCTAACAAGACCATAGCGGATTCCCCATTCATACAAACAAAGGATGCAGGATCCTCATTGATGTATGAGTCCGACTGTAATCTATTACATCTTCTTGTTCTGATAATGTTTCTGGGTTGTGGGGTTTCAATATTTATATCAGGTATGTATGTTTCATCATTGGGGTCAGAGTAATGTGATGAATCTGACGACGGAGAAGGAGTACCATACATTAATGTAGAGTTTGACTCTCCAGGTTCATCATCATCAGGAGTCTGGTGTTCTTCATCAACACTTTCTTCTGTAAATAATGGTAAGTTGAACATCTTTGACTCATTTTTTATCTTTCCTTCTTTACTTTTATTCTTAACTTCTTCACATCTCTGCTCTTCAAATTTTTCACTAATTTTTTTTTTTTTTTCAGAATCTGACTGTTTCATCAAATTTCTCTTCACGGAAGCCTCGAGAAATACAACATCTCTGCTTGTAATAGCTAGCTTGCTTCTAGGGTCTATGAAACGGTAGCCTTTTACACCGTCACTATAACCAACAAAAATTAACTCACGTGATTTAGCATCTAGCTTCTTACGGCGTTCTTTTGGTATATGCACCATAGCTTTGCATCCAAATACCTTGATATGACTCAAATCTGGTTTCTTGCCAGTCCATACTTCTTCAGGGGTGACGTATGAAAGGCCTCTGGTCGGTGAGCGATTGATTATGTGTGCTGCTGTTACAACTGCTTCTCCCCAATAATTGTTTGGTAATCCAGCGTTTAAAATCATGCATTTAGACCTTTCTACTAAAGTTCTATTCATGCGTTCACTCAGTCCATTTTGTTCAGGTGTGTACGGGTTGGAATGTTGGTGCAATATGCCGTTTTGTTTTAGCAATTTTTGAAACTCTTTATTCATAATTTCTGTGCCATTGTCAGTTCTCAATATTTTTATTTTCTTATCCAATTCATTTTCAACCCTATTTTTAAATTCTATAAATTTTTCCATTGCTTCAGACTTTTGCCTTATTGGATAAACAAAAACTTTGCGTGAGAAATCGTCTATGAAAGTTATAAAGTACCGGGCACCTCCAATTGATTCAGTCTGGAAGGGGCCACATTCATCGGAGTGGATCACCTCCAGCAGCTGTGTAGCTCTAGAACCTTCGGTTGGAAATGACTGACTTCTATACAACTTATGCAGATAATATTTTCTTTCATCGGAGACAATTTAACACCAGTAGTGCAATTTGAATTTTCTTTAAATCGGTGAGATTCAGGTGGCCCATCCGTTGGAGCCACAAGTAGGCATCATCATCTGTTGCAGCGGGCATTGCTTGAGCTACTCTATTTATCAAATTTAGGCGGTACATGCTATTTTCTAAGGAAGCATTCGCTATTTTTCTTCCATTTTGGTTTAATATTGTGCAGCCAATTTTATTGAATTCTATTTTGCAGCCACTTTTTATCAATTTACTAACAGATATTAAATTTGTAGATAAGCCTGGTACATAAAGAACATCTCTCACCTGTATTTTGCTGATGTGCCCCTGAGCATCCGGTACTTCAATAGTTACATTACCGCAGCTTTCTACATAGAGCATTTTGTCATCAGCAATCCTGATACTTCTTACAGGTGGAGCAGTTTCCTGGTCAAACCACTCCCTGTGCGCCGTCATGTGCATTGACGCACCAGAGTCGATGTACCAGCTTGTAATATTGTTTTGTGTAGTGGCTGAAAAAGCTGCAATAAAACCATTATCCTTTGTACCTGTTAGTTTTTTATTTTTTGACCAACAATTTTTACTAAAGTACCCATGTTTATTGCAATTAAAGCACCTAGGTCCCTTTGATTGCCTCTGCTCTTGCTTTCTTTGCCCTTGTTGAAAACTATTTTTCTTCTGATTTCTAGTATAGAAAGCGTTTGTGTCACATGTTTTTACTTCCTGCAGCAGTTTAGTTTTAATAGAATCTGCACAAATCTTGACACCAGAGCTCTCTATAGCCATAATCATGGGTTTGTATAAGTCCGGCAAACCCGCCAACATAAGGGTACCAAGCCACTCATCATCAACTTTGAAACCTATATTTCTTAAACGGTGTGCAGTCGACATTATTTTGTTCACGTAGTCTTCTACACATGTGCTTGATTCTAAAGTAGTATTAATTAAATCTTTTAACAAACCAACTTTCCTTGTAAGTCCAGAATCTTCAAATGCTCGTGATAAGTTGTCCCACACTTCCTTCGCAGTTGTTGCTTCACAGATATGCACATAAATAATGGGATCTAGCAATAAAATTAACTTTGACTTTGCTTTTATGTCTTTCTTCGGATCTACTGGCTTACCGGAGCTCAGGTCGATGCAATCCCATAAATCTTCAAGAAGCAAATATGCTTTCACTGCGAAATTCCATGTCGCGTAATTTTCTCTTCCTGATAGCTTTTCAATATTCATAAATCCATTTCGGTCACTGTTTTTTTGCATTGTAGTAATTGTTATACTGAAAGAAAATAAGCCTAACTTTTTTCTTTATTCTTACGCGACCGCGTGTTTTTGAGGTTATGATTTTACGATTTTCACTAAAAAACTGATAAAATTATCAAAATATATAGCGTAGGTATGAGACGGCCCATAACCTATAGAAATAAATAGCAGTATTGAAGATTTGACTTGTTTATTACGATATAATTAATTTTACAAATGAGTTGAAGTTACTGGTACCGCGTACAGAGCAAGAGAGAGGGCGCCCGGCAGATATATCGCAAACTAATATTTATAGGTCCTTGCTATGGCGAATCGATCAGGCGCTTTTGCGTTCTATTACTTCAACAGATGGTGATGGTGATGGTGATGGTGATGGTGATGGTGATGGTGATGGTGATGGTGATGGTGATGGTGATGGTGATGGTGATGGTGATGGTGATGGTGATGGTGATGGTGATGGTGATGGTGATGGTGATGGTGATGGTGATGGTGATGGTGATGGTGATGGTGATGGTGATGGTGATGGTGATGGTGATGGTGATGGTGATGGTGATGGTGATGGTGATGGTGATGGTGATGGTGATGGTGATGGTGATGGTGATGGTGATGGTGATGGTGATGGTGATGGTGATGGTGATGGTGATGGTGATGGTGATGGTGATGGTGATGGTGATGGTGATCGTGATCGTGATCGTGATCGTGATCGTGATCGTGATCTAGACCGTGATCGTGATCGTGATCGTGATCGTGATCGTGATCGTGATCGTGATCGTGATCGTGATCGTGATCGTGATCGTGATCGTGATCGTGATCGTGATCGTGATCGTGATCGTGATCGTGATCGTGATCGTGATCGTGATCGTGATCGTGATCGTGATCGTGATCGTGATCGTGATCGTGATCGTGATCGTGATCGTGATCGTGATCGTGATCGTGATCGTGATCGTGATCGTGATCGTGATCGTGATCGTGATCGTGATCGTGATCGTGATCGTGATCGTGATCGTGATCGTGATCGTGATCGTGATCGTGATCGTGATAACATTACACTTTTTCTGACGCTGCAGTTAAAGCCGTAATATGCTTTACATGAGACTTTATGGTACTGGTTTTGTTTGATTATTATAAAGTCTATTGTTAAATAAGTCCTAATAGTCTCTTACATCCTTATTTTGTACTGTATTGTTTAGGAAGGTAAGGCCTACAATAAGTTAGATATTTATAAAATGAAAGTACTTAAGTATATTCGTAATCAGTATTATTATGTTTAAACCTAATTTAATCAAATAGGTAATTAGTTTATATGCAAAAAAGACAAACAAAAGCACAACAAATTACAAAATGAACATTATTACCAACCTAGCATTGCTTATAATAATATTTTGTAATTACAAAAACTCAATTCAAGTATTAACAACAAAACAACAAGCCACAATAAGAATTAAGTAGACTGTAATAAAACAAATAATTAAAAATCTTATTTAATAAATCAATACATAGCTTTGAAAAACCAATAAAAAAACTATTATAATTAAATCATTTCTTAGATCTGATCAGTAAGCTCTGAGGCATATAGACATAAAGCAATTCATGGTGTGTTAGGTTTTTATAATACTATAGTGTGAGAGATTGCTGTTTTTCCTGATGGATGGATCCTGGTCCTCTTGAGACTCTTCAACGTCTCCAACAAATTCAAGTCATTCAAAAATCCAACAATCATTCAAAAACAACACGCGCGGGGGTGTCAAACAAGGCGCTGTCCCCAAAATCAAACAAATAATGTAACACGACACTCAAAAGCAAACTTTTTCTATTCAACTCAAAATGTCTATAGACTAGTAGACTGCCTACGCTAGGGAGGCGTTCAGAACCTTGCCTGCGCAAAGTTGACTTTCCAAACAGTAATTATAATCGTAGTCGTAGTCGGGGTCGTGATCTTGATCATGATCGTGATCGTGGTCGTGATCATGATCGTGATCGTGGTCGTGGTCGTGATCGTGGTCGTGATCTTGATCGTGGTCGTGGTCGTGGTCGTGATCAAGATCGTGATCGTGGTCGTGATCATAATCGTGGTCGTGGTCGTGATCATGATCTTGATCGTGATTGTGGTCTTGGTCGTGGCCGTGATCGTGGTCGTGGCCGTGGTCGCGGTCGTGGCCGTGGTCGTGGTCGTGGTCGTGGTCGTGGTCGTGGTCGTGGTCGTGGTCGTGGTCGTGGTCGTGGTCGTGGTCGTGGTCGTGATCGTGATCGTGGTCGTGGTCGTGGTCGTGGTCGTGATCAAGATCGTGATCAAGATCGTGATCGTGGTCGTGATCATGATCGTGGTCGTGGTCGTGATCATGATCTTGATCGTGATTGTGGTCTTGGTCGTGGCCGTGATCGTGGTCGTGGCCGTGGTCGTGGTCGTGGCCGTGGTCGTGGTCGTGGTCGTGGTCGTGATCGTGATCGTAGTCGTGGCCGTGATCGTGGTCGTGATCGTGGTCGTGGTCGTGATCGTGGTCGTAATCGTGATCGTGATGGTGATGGTGATGGTGATGGTGATGGTGATGGTGATGGTGATGGTGATGGTGATGGTGATGGTGATGGTGATGGTGATGGTGATGGTGATGGTGATGGTGATGGTGATGGTGATGGTGATGGTGATGGTGATGGTGATGGTGATGGTGATGGTGATGGTGATGGTGATGGTGATGGTGATGGTGATGGTGATGGTGATGGTGATGGTGATGGTGATGGTGATGGTGATGGTGATGGTGATGGTGATGGTGATGGTGATGGTGATGGTGATGGTGATGGTGATGGTGATGGTGATGGTGATGGTGATGGTGATGGTGATGGTGACGGTGACGGTGACGGTGACGGTGACGGTGACGGTGACGGTGACGGTGACGGTGACGGTGACGGTGACGGTGACGGTGACGGTGACGGTGACGGTGACGGTGACGGTGACGGTGACGGTGACGGTGACGGTGACGGTGACGGTGACGGTGACGGTGACGGTGACGGTGACGGTGACGGTGACGGTGACGGTGACGGTGACGGTGACGGTGACGGTGACGGTGACGGTGACGGTGACGGTGACGGTGACGGTGACGGTGACGGTGACGGTGACGGTGACGGTGACGGTGACGGTGACGGTGACGGTGACGGTGACGGTGACGGTGACGGTGACGGTGACGGTGACGGTGATGGTGATGAATAAATGAATCATATTTCTATTTTGTACACTTCAAGGACAAACTAGAAATTTGATTTATAGTCTGTTGAAATATTGTAATAAATATACGCAACTCTTTCTTAATTTCATTGGCATCGTCTGGATCACTACGTCCTTGATATGAAAGAAATTCTATTGTTATCATTTTATCATTATTGCCGATGCCAATGGGTTAAAATCAATAAAACTTGCTTAATTTTTCTCTGTAATAATCAGATTTAAATGTTATTTTTTTTTAGATTTTACAGTAATTACATACTTACCCAAAACAGCTACATACTTTAAAATTGGTTTTAATTACCATCTTTTTATTTGCAATTATCAATACTTATAATAAAACTGTAGCAGATCAAATTCTGTACATGGCAGATATTTAAAAAATATATTTTTATAGCAATCTGTAGCTAACACTGATACCAAATCTTATTTTTTTTAATATTTGTCTTAAGGTATGTCTCAAGGTGATGGGCGCAGTGCAGTTCATCACTTGTGATGAAATGCATCTGTTATAGGCAGAGGATACCGCTTAACATCAGGTGGGCCTCGCGCTTGTTCCATCACAATGACATAAAAAAAAAAATAAAAAAAAAGTCCGACTTTCATAATCCAAATGGTTTTCAAAATTATGCATCCTTGCCCATACAAGAAAGAATCCATACTTTTCTGAGATAACGGAAGTATTTTGAATATTTTGATGAAATCTGAAACCATCACAAATTACATTTTGGCCCCAAAATATTACGTCATTTCATATTAATCTCGTAACTACGTCAACAGTTATAAACCTAGAAAAACGGAACTTTGCATGGAACTTTGCATATGTATAAGTAATTTTTCGCTCGATACATTTTGCAACGCAAACACTTACCGATGCAAATTTGCGTATTAAATAATCTCGTAACTAATTTTAAACTTCTAAACCAAAAAATCTGAAATAATACATGTGTATAAATTATATGTAAATAATAATATCAAAGAAGGAGCAAAGCCGTAGGTGATATAGTTTTTCAGAAAAAAATATTGCACTCCACGTGATGGTGATGGTGATGGTGATGGTGATGGTGATGGTGATGGTGATGGTGATGGTGATGGTGATGGTGATGGTGATGAATAAGTGAATCATATTTCTATTTTGTACACTTCAAGGACAAACTAGAAATTTGATTTATAGTCTGTTGAAATATTGTAATAAATATACGCAACTCTTTCTTAATTTCATTGGCATCGTCAGGATCACTACGTCCTTGATATGAAAGAAATTCTATTGTTATCATTTTATCATTATCGCCGATGCCAATGGGTTAAAATTAATAAAACTTGCTTAATTTTTCACTGTAATAATCAGATTTAAATGTTATTTTTTTTTAGATTTTACAGTAATTACATACTTACCCAAAACAGCTACATACTTTAAAATTGGTTTTAATTACCATCTTTTTATTTGCAATTATCAATACTTATAATAAAACTGTAACAGATCAAATTCTGTACATGGCAGATATTTAAAAAATATATTTTTATAGCAATCTGTAGCTAACACTGATACCAAATCTTATTATTTTTAATATTTGTCATAAGGTATGTCTCAAGGTGATGGGCGCAGTGCAGTTCATCACTTGTGATGAAATGCATCTGTTATAGGCAGAGGATACCGCTTAACATCAGGTGGGCCTCGCGCTTGTTCCATCACAATGACATAAAAAAATAAATAAAAAAAGTCCGACTTTCATAATCCAAATGGTTTTCAAAATGATGCATCCTTGCCCATACAAGAAAGAATCCATACTTTTCTGAGATAACGGAAGTATTTTGAATATTTTGATGAAATCTGAAACCATCACAAATTACATTTTGGCCCCAAAATATTACGTCATTTCATATTAATCTCGTAACTACGTCAACAGTTATAAACCTGGAAAAACGGAATTTTGCATATGTATAAGTAATTTTTCGCTCGATACATTTTGCAACGCAAACACTTACCGATGCAAATTTGCGTATTAAATAATCTCGTAACTAATTTTAAACTTCTAAACCAAAAAATCTGAAATAATACAAGTGTATAAATTATATGTAAATAATAATATCAAAGAAGGAGCAAAGCCGTAGGTGATATAGTTTTTCAGAAAAAAATATTGCACTCCAATACAGTTTTCCCGCCAAAGTTCTTAAAACAATTCTCGACATCAGAACCATTTAGTCGGATATCCAATTTTACAACTATTCAGGAGAGCAAAAATAAATGTTTAATGTGAATTATTGTTTAATGTTTTTGAAGTTTCTGGAGTAAATCGCTATAATTGTATATGCTCCTTGATTTCATATTCGTTTACGATTATTTTTAACTTGATTTCTGTAAGTAATCCAGAAATAAACTAACTTTTATATACTGAAGTAGTTACATCAGACCCAATTTTCAAGGTCTGGCTACAACGGAAGAATTTTTTATTGACCAAATACCATATGTTTCCATGAATCTCACAGTTATATCTGTATACGATGTTGATATCAGGCGATTTGGTCCCAAACAATGAATTTTAGTTTTAAAAATATGCTGGCTAAGATTACAATCAGACCGTTTGGTTCCAAAATATATGTGTGGTGTGTAAAAGTAATACTTTATATACATAAACAACAGATCATATGGTTCGGAATAATAATGATTTATGTAGCTTGTTTGTGGCGTTATGTTTAGCTCTGACATTACATACTCAAGAAAATAAAACATACATTGGTCTTACCTTATTGTAATACCATATGACTCGTATAAATAACATTACACTTTTTCTGACGCTGCAGTTAAAGCCGTAATATGCTTTACATGAGACTTTATGGTACTGGTTTTGTTTGATTATTATAAAGTCTATTGTTAAATAAGTCCTAATAGTCTCTTACATCTTTATTTTGTACTGTATTGTTTAGGAAGGTAAGGCCTACAATAAGTTAGATATTTATAAAATGAAAGTACTTAAGTATATTCGTAATCAGTATTATTATGTTTAAACCTAATTTAATCTAATAGGTAATTAGTTTATATGCAAAAAAGACAAACAAAAGCACAACAAATTACAAAATGAACATTATTACCAACCTAGCATTGCTTATAATAATATTTTGTAATTACAAAAACTCAATTCAAGTATTAACAACAAAACAACAAGCCACAATAAGAATTAAGTAGACTGTAATAAAACAAATAATTAAAAATCTTATTTAATAAATCAATACATAGCTTTGAAAAACCAATAAAAAAACTATTATAATTAAATCATTTCTTAGATCTGATCAGTAAGCTCTGAGGCATATAGACATAAAGCAATTCATGGTGTGTTAGGTTTTTATAATACTATAGTGTGAGAGATTGCTGTTTTTCCTGATGGATGGATCCTGGTCCTCTTGAGACTCTTCAACGTCTCCAACAAATTCAAGTCATTCAAAAATCCAACAATCATTCAAAAACAACACGCGCGGGGCCGTCAAACAAGGCGCTGTCCCCAAAATCAAACAAATAATGTAACACGACACTCAAAAGCAAACTTTTTCTGTTCAACTCAAAATGTCTATAGACTAGTAGACTGCCTACGCTAGGGAGGCGTTCAGAACCTTGCCTGCGCAAAGTTGACTTTCCAAACAGTAATTATAATCGTAGTCGTAGTCGGGGTCGTGATCTTGATCATGATCGTGATCGTGGTCGTGATCATGATCGTGATCGTGGTCGTGATCATGATCGTGATCGTGGTCGTGGTCGTGATCGTGGTCGTGATCTTGATCGTGGTCGTGGTCGTGGTCGTGATCAAGATCGTGATCGTGGTCGTGATCATAATCGTGGTCGTGGTCGTGATCATGATCTTGATCGTGATTGTGGTCTTGGTCGTGGCCGTGATCGTGGTCGTGGCCGTGGTCGCGGTCGTGGCCGTGGTCGTGGTCGTGGTCGTGTTCGTGGTCGTGGTCGTGGTCGTGGTCGTGGTCGTGGTCGTGATCGTGATCGTGGTCGTGGTCGTGGTCGTGATCAAGATCGTGATCGTGGTCGTGATCATGATCGTGGTCGTGGTCGTGATCATGATCTTGATCGTGATTGTGGTCTTGGTCGTGGCCGTGATCGTGGTCGTGGCCGTGGTCGTGGTCGTGGCCGTGGTCGTGGTCGTGGTCGTGGTCGTGATCGTGATCGTAGTCGTGGCCGTGATCGTGGTCGTGATCGTGGTCGTGGTCGTGATCGTGGTCGTAATCGTGATCGTGATGGTGATGGTGATGGTGATGGTGATGGTGATGGTGATGGTGATGGTGATGGTGATGGTGATGGTGATGGTGATGGTGATGGTGATGGTGATGGTGATGGTGATGGTGATGGTGATGGTGATGGTGATGGTGATGGTGATGGTGATGGTGATGGTGATGGTGATGGTGATGGTGATGGTGATGGTGATGGTGATGGTGATGGTGATGGTGATGGTGATGGTGATGGTGATGGTGATGGTGATGGTGATGGTGATGGTGATGGTGATGGTGATGGTGATGGTGATGGTGATGGTGATGGTGATGGTGATGGTGATGGTGATGGTGATGGTGATGGTGATGGTGATGGTGATGGTGATGGTGATGGTGATGGTGATGGTGATGGTGATGGTGATGGTGATGGTGATGGATATGGTGATGGTGATGGTGATGGTGATGGTGATGGTGATGGTGATGGTGATGGTGATGGTGATGGTGATGGTGATGGTGATGGTGATGGTGATGGTGATGATGATGGTGATGGTGATGGTGATGGTGATGGTGATGGTGATGGTGATGGTGATGGTGATGGTGATGGTGATGGTGATGGTGATGGTGATGGTGATGGTGATGAATAAGTGAATCATATTTCTATTTTGTACACTTCAAGGACAAACTAGAAATTTGATTTATAGTCTGTTGAAATATTGTAATAAATATACGCAACTCTTTCTTAATTTCATTGGCATCGTCAGGATCACTACGTCCTTGATATGAAAGAAATTCTATTGTTATCATTTTATCATTATCGCCGATGCCAATGGGTTAAAATCAATAAAACTTGCTTAATTTTTCACTGTAATAATCAGATTTAAATGTTATTTTTTTTTAGATTTTACAGTAATTACATACTTACCCAAAACAGCTACATACTTTAAAATTGGTTTTAATTACCATCTTTTTATTTGCAATTATCAATACTTATAATAAAACTGTAACAGATCAAATTCTGTACATGGCAGATATTTAAAAAATATATTTTTATAGCAATCTGTAGCTAACACTGATACCAAATCTTATTTTTTTTAATATTTGTCATAAGGTATGTCTCAAGGTGATGGGCGCAGTGCAGTTCATCACTTGTGATGAAATGCATCTGTTATAGGCAGAGGATACCGCTTAACATCAGGTGGGCCTCGCGCTTGTTCCATCACAATGACATAAAAAAATAAATAAAAAAAGTCCGACTTTCATAATCCAAATGGTTTTCAAAATGATGCATCCTTGCCCATACAAGAAAGAATCCATACTTTTCTGAGATAACGGAAGTATTTTGAATATTTTGATGAAATCTGAAACCATCACAAATTACATTTTGGCCCCAAAATATTACGTCATTTCATATTAATCTCGTAACTACGTCAACAGTTATAAACCTAGAAAAACGGAATTTTGCATATGTATAAGTAATTTTTCGCTCGATACATTTTGCAACGCAAACACTTACCGATGCAAATTTGCGTATTAAATAATCTCGTAACTAATTTTAAACTTCTAAACCAAAAAATCTGAAATAATACAAGTGTATAAATTATATGTTAATAATAATATCAAAGAAGGAGCAAAGCCGTAGGTGATATAGTTTTTCAGAAAAAAATATTGCACTCCAATACAGTTTTCCCGCCAAAGTTCTTAAAACAATTCTCGACATCAGAACCATTTAGTCGGATATCCAATTTTACAACTATTCAGGAGAGCAAAAATAAATGTTTAATGTGAATTATTGTTTAATGTTTTTGAAGTTTCTGGAGTAAATCGCTATAATTGTATATGCTCGTTGATTTCATATTCGTTTACGATTATTTTTAACTTGATTTCTGTAAGTAATCCAGAAAAAAACTAACTTTTTCGACCAAGACCACAATCACGATCAAGATCATGATCACGACCACCACCACGATCATGATCACGACCACGATCACGATCTTGATGACGACCACGACCACGACCACGACCACGATCACGATCACGATCACGATCACGATCACGATCACGATCACGACCACGACCACGACCACGACCACGGCCACGACCGCGACCACGGCCACGACCACGATCACGGCCACGACCAAGACCACAATCACGATCAAGATCATGATCACGACCACGACCACGATTATGATCACGACCACGATCACGATCTTGATCACGACCACGACCACGACCACGATCAAAATCACGACCACGATCACGACCACGACCACGATCACGATCATGATCACGACCACGATCACGATCATGATCAAGATCACGACCCCGACTACGACTACGATTATAATTACTGTTTGGAAAGTCAACTTTGCGCAGGCTTCTGAACGCCTCCCTAGCGTAGGCAGTCTACTAGTCTATAGACATTTTGAGTTGAACAGAAAAAGTTTGCTTTTGAGTGTCGTGTTACATTATTTGTTTGATTTTGGGGACAGCGCCTTGTTTGACGGCCCCGCGCGTGTTGTTTTTGAATGATTGTTGGATTTGTTGGAGACGTTGAAGAGTCTCAAGAGGACCAGGATCCATCCATCAGGAAAAACAGCAATCTCTCACACTATAGTATTATAAAAACCTAACACACCATGAATTGCTTTATGTCTATATGCCTCAGAGCTTACTGATCAGATCTAAGAAATGATTTAATTATAATAGTTTTTTTATTGGTTTTTCAAAGCTATGTATTGATTTATTAAATAAGATTTTTAATTATTTGTTTTATTACAGTCTACTTAATTCTTATTGTGGCTTGTTGTTTTGTTGTTAATACTTGAATTGAGTTTTTGTAATTACAAAATATTATTATAAGCAATGCTAGGTTGGTAATAATGTTCATTTTGTAATTTGTTGTGCTTTTGTTTGTCTTTTTTGCATATAAACTAATTACCTATTAGATTAAATTAGGTTTAAACATAATAATACTGATTACGAATATACTTAAGTACTTTCATTTTATAAATATCTAACTTATTGTAGGCCTTACCTTCCTAAACAATACAGTACAAAATAAAGATGTAAGAGACTATTAGGACTTATTTAACAATAGACTTTATAATAATCAAACAAAACCAGTACCATAAAGTCTCATGTAAAGCATATTACGGCTTTAACTGCAGCGTCAGAAAAAGTGTAATGTTATCACGATCACGATCACGATCACGATCACGATCACGATCACGATCACGATCACGATCACGATCACGATCACGATCACGATCACGATCACGATCACGATCACGATCACGATCACGATCACGATCACGATCACGATCACGATCACGATCACCGTCGCCGTCGCCGTCGCCGTCGCCGTCGCCGTCGCCGTCGCCGTCACCGTCACCGTCACCGTCACCGTCACCGTCACCGTCACCGTCACCGTCACCGTCACCGTCACCGTCACCGTCACCGTCACCGTCACCGTCACCGTCACCGTCACCATCACCATCACCATCACCATCACCATCACCATCACCATCACCATCACCATCACCATCACCATCACCATCACCATCACCATCACCATCACCATCACCATCACCATCACCATCACCATCACCATCACCATCACCATCACCATCACCATCACGACCATGACCACGATCACGACCACGACCACGACCACGACCACGACCACGACCACGACCACGACCACGACCACGACCACGACCACGACCACGACCACGACCACGACCACGACCACGACCACGACCACGACCACGACCACGACCACGATCACGATCACAATCACGACCACGATCACGATCAAGATCATGATCATGATCACGATCACGATCACGATCACGATAACGATCACGATCACGATCACGATCACGATCACGATCACGATCACGATCACGATCACGATCACGATCACGATCACGATCACAATCACGACCACGATCACGATTAAGATCATGATCACGATCACGATAACGATCACGTTCACGATCATGATCACGATCACGATCACGATCACGATCACGATCACGATCACGATCACAATCACGACCACGATCACGATCAAGATCATGATCACGATCACGATCATGATAACGATCACGATCACGATCACGATCACGATCACGATCACGATCACGATCACGATCACAATCAAAATCACGACCTCGATCACGATCAAGATCATGATCACGACCACGACCACAATCACGACCACGACCACATTTCATGATCACGACCACGACCACGATCATGATCACGACCACGACCACGATCATGATCACGACCACGACCACGATCATGATCACGACCAAGACCACGATCATGATCACGACCACGACCACGATCATGATCACTACCACGACCACTTTGTTTGATTTTGACCGTCGCCGTCGCCGTCACCGTCACCGTCACCGTCACCGTCACCGTCACCGTCACCGTCGCCGTCGCCGTCGCCGTCGCCGTCGCCGTCGCCGTCGCCGTCACCGTCACCGTCACCGTCACCGTCACCGTCACCGTCACCGTCACCGTCACCGTCACCGTCACCGTCACCGTCACCGTCACCGTCACCGTCACCGTCACCATCACCATCACCATCACCATCACCATCACCATCACCATCACCATCACCATCACCATCACCATCACCATCACCATCACCATCACCATCACCATCACCATCACCATCACCATCACCATCACCATCACCATCACCATCACGATCACGACCATGACCACGATCACGACCACGACCACGACCACGACCACGACCACGACCACGACCACGACCACGACCACGACCACGACCACGACCACGATCACGATCACAATCACGACCACGATCACGATCAAGATCATGATCATGATCACGATCACGATCACGATCACGATAACGATCACGATCACGATCACGATCACGATCACGATCACGATCACGATCACGATCACGATCACGATCACAATCACGACCACGATCACGATTAAGATCATGATCACGATCACGATAACGATCACGATCACGATCATGATCACGATCACGATCACGATCACGATCACGATCACGATCACAATCACGACCACGATCACGATCAAGATCATGATCACGATCACGATCATGATAACGATCACGATCACGATCACGATCACGATCACGATCACGATCACAATCAAAATCACGACCTCGATCACGATCAAGATCATGATCACGACCACGACCACAATCACGACCACGACCACATTTCATGATCACGACCACGACCACGATCATGATCACGACCACGACCACGATCATGATCACGACCACGACCACGATCATGATCACGACCAAGACCACGATCATGATCACGACCACGACCACGATCATGATCACTACCACGACCACGATCACGACCACGACCACGACCACGATCATGATCATGATCACGACCACTTTACTTGGTTTTAAGATGTTTAAATTGAAATCTCCTGCTGGTACGACTCGTTTTCCTTCACGACTAAGTTTTAGTAACAATTTATTGAGTAACGCAAAGAAGAGGTCTATATCTTTGTCAGGTCTATATACTACTATTATGAGAAGCTTAGAAGATTTCAATTCAATTGCTGCTATTTCAAAATTCATTTCAAAAGAGATTTTGTTAATATCATTCCTAATTTTGAAATCAACATTATTTTTAACAAATATAGCTGTGCCACCATGTATAAAAAACTTCCTATTAAAATATGTTGCAAGTTCAAAGTTTGGGATGACCATAGTATGCACTCGATCATCGCATGCCCAAGTCTCCGATAAACATAACACATCACAATAACAATCATCAAGTAAGTCTTCTATAGACAAATATTTGTTATTTATACATTGTACATTTGCGTGTAATATTATCTGTTCCTGGATGTTTGATAGTTTGTTTGAAAATTCGTCGCCTGGCACTTAATGAATTGTAGGTCCGATGAGCCCTGGAATGATTTAGACATAGCTGATGCTATTATAGTCTGCGTCATAATATCCTTAAACTTACTGTAGCCGTAATGCTTACCATGGTTGTCCATTACATTGGGATCTACGTATTTTACATTTTCTGCCATAGTAGCAAGACGTGCTATTTCTTTGTTTATATTGTAAATATTAATGTCATTTTTGTTATCATAACTTATTCCACAAATTATTATATTATAGAGTCTGTCTTGGTTCTCTATTATCTGCCTTATTAATTTAACATATTGTTCTTTCTTCTTTGTATAATTTAAAATTTCCTGATCTTTATTTAAAATTATTGCAGCTATATCGTCCTGTTTTAAGTCTTTTGTCTCCGCGTCAAAATTTTCCAATATTTTATCGTATGTTGCACCTGATTTACAAACGTTAATTACTTCATTATTACTGTCTATATTATGGATTATTCGAGATGACAGTCCCGTTCCTGCGACGTCTGAAAATATTTTGATTTTTTTAACGTTGTTCCTATTATCAATATTTATCTGATGACATTTTCTTACAGAGTATTGATTTTGTTCATATACTTTTTTTCCAAATTTTATTTCACTCTTAATATGAAGACTTTGTTTTGTTTGGAGTAGTATCAATGTATTTTGCAGCTGATCATTAAGATTTTTGTTTTTTGTACATTCATTACGTAGCTTTTTGATTTTCTTTGCGATTTTTTTGAGCTTATTTACCATAACCCTTTTTGTTATTAGCAAGTTTTTAGTATTTACAATAATTTTGAACAATTTTGCACTTTTTCTCAGTTTGTCAACATTTTTATTTTTATATTTTTCTTCATCTAACCACTGCTGTAACTGCTGTACTTGTTTGTTCAATTCAGCTATATTTTCTTGTTGCCTTTCAGACTCAAATCGATGCCTTTCTTCAGTTATCGTCGACTTTCCTTCAACCCCCAAAGAGACACGTTGTCGTTTTCTCTTCCTGCCTAAGAGTGGCATGTTATGTGCGTCGCCGTGATCGATTTTTTTTATATATGTTATTTAGTTTCATACATTTTTCTAGATCTTTTTTTATCTGCCCATTTTCTAAAATTAATTTATCTATTTCGCTGTTTGCGGAGGCGAGACGACTTTCGAGGTCAGATATTTTTTGTTTCGAGGTAAGGAACAGCTCACTCTGGTCTAGTCCTGTATCTGGTAGGCTAATTCTCGTAGATTCAAACAAGGAAGAGTCAGTCAAGTTTCCTAAAGAGTTAGCTCTCTGCCGTGGCCTGAATCTTATTGTCACATTAACAATGTCCATTTGCTCCATTTTAAGTGAGTAAAAATATTGCGTTTAGTACTAATATAATTACCAAAACAAAAACAATTATGTAAATAAAATAAAAATTAAAAATGTATAAAGTGCAAAAAGATTTCATATGCACCGCAATCCGAACTCAGTATACTGACTGTCTACAGGATTTCGATCGGTGTCGTCAATCGCCGGGCTACAGAGTATCTAAGGTTAACTGACGAAATTACCAGTCGGTTTCATATCATGTCTCGTATGTGATCGGTATTATGATAAACTGTGAGCCGTTGAACCAGACTGTTAAAGTCCAAAGGTCAACTAATTTCAAATAATGCGGTAGGCGAATAACGTGTTGTTTATTTGCTGATAACACTAGGAATCCGTGATATTTTTCACTTAAATTTACCACACGTCTTATACTATAAGAAACACTGTTGTTTAGCGATATATTTATAAAACTTGTTATGAATTCGACACTTATTAAATATCTCTTGTTGATTTTGTTTTAAATTCAAGTCACCTCTTGTTATTTCACTTGGATAACACACCCGTCACTGAATTGGCTTATTATGAGCACATTTAGCTTAATTTTGACTAATTTTATGCACAAAAATATTTTTAATTAATTTTTTAACGCGGAACTAGTGTTCACTGTGATGATGTGGTATAGCCTATCTTATATACTTAGTTACCGCCGTTGACAAACGACCTTTACGACTCTTATCCTGAAGAAACACCCAACCACTTTTCAAAAGTATTTAGAAAACGAACACCGTAGTTTGGTGCAAAAACTAAATAACATATGAGATCATATAAAAACGTCGCTTTAAAATCGTTTTGCATCTGTTAAATTTTAATGCCGTACAAACGTAGTTTCATTATATTTTAAATACCAAGGGTTAAGGCTCATTGGCCCCGTGGGGTGCCGGGTTTGAATCACCTCCCCATACCAACCCATGGGTGTCGTAAGAGGCGACTAAGGGAAAAATACTGGAAGGTGGGCAGCAGCGCCTTCTAAAGAACTGCCATCTTACACTGCGATCCCCAAGCTGCCTGCCAAGCGTGGGGATTATGGCAAATACCCCCTTAATAGGGGAGGCTGCGTTCAGTAGTGGACGAGTCGGCTGATACAGTACAGTAAGGCTCATTGAAATTTTGCATGATGCTGAGTTCTTGAGCCTAAAATCTATGCTTCTACTTTGCCAGTTTTTTTTATCTTTAAATGTTTAAATAAATTCTCCTACAAAATGATTTTTCCAAATAATTTTGAAAATACACATTTTCATGACTCGAGAATATGCATGAAAAATTTCAAAAGGTTTGAACACTTGCTATTTGAAATCAAACGAATCTACGTTTGCATGGAAAGAATTATGAATACACTCTCAAATTCAATCAATTATATTAAACAAATGAGAAGCAATTTCCATCAAACCAAAAGTGTTGGTATATAATAAAAATAAAAAAACTCCAAATTCGCTTGTGCCGCGCCTTCGCCGTTTTACAGATACATACCCACCTACTTATTTTACATTTCATTTACTTATGAGTTTGACACTTGATATACCATAAATAAAAAATTACATTCTTTATTCACACTTAATAATACATATTTCAAGTTTTTTAGTCAGTGAGTAAAAAAAACTGGAAGTATAGAATGCAGTGTCCTTTCGTTTTCAAAATTATGTAAGAGATATGACGGAAAATTATTAGTTTTCTAGCATTACAATATACATAGCAATGTTTCCCTTTTTTGCAATACCTTGATTAATTCCCTTAAAACTTTTAATGTTTATTTGTAACCTTACCTAGCATAAGTTGCTATTGATTATGAATAACTCTGCTGCTGGTAACAACTAACAACTGGTAGCAATTGAAAATTATAGCACAGTTAGATGTATTGTATACTTAGAAGTACCCATGTTTGTATCTTTAAGGCTAACACGCCACTGCCATTGTGTTCAAAGAGGGAAAGTTTCGCACAATTAGATTAGATGGATACCGGGAAATGGGGAAGTGAAAATAAGACGATAATGATGTTTTGATGTGACAAGATGTCGCGTAGGCGTTGTTTTGCTCGTATATTAGGTATAATATACTTACTCAAACAAGTACCCTAGGTGATATTATTTTTTTGTAAAATCAAGAATAAATATCTATGTGACGAGAAAGGGCTCTTAGGCCAGTGCTTCATTTGACACTCTTAGATTTTAAGTACTTATGTTAAGCTATATGTACCAAATTGGCGCGTATAATAAGAACCTAGGTACCTTTTGAAGCGCTCGTAGCGAAGTTTACTTAGCTGTTCTCAACCGATCAGCAAAGTTAAGCAACGTCGCGCGCTTTCAGGAATTGGATGGGTGACCGCTAGTGACATTACTACTGAGCGTTTCCGTGCTTCGGAGGGCACGTTAAGCCGTCGGTCCCGGTTGTTGTCTTAGGATGGCAGCCGTTATAGCATGGTGGTAGGGCATTTTGCGAATGCCCGCCTGGCTAGCTACCACCCTCAAGTAGAAAATCTGTCGCCAAGCACCCTAACGGTGTGTTCCGGCAGTTGTCCTTGAGAGCCAGTACTTCTAGGTTGAACAACATCATCGACCACATCATCACTTACCATCAGGTGAGATAGTGGGCAAAGGCTAATCTATCAGGCATAAAAAAAAAAACCTACATATTGCTGAGCACACGGAATATCGGTATTGCTTAACAGTGTCCAGTTGACACTGCAGCATTTTTACGTGATTTGTTTTTTTTTTCTCTTTTTATTGATAATGAATGCTTACAAGATCTTTCATTCGCTTAAAATAGTGTTCATAGTCGACAACAGCCATAAAATTACATTAAATCGTCCAGGTAAGGTCCAGGTTTTGAAGCAGTGATGGCTCAGTGGCATTGGCTATGGACTGCCGCGCAGCAGGTCCATGGTTCGAATCCCGCCCAGAGCTTGAGCTTCACCGCATGGTGGAAGGGCATTTTGCGAATGCCCGCCTGGCTAGCGACCACCCTCAAGTAGAAAATCTGTTGCCAAGCACCGAACGGTGTGTTCCGGCAGCAGTCCTTGAGAGCCAGAAAAATTACAGGCTAATGAGACCTAACAACTGGACGTCTCAGTGTGACGGGCACAGTGCAATTCGTCGTTGATGAAATGCGTCTGTTATAGGCAGAGGTTAGTCCACTTAACATCAGGTGGGCCTCGGGCTTCTTCCGTCACAATAACATAAAAAAAAAAGGTAAGCGAATAATTTTTTCATCAAATTCACTATAACTTATACCTAAATTATTCAACCGATATTGATGTAATTTGTATGGGCCACATTTCCAATAAAAAAGTAATTATCAAAATCGGACTACTCTGTATATATAGGTACTATATATATATACGCGTCGAATTGAGAACCACCTCCTTATTTGGAAGTTTGTTAAAAAGTAAGTTAAAATTATATATCTCTTGGATTTCCTAGTTTTCGAACAAGAATTAGAAGCTAGATTGCATGGGTAACTTTTTTTCTATTTCGTATATCATAGCGCCATCTGCCTTAAACACAGAAAAGCTGATAGTCAAGTAAGTATTCAGTGGACTGCTTACAAACGTCCGCGTCGTCGTGCTGTTATTGTATGTAGTGTGAGTTTCACCGTTACATATAAGCTTGAACATCCTAGTTACACTATTAACAAACAGATGTCGTTTTTCTCCGTATTTGTTTGCTGGGAAACACTGTTTTTTATGAATATCTTGATATTCATTCTATTGTAGTCGACACCGCTACATAACATGGAAACCCTTCCAGTTTTTAGAATCCCAATACGGTACTGAACTGCCTTCAAGCCATTGAACGCACTGTGTGAAGGATAAAATTCCTACTCTGCTTTTAGTGCTGTACAGCGGGAAACATACTAAGGACTTATAAAAAAAAAAAAATTAACTACTTAGTTTTTGTTTTTCCTATTTCGATAACCGACACGTAATACATATTTTGCCGGCATTGATATTTCTGGCGGTTCAACGGCTGCTCCTGCGACACGCTTGCTTTGCTCGCTCTGCTTTCGTTGTGGTTACCAGTGCCTTAGTTACCTAACTTCCTCACTCAGTTCATCGTTGCACCTTTATAGGTACCAATTTGCCCAAGACTTGTCATTCTAAAATAGTTACTTAATTGAACTACTTGTCGTTCTAGATGCTTCGTGGAGGCGTTTTAATTATGAAGCCTTGAATGTTACAACGGAAACAATATCCAAATACAGATCGTGCGCAACGCTGAATTGCGGAATTTCTTTGAATTAATGCTATTAAGACCCCCAAAGAACAGATTGACTGGGGCTGTCAATGCCGGAAGTCTTTCCATAAACGCGTCGATACCATCTATGCTAATGTAAACTCTGGCTGCCCGGCATTCATCCGCATGGAACTAAGTTGTGTACATTTCTGCATGGTATAATCGTGCTTACAACATGATAATGGAAGTATATGTAAAGAATCTTGAGTCAGTTTACCGTTGTTAGTAAAATGAAATAAGGTAAAAAACACTTTTCTGTCATTGCTACTACTTATTTATTAGTAGTATTAGTACGAATATTTGTCAGGCAATCCACCATAATAACACATATTCCGTGAAAATGTCAACTGTTCAGCCCCCAACAGTGCTTCAGAGACCACGCTTCGCGGTCAAGGAAATTGTAAAACACAGTATTAAAATATAAGTCACATATACCTAGTAAGGTGAAAATAAAAAACCTTTTATTCTTTTCCAAATTATATTTTATACAAAAACAATACATGAATCAGTTCAAAAACTATAATCGATACATAAGAGCATTTCTACAAATAAACATTTCAAATAACATTTAATGTATACAAATTTATAAAGTATTTCATCATACAAATAATTATAGTTTATATCCAATCTTGCTACTCGTTAAAACGCGAGTAATGTTATACTTATTTACTCTGACAAAATAAAAACAAAAATGTAGGTACATGCTATGGTATAAAAATCTTGTAATTTTTCTACAAGTGAAGAATAGAAAAAATACATGTGCATTCGTATATAGTAGCAGCTCTTAGAAATATTTAAAACGAGTGTGAAAGATGTATTTATTTATCCGCCTAGTAAATAAGTACTTCTACTCAGAACAATAAAATCTTTTTGAAAACTTAATACTTAAACTAGTCTGGAAATGTATTGCTTTCATTATTGTGCATAACAATGTCAATTTTACTCATATACTGTCATAAAAAGTACTACATTTACAGACAACGTTAAGTACTGTATGTAAGTAGATAAGTAGATTCATATCGTTCTTGTTTGCTCAAATTCTTTTATGCATGCCTTATAAAGCATTACATTAAGAAGCTTATTATAAGCTTGTTGTTATCACCAGTACCTACATATTGACACCCTCAGCACCGCCAAAAGGTGCAAAAGACCTACCCCTTGTAAGGGGCAGAGAAGAGCCCTGGACTAGAGTGCATAGCACTGATGCCCGTTCCCCACATCAACATACCCATTGATGTGAGATGAAGAAGAAGAAGAAGATCACCAGTAACTGACACATTCGTTGAAAATACAACTAAGAACAGATCACAACGTCGGTTATGAACATCTTAATTATAATTGATTATTTATTCTAATAGAAATGTACTAGTAGGTACCTACATTTTAACACTATCACAGTTAACAGATCCACTATAATATTTGATAATTTCTTTAAAACATTTTATTACGTGATAAGTATTTATTTTCCACTTCTATTAGGTAAAAATTTTACTCTATTTCCCGGTTTTTAATCATCAGATAGTTGTTATTCACACGAATAAATGTATAAGTTAACAAGCAAATTCAAACGAACAAATTTTAAATGAATGATTCATTTGTTTTAATTTTTGGTAATTAACATTTTATTAGTCTGGTATTTTTTATATGATGATTATAATACCAGGTCTATAGATCAATTTTCAAATTTTATATAAGAAATATGTTGCAACAATGTACTTAGAAAATCTCTAAAAATATTTATTAACATGCATCTTGCAACTTGTTAGATATCCGCTTAGATTATTGATGGGTCTCCGCTCGCGCTCCGACTAGATACCGCGCTACCTGAAAACAATAGATCCGTAAATGCGGCAACTCGAAGGCAATTAAATAAGATTTTAATTAGTTGAAGGCCTCATTTTTAACAGTTATTTTATTATTTACATCTCTTAACTAATATTTAAATAATATGATTAAAAATAATTATAATTATATGTAGGTTTTAGCGTACATTGTTTGAAAGATAAAGGTTAATGAAATGCGAAACTGGCTCGGTTACGCCGACTTCGGCGTAGTATTAGTTGCCGCATTTTACAAAGACACCGGCGGTATCTAGTCGGAGCGCGCGCGGAGACCCATCAATAATCTAAGGATATCCGAATAACTTTTTTTATATTGCTTTACACGTCTTGCATGCCAAAATGTAAATATTTTTAATGATAAGTGGTTTGATGATATGAATAGGTTCCCGTTTGTAAAAAAAAAACATTTCACTACTAGTAACAAGTAAATTATTCGGTTTCTAATGTCGTTATACCCTTTGTGGATAAAAACTGTACCTACTTATAATTACAGAAATAACTATTTGATATAAAATACTTACCTAAATAGGACAACTTAATATACAGAAATACCTAATTCATATCTTTGGGATTACAGTTTAGGTATCCACTAAGTTTGAGCATTGTAAAAAGATAAAGGTCAGGTACAGATTTGAATTTTAAATGTTAGTAAATGTGTTTCCAATTTTCCTAATTATAATTTGTATATAATGTGCAATAATTATTTTAAATGGCACATACACATACATTTTAAGAGCGAAGTAATATATTTACACATACAATATTTAAGCTTATAATATTTACTAATTACTTTTTCCAATAAAACCGAAAAATTCTACATACTTTTTAAAGATTAACTCTCGGAACTTTGATGCTTTACCGAATTCATAATGTTGCTAGAAATTTTGAAACATTACAGAATGAATTCATGCATTGTGATTTCTTCCTATATAAATTCCATTACCGGAATATTCACAAGCAAATTGTATCTCAAGTTTAATATAGTATGCATTTACATTAACATGCACATGAAAGTTGATGTCTCTGTGCAACAAGATTTACAAAGCAGAGCTTGTATCTGAGACAGTGGATTAAACCCGTTTATGACGGTTCTTATATCATTCATATCTACAGTCATATTTTTACAAGCTATTCATCATAGCATAGTAAGGTTTTGATACCTTACCCTTTATATCAATCTGATTTTATCTAATACATTGAATTGTAGTTAATTTTATTGCACTGACTAATGTATATAACAAAGATAAGTTATATTGATTTTTTGTGTTCAATAATCATTTTATGATAGTTAAACTGTATTTAAACACTTATTTCAAATTTAACCAATACCTATGGGTATTAAAAATATATATAAGTAACTAATTTAAATAAAACGGGGCTATTTGGTATAAAGGCCTCCATTTAACAAATTTGCCATTCAATAGTTTTAAATAACAAAACAATAGGATAAAAGTATTGATTTTGATACAATTTAATAATTTATGTACATTAGATTTTAATAAAAATTTACCGTAAGGTCTGTATTAATAAACCGACTACATCTGAAGTCAAGAAAATTTAAAAAATATATATTATACTTTGAATCGTCAGATCATTATACTTTGACTGTACCAAAACCTCTCGTACTAAAAATTCGACAGAGAGATAATTTTTTGGTAAGTTACGGAAAAAAATTTGAAAGTCCTCGTAAAGGACATTGACGATTTTCTTCAAAACTATATCAATCGATAGAGAAATATCTTTAATCAGTACATACGATTTTGAAATCGAAGAACAGCTTCTGTAAGGAAAATATATATTTTTTTAATTTTCTTGCCTTTCTCGGGCGGAGCGATTACAGTAACTTTTACGTTTCAATATGCGATAATACGAGCTTTATTTCAACGTAGGTTGGTGTGATTTTCGCAATGGCCGGCAACAAGCTGCCATTTTAGGTCTTATTTAATAAACACGTAACACGAGGATCTCATATAATGCTACTATCAAGAATTAGCTTCTCAAAACCGCTCTTGAGACTTGAGATTGGCTTGTGGTAACAACTGAAAGCGATGTTTTACATATAATCATAATTTTATAGTATCTCTTAAAATGTCTCTTCAGAGATACCTAAAGTTAAGATCGGTTTATTAATACAGACCTTAGTAACTTTAGAATAGGATTGCTATCTCAAGGGCCTAATAAAGAAGTTTAGTCTGTTTCTCGACTCGTAAGTAAGGGAAATCGTAGTAATTTGAAACATAACTATAGTATAGATTTGCAATTGCAATCTGCCTTATTTCAAGGAAAGTGTTCGGTATCTTACAAGTCGAAAAGCAGCTTAATATGCGCGATTATTTATTCTGCAAATAGTTTTCACATTTGCTCGAGGTGGTCCTTAGATATGGCCGACCTAAACCAGAAACTCTTGCATTGTATAAGATCAGAAATCTATAATTTTATTCAAATCATTATAATTTCTTGAAACTTGTTCATTCGTCGTCATTGAGTAGATCTGTACACGATTTAGCTTTGGTAGATCTGAAAATTGGAGAAAAAATAGATTAATTACGATAATGTCAACCATACGTTCATCAAACCATCCCACTTGTAACGCTTTTACTGCCAAAATAACTATGGAAATTATGTTTTTCATATTTTTTTCCATATCTATCACTTTTTTGTGCAGTAATAGAACTGGATATGGATAATCCAACCAATAAATGAGTTGGAAATAGCGTCTCATAGGTTTTTACTCCCAAGGGGCTTATCCCGGAATCGAACGACGGAAAGGACGGTGTTTTGCTGTCAAATAAATTTTCAATCGCTGTCCGCAACTGAAATTGTATTCCTTGAATCATTTCTTAGTAGATGGCAATAGGCTCGCCACTTTATTTTGCGTCAGCTGGAGTTTAAACACCCCTACCTCCCATTAAAGAACATTTATGTGCGTGTTGATATTAATGTATATAGACACCCCTGTCTCCCATTAAAAAAAACATGATATAAATGTATTATGTAGTATGTAGTTATGTATTAAGTTATGTATTATGTAGTAGTAGTAGTATGTAGTAGAGAGTCAAGGATATTATTACTGATAGTCAGATACATAGCATTATGTGTAAAGCTTTGGGTGTGTAATTCCAGTTCCACAAATACAGCTAATGTACAGCTATGGACGCGGGCAGTGCTCAAAATCAGGTAAAACTCTCGCTGTTTCATCACTTTTTATCGCAAATTTAAATAATAATAAATAAAAGGTATACTCACTGTGAAGTTTTGACTCTTCGGCAGATCCTAAGCTCTATGGGTCCACTTCTCACGGCCTTGAAGAGGCCTAGAGCTTCAATATGAGCTAGTTCATGGCACGCTTGTCCGTTCACAGCCAGCACCTCATCTCCTGAAACCAACACATCAAGAACATAAGTAAAAGCACACCTTTATTTATACAAAACTATTTTTTAGGGGGAATTGTGTACACCCTCTTTCAATCGGCACTCGAAATATATTTGTAATGCTTAAAGTTTTAAATAGGATTAAGATCTAACTAGGCTAAAACCAACTCGTGTAAATCAGTTTACATTAGCAAGTAATAAGGTCAAGCAATCAACAAGTCTTTATTGTTGCCAATTATGCATTATGTCAGGCTATTTACAAGTGATAACATTTTGATCCAATATTTATTACATTATCCACACATGTAAACAATAAATCGTAACGCATAAACATTCATATCATTCACGATGCCTATTCGAGTCACAATGGGCTGTTTGGCAAGTTGATATTACGTCCTTTGTTATTATGCTACTTCAACGAACGACCACAATGCGGTCGACAGTCCTTATCAAATTGCATTCCTCGATATCATCATTTCTGACTGTTAAATGTATGAATCTAATGGTTATAACAATTTAAAAAGATCATTACATACCTGCTTTGAGTCTCCCGTCCTCTACGGCTTGCCCTTGTGGAAGAATACTTTTTATGAAGATGCCAAGAGGTCCTCGAGGTGAATCGCGCCCTCCCACAATGGTAAACCCGAGTGGCTTCTTCCCGTGTCCCTTTTCAAAGGTGATTGTATGATAAGTGTGCGTCGGTGCCCGCGGCCTCCGGGGTAATGTGCAAAAGTTAGCCGCGTTAGGTGTTTGGATATCACTCTCACTGTCTTGCTTATCTTTAGTCCGTTCAGGCGGTTCAGGCGTGTCGAGGTTGACGTCGCCGGCACAACTGAATGTGAGGCCGTCTTTGTTGGCTCCACTGTAACTGACAACTTGTCGGCGCAACAGCTTGTTGTTCATGCTGCTGTAGCTTGCGTTCTGTCCCTTGAGGAAGTGTGAGTGCGCGGCCGGCGCGCCGCTGTCGGGCTCGTCCGCCGCTGATAGCGTGCCGCGATTACACGCCGCCAGCACTGACGCGGACTCATCCTGCGATACACGCCGATCTATTTTGACGTCATGTTTATCAGCACGTTTTTCCTTTCCTAGAATGATAGCGTTTTCGTAATCAACTGAACTTTCACGCATCAAAATAGCGCTTCTTTGCGATGGTTCTCTTTGTCGTGAATCTGGATTGAGTTTTTCCCTTTGCCTGCATATTACGATGTCGATTTCCGACGTCCCCGACTTCAGGGCTTCTTTGGCTTCTGACATGGTAAGGTCTCGTAGTCTCCTACCATTTACGTTGAGTAATTCATCTCCAATACGAAGGGTTCCTTCTCTGAAATATAAAAATAACAAAACGTTCAAAAGATATAAGTTGTCATATGTATGGTTTAGGTATTTAAAAAATATGATATGTATCTTACCTCTCTGCTAATCCACTAGGAACTACGTGAGCTACTAAGTAGCCGATGTGACCTTCGTCGGTAAGCTTTGTTTTGGCAATAAATATGCCTAATTCTTCTGAAGGACTTCTTTTTATTATTTTTACTACTTTAAACTCCGATTTATCTGGTTTAGGGCCTCTTGAAGGTTTTCGACAAGGTGGAATTGGTGGAATCCCACAGGTTCCCATACTAGCATCCCGTTGCCTCATTTTCTGTTTTTCCGTAAGCTGTAAGTAATGTGGCTCCTCATAATCAGTTTCTTTCTTCGGCATACGCCTGAGAATTTCCTTTCGGTCGAGTGATAAAGCTCTTTGGGTATGTCTAGGTCTAACTCTCGGGCAGTCTTTTCTTTCTCGACTCATTCGACCTGATGTTCTAGCTTTTATGTAACTGTGATCACCTGATACACTTCTACCATGGCACGGTAATAAATTATTTGCTTGAGACGCTGAACTCTCACAACGTGATGAGATTCTGTCACTGTCGAAAATGGAAGAGGCAGCTGACTCATTGACTAGAATACCCGAATCCGCATCTTCGCAGTCTTGTAATAATACATTTTCATCATCACACGATACCTGATAGACGTCATCGTGAAATACAGAATTTTTTTGAAACTCATCCAATCCAGGCAAGGCTCCATAAGAGAAACTACGTAATTTAGCCTTCACACCACCACGTTTCTTACGACTTTTGCTTACTGCACTGGTAGGTTTAAGGATATTGTCATTACTGCTTTCTATCTCAGCATCACCGTTTTCACCATTTTGTTTGTAAAGCCTTGTAATAAATTTGTTTGTTGATGATTTGAGATACCTATCAGACATTGCCCTTATTTTGGCTGAAAGACAAGAGCTAGGACCAACCGTGTCCTTTCCATCTTTAGTCTTAAGCTTATCAGTCTTTTTTTGTGTTTTTAGAGCAATTGGTGCATCATCATTGTATGCTTCGTAGTCGTCATTAAATATTTGATCACTGGATTTGGAGAGTTTTCCGCCAGCTTTAGGAATCGCGTGGTATCGATCACACTCTGAACCGGAACTGTAACAGCGCGTGCCTCGATTGATCAAAGATTTTCCATCTCTCCATTGACATTCCACAGGACTTGTAACATTCTTTGCAAAAAAGACGTCATCGTCGTAAGTAGGTGGCATTTTAACCCATGGATTATGATTTTCGAATCCAATATGCGCATCAGGGTAACTAGTAGCGTAGCGGCAATTAATATCCTCTACGTGTCCGAAGCCGCTGCAGTCACTGCCGGAGGTCGAAGCTGCATCGTCACCGTGTCGTAAAGGCCCGTTAGACTTGAAGCATGACAATTTAGTATTCTTAACTTTATCGAGCAACGGGTTTCGCTTTTCCCGGTGCACCATGTACTCTTTTTCTAAAGAGCCTCCGCGGTTTTTGCGAGTTGTATTGTAATGATCATGCGGTGACGCTGGACCGTTTTGATTCTGGAGCGATATGCGTCGCGTATTCGGAGTTTCAGCTATACACTGCCGCAGAGGAGACTTCTCCACGATAATTATTTGGTCGCTCAAATTGTAGAAATTAGTTTCCACCGAGCTGCTGCTACTCTTTCGATTCGGGTAGCGGACCGGTGACATGTCTGAAAGCGAAACATAACTCGAATTACTAAAGTGATTTCTAGTTGTAGAAAATGAATGAAAGTGCTTGATCACGCTTTGATGAAATTGATCTATTGAGAGCTGTTAGCGCATTTGATTTCTCCAGATAATCGACACTTTCAGGTAGAAATGATCTGATGCTTGACAAGCGTATGTGTGTGTGTGTCTACAAACACGTATCCGTTTAATAGAATGGGAAAGTGAGTTGCTTCCTGTAACAGTGGTAGTGGATGCTTTGTGGTAGTGGTAAGGCTTCCCATGTGTACAATATCAAATGACAAGGCTTTAATTAGACATGATATCGTTAAGGAAGCGGGTATAAGGTTACACTAATGTTCTTTGTTTTACTGCTAAATTCTAGGAAATAGTCAGTAATGGTGATAGCAGTAGCTAATAAAGTAAAACATTGGTGTAACAGACAATTCAACAGACATACAAATAAAACTTAGGGCAGGGGTAAGAAAGCTTTTCTAATATTACCAATAGTAAGGTTTGTATGTGTTTTATTTTGTTACACTTTCGGTCACAAACTGCTAAACAGATCATAATAAAAGTTGGAAAATACACGTAAATTCCTTAGAACTCTTGGGGTTTTGATGCTTTTACTCCAATTTATGCGCTGAGTTGTTCCTGAAGGCGAGTGATTATCTGTTTAGATTGTTGCGTGATTGTTTGTAAGTGATGATATAGTCGAAGATGTTGAACAAGCAAAACACTTAAACTTATGATGGGATCTAGATTTTCAAAATAGCTCTCGAAAAATATTGTTAGATGCTTGGTGACAGATTTTTTACTTGACTGAGGTAGATAGCCTGGCGAGCATTTACAAAATGCTTAACACCATGCAAAATTACTAAGTTGCGTGAGCAGGTTTCTATAATTTATATTTAATGATTAATAGTAAAGATATACCTCAGCCATTCTAATATTACGTGTATTGAGGCTAAATAGTGTATTTTACCTACTGTACTCTATGTAATGACAATAAGACTGAAAATACCATAATTACGTAAACATTGGGGTGCCGCAGTTAGAAATGTTCTTGTTAAATCAATACTTCCTAATTTCACTGTTTGTTCCACACTCAGCATTGCATAAGTGTTGCGTAACAATTGCATACACTGTTTAATGTTAGCGACAAATTTTGTTATGCGTTACATAGCGCGTGTGTGTTGATAACACGAGCATAAATATGAATAAATTTAAGCAAATATGAACACAAAATCAACGTAATAAATCAATCAATATGCAATTAATTAGGTTAGCTTAATAGTAATAAATAATTATAATTAATATTAGTTAGCTTAGTGGTACAGTATCGTAGGATACGGCTTGTTAGATTAATAACGGAATGAAGTCTCAAAGCTCACTGAGGCTCCATTAGAATCTTTGAAAGAAATATCATCAAATCGTTTTTCATCTACCGTTTAGCTTCATAGGTATTGACGTGCTCGACTATTATCGCAACATATATTTTGTAATTAATAATCACAATTGATATATATAATGCTAATGTATGGGCAGTCTTGGGTAAACTTGAACGAGTTTTTTTCTTCTAGCAAGTTCTTTGAGCTGTACCTATTCGCAGCCCAGAGTATAATTTGTTTGGTTGTTTGTTTTCGAGTTCAGTTTCAGAGTACCTACTCGAAGGTACATACCTACCGAACAACGATATTGATTATTATGACGGACTTTGATTAAACATCTTAACTTATTGAATTGGTTCTTATTTTTTGGCTATAAAGTTTAATAAATTAAAGTTTGGCATCTAACTATATAAAAAAGCAAAGCTTCACTTGTGTTACTGGTTATGGGTTACCCATAACTTATTTAAAGTAAGTATATAACTTATGTACTTCGATAATTACCTTTAAAATCATCAAACGTCACATCAGGAGCGATTACTTTCAACGATAAATTTTGAAGGTTAGTTTCAAGTGGCAGTGGTTCCAAATGGTTAAGTTTTTAACAACAAAAATTACATCTAAGGATGTGATCGAATTAAGAGAAAAGTTGCACTCCAAGTGCACTAATGTAGATAATAAACGAGCCAATGCCAAAAAATGCGTTGCAAATAATAATCACCCTTTGAAGTATAAGATAATACAAAAGAAATTTGACATACTTTGGGACAATTTTATTTTATCGACGATGGAGGCTATTAAACAAGTGGATCAATTGATCGTCAATCAAAGACTGATAAATCCAATCTAAACCAAGAAATTAAAAATTTTAAAATATATATAGGTATAAAATATAGGTAATAAGAATAGTAAAACTAGGTTTTTATCGTAAATGTGATTTCAAATAGATGTTGTGAAACCATAAGATCAATCGATCGCCAATCAATCAAGTAATGAAACATGGAACACTCGCTAAATACCCAGAGTATACTTGTCAACGTTATCCAGGTTCGAGATTGTGACATCCTAGAATCTATCAAACGCCAATTAATCAAGTTTGATAAACAGAACACAGTGTAGAAAATTTGGATACATTCGTAAATGCAATCCATGGTGGAAGTTGTGAAACCAAAGGACCCATCGATCGTCAATCAAATAACTTATGATACATGGAGCCAGAATATACTCGTCAATGTATTCAAAAGTTGAAGTTATGTCATACTAGAATCTATTGACTGCCAAATAATCAAGATTTGATAAACAAAACACAAGAAAAGAAAATTTGGATATATTCGTAAATGCACTCCAGGGTGGAGGTTGTGAAATCGTAGCATCATCGATCGTCCAAAAACCAAGTTATGATGAATAGAGCACATGCAAAGAAAATCAAGATAACTCGTAAATGTAATTCAGGATAGCTATTTTGAAACATATCAATAGTCAATCATTCAAGTTTTGATACACGGAGCACAAGCAAAGAAAACCAGGAATTATTCGTAATTTGGATCCATCGTGGAGGTTGTGAAACCAGGACTTAAATGGTAGTTATTGCGCCGTCATGTCCAGAAGAATTGACAGCTATCGACGGTTTAATTTGTGCAAATAAAGTTATTAAAACCAATAATTCTTAGAGTGATTAATTATTATGATTACAAATTCCTTTAGTATCCGTAACACGAACCTAAATAGGAGCGTATATTTTCCCGCGGCTTCATCGAAAAAATTTGAAGCTACTTTTGAAAAATTAAATCTTCTGGTCTATTATTAATAAGTGGCAACTTATATGATTAAATATGTCCTCAATGATATTGCTTAACTAGTTAGACGCCTGCACCTATTACCATATCACCGATAGACAATCATAATAAACGTTAATAAAACACGTTACTTGTATGGGGCACTTTTTTATAACTGATTATTATTTGTTTGGCGGTCCGCCAGACGAACACGTATTCTATGAAAATTTCACAATTGTGACAGGTACTTTCTGACTATCACGGGGTTTATTGAACTTTTTTTACCAAAATCTTTTGAAATTTGCCAATTTAAAGGGAAGTCAATGCCAGTTTTTCGCGCTAGGGAATATGACCTACTTTCCAAGCAGTATTGATAGAAAATATTGTAAACTGCATTACGTTGTTTACAGAGTCTGTGGGATGTTGATACATTATTTACATTGTCTGGTGTGCTAATCTATTTAACGCCAACACGGCATCTTAGTAGGTCAAGCCGGATTTAGGCACTAGAGCTGATGTTAATAAATCGTTCAGTAGACCTACGCCACAGACTATACAGTAGTTAGTGGATTTACACAATGACAGCACTGCCATAGAAATTCAATTCAATCACTACCTACAACGGTTTTTTTTTGTATCGCGCTTGTAATTAAATCACCGAACATAATATAGTCCTAGGGATTCAATGAAAACTTAGAAATTCACGTACCTTCAGTTAATTTTCCAATAGTTTTGTAATAAGGGGCGAGTATATTGCCGTATGTCAGGCAAAGTTCCGGACTCGCAACAGTGAATTTACATTTCAGAACTATCCAACAAAATTATCCGATTTGAAGATTGACCCTATCGATATCGAGATTCCAATGTGATGCATTCATTTGATCAACAAGTCAGTCATCACCACCACTATCAGTCGTCACAATCTGAACGTTGGCAAAAGATAATATGAACATGATGAGCAAGTTTTTTATTTCTGATAGGTAAGCCTTTGACCACAATCTCACCTGATGGTAAGTGATAATGTGGTCGAAGGTGTTAACAGGTTTAACTTAGAATAACTGGCTCTCAAGGACAGCTACCGGAACAAACCGTTAGGTGCTTGGCGACAGATTTTCTACTTGAGGGTTGGTCGCTAGCCAGGCGGGCAAAATGCCCTTCTACCATGCGGTGAACCTCAAGCACGCGGCGGGATTAGAACCATGAATCTGCTGCGCGTCAGGCCATAGACAATGCCATTGAGCTATCAATGCTTCAAAATTCAAAAGTTAAACTTATGTATAGGTATACTAGAATGGAAATTCTCACAGCTGCTAGAATACACCATTTTGTACTTGGCGACACATTTTAACTTTATGATAATGCTATTGCTAGATCTTGGCGAGCATGCAAGATATCCTATCGCCATGCTGTAAACATTAAGCTGCATAGAAACTACAATTGCGATATCAATGCTATAAAAATCAATATATAAAATTCCTTACCAATTCTAGATCTCCGAGAAGACCTCGGTTCAGTTTCAGGTGAGACGGCGAGCAGCCTGGGCGGCTCGCCTTTCTTAAACCACCGCATCTTCTGCCTTCAATCTTAGATCACTTCATTTTTTCATCTCTGCAACAAAGCAAAATATTTATTAATAAAAAGTACTACTTCACGAATACAAAATAATTTTCAAAGAAACCTTAAAAAGCCGTCACTATTGCATTATATTTAAGTGATATAGAATAATGGCACAGAATAAAAAGGACTCGTAATGGTTAACGTGAAAGATATAATTTTTATAGCCATTGACAAACTACTAGACGAAGTAACAACCTTTGGCAAATTGAATAGTACAGGTACATGAATTCGATGGAATAAGATTGTGCTTATTATATTGTGTAATGAAACTAGACAAGTAAGGGATTTACAAGGTAGAAAAAGATAGAATATGCAACATTGCTGGTTTGTTCGTACTAGGTTTTAATTACCATTCTTGTGGTATATTATGTGAATGCAGTTGTGTAAATACACAATATATAACATACTTAGCTCATTTTTGTCATGAATGCTGAATGTATATGTAACGTACATAAATTTTAGCAAGTCATAGCAAGGCAAGAAAAAGGTAACCCGAGGGCCCAAAAAAGTCTTCGGTGTGGTTGAAAGTCGGATTTGTCTGACTAAAATTAGTGAAAACCCCATTATTTTTTACTACAAAATAGGACTAAAACTGAAGACTTTTAGTAAAATAATATAAACTTTTCGTCGTTGCCGGCTAAAATCGATTAAAGTATATAATCATGTATACAAATTCGTTGTTAGGGAGCTGGGTGAAATTTTGGTAAATAATTTGTTCATGGTTTATAATGTTAGTGATGATACTTCACATCGATACGATTTTAATTGGTCTTGAAAATTAAGACAGTATGTCACCCCGTGGGGTGCCGGGTTAGAATTGCAACTCCCCATATCATCCCGTGGGTGTCGTAAGAGGCGACTAAGGGAAAAATACTGGAAGGTGGGCAGAAGCGCCTTCTAAAGACCTGGCATCTTACACTGCGATCCCCAAGCCGCCTGCCAAGCGTGGGGATTAAGGCAAATGCCCCCTTAATAGGGGAGGCTGTGTTCAGCAGTGGACGATACGGCTGATACAGTATGTCACTGTGCTTTTAAGTAACAGCACTTCAAATAAGTACTAAGTAGAGTATGTATGTAAAAAATTGTGCTACTACGTAACTAATTTGTTCACGATTCTAGTTGCGCCCATTCGATTTCATCAGGTACAAAAAAAGTGGCCCGATCTTTTATGAAACAAAAAGCAAGCAAAATTTTAGGAAACGGTCTACGAATAAGAAACAGTGCTGATTAATATTATTATTAATAATATAAATTATATGAGCATTATTAATCCGTTTATTTATAAAGTAGTAAAATTTAGTATTTTCTTAACATTATACACTACTTATTACTTCTTCTTGTCGCTACTTCTAATCTTTTAATTTAATGCTAATAGATAAGCCTTTGACCACTATCTCACTTGACGGTAAGTGCTGATGTTGTCGAAGATGTTGATCAGGCTAAACTAGAATTACTGCCTCTCAAGGACATCTGCCGGTGCTTGGTGACAGATTTTCTACTTGAAGGTGGTAGCTAGTCAGGCGGTAATTCGCAAAATGCCCTACCACCATGCAAATATATACTATAAATACTTTTTTTTATAGTAATACTACTTATTATACTACTTCTTCTCTTTTATTCTACTCTAACGTATCACAACTTCTTCCTAGCTACTTATGTTGGGTCGGAACAAATTGTTTTTCTTTAAGAAACACAACGACATAATGTGAAATAGTTAATGGATTTGGTTTTATGACCATGCCTGACGCCTTTAAATAAATAAATGTTATTTATTGACTTTCCTCACCTGCTGTTCTAACTTGATTATTTATTTATGGAATCCAAATAGCAGTCATTACCGATATGTGGCAACTGGCCACTGTCCACGTAAAAACATGCTCAACAGCATTTAACTTAATGTTGCAATGCTTAGTTATAAGTGCCTTTAACCATTGACTACATCGAGACTGGCGGTTCTGGTTTTAGGCCCGTATTGATAGTGTCTTGTAACGAGGCGTCCGTGCATAACTGTAGTTGTTTTTTATAGTATTTATGTATATACTTGTAACAAACCTACAACGAGTTTTACTACAGTAACGTATAAACACTAAATCATACTACGGTGTATACCTTAACATTTTTAAAGCTCACAACAATATCTTTCATTATTAGTTTAGATTTTAAGCACAAACATAATATGTAACTAACCCATAATTTTATTCATCAGATCCTAATTAGCGTTTATGATATACATAACGTAAGTACCTATAGTAGTAATATTAATATAGTTGAATAACATTCAAAAGGTAATTAGTGTCAAATACATACAGTATTTTTTTTCATAAGTAATGGTGTATATCACCGATGGAAAGGACTCCTATTTTTTAAATAATATTATACCGATATAATTTCGGTGCCGCGGGCTATAATGTTACCCCCCATCTCTATCCGTCGGTGTCGTAAGAAGCGACTAAGGGTAACACAACAAAAGGGGGGCAGCAGCGCTTTCTGAGGCACTGATATCTCACACTGCGTCTCCCAAGACGTCTGCCAAGCGAAGGGATTAAGGCAAACCCCCATAATGGGGAAGGCTGTGTTCAGCACTGGACAATCCGGCTGATACAAAATATAATTATGAATAGGTTTGCATGTCACCTCTCTTCTGCATTCAGTAATTTACTTGATTATTTTGTATCTTTAAGAATATAGGACACTGTGCATCTTTTGTTTAGAACTTCAAATAATGTAATTTGCTATAAATTGGTCGAAACAAGCGCTATTACCGGTACTTATTTAAAGATAGATTTACTCGTACCGGTAGCAGAATGCCAAATTCGATACGATATTGAACTAATAACGATATTGAGTGCCTACTATAAATACGAGTCTTAGACCTGTACTTCTCCTTTTACGATGCTGTTTACACATACCGACATATCTCTGCTGCTTCTGAGGACGGACAAAAAGCGGTCAAGTGTAAGGAATGGCACCTCAAGGCCTCTTATTTCTATAACTGGTTGAGCATTAATTAATGAGAATATTAATTATTTCGAAATGATGATTGATCGTTTTGCAGTTTAAAAAGCAATACATGCTATATATAAAACTTACTACGGGATCTCACATTTTTATATTTTTTATTACTAAACCTCTTTTTCGTTTTCGAGTTCTTCTGTAAACGTAAAAAGACTGACTGTGTTATTCATTAAATTAAGGCTGGAACTTATTTGAATCAATATTGCAATTCGTTATGGCACAACTATTAGTTTCAGTCTCATTCAGTTCTCAGTGGATAGTCGATCGGCAGTTGAAAAAAATGACCAATGAAAGCTGAAATATTTAAGCCACCTGTGGACAAGGTGCAACATTGGTTGCTTAATGGTTACTGCAGTTCGTATTTTTTTTTACTGATAAACTGATTTTTTAGTCTATTTCTCGTGCTGGTCTTAATAGTGTCAAAGATGTTAGAAGGCTAAACTTAAAACGGGAACTAATTATCCATCAAAGGACAGCGCCGTTGGGTGTGAAAGGCTTTTTTTACCTGAGGGAAATAACTAGCCATCAGGCTAGCTAGGCATCTTTTTATGGTTTTCTGGTATGTTGAACTAGCAACGTCATTTACTTAAAAGTTATATCTAGGGCTTCGGTGAACCAGCAAATTATCCTGTTCCACATTTCTAATTGTGGCAGGCGTGCATCATTCCCTGGTCAAATCAAGAAGTTGTTTGCACAAAAAGTATTCATAAACTGCTTCACCATTCTACAAGAAATTTATATTGCGCAGCAGAATATAAACCACGGTCCCCGTGTACAATCATCCCAATAAGTATTGGTACTACCTGTCATAACTCATTATTGTGATGTAAATAATGAGTTGTCTGGATAAATAACAAGAAAAACATCTCTGACTGGTCTCCACGGTAACTGCCTGCAATAACTGAAGCACTTATAAGTAAGATTCCTTAACCAATTTGGATCTACCTGGGTACGATTCTGCCCGTACAACCTTTTTAATAGCAATAAGTCGAATCTATTAATGCGGCTACATAACAGTTCTCTAATGTACTAGGAGTTTGTATGGGACCATATGAAAAGTTAAACCACTTGAATAAATAAAGAATTAGGAAAGGCTACATACTGAACTTACTTACTTTTGTTAGGGTTCCGTACTAGAAATCGGTACCCAATTACTAAGCCGTCCCTCCGTACGACCTTTAAACTGTGTATTTGAAACGGTAAGAAGTACGCGGTTGGTGAAATTATCACAGAACATGTTTGTTTGGCGGATTGCCTAACAAATAGTAATAATAATAACAAAAAGTTAAAATAAAAGGGGGACCTCATACAAGAAACGTTTTTTGCGTTTTTACTTGTACTTATTAGTTTACTTATAGGTTACCTGTAGACATCACACTAGACGATTAAGTCTGTATCGTGATGTCCTATTTAGATTTACAATGATGTATTTGTACTAAGCTGACAGTTATTGAATAAGATTACAAATTAAGAGCTTAATTTTCAAATATGCGTATATATACAAGTATCCTTTGTATGATTATATTCCAATATTTAATGTACAAAAAACCAGCCAAGTATAAGTCGCGAAAAATCTTGATTTGTGTGTAAAACAATACGATATTCATGGGACATTCAGTGCAGTTAGTACGGAACCCGTGCGGGGGTCCAACACACAATTGACCGGTTATATTAATTATACACTACAAGTTTAGACACTACTTATTATTCACACTTTAAATAGTTATTACAACACTGATATTGCTAGATTGGGCAGTCAGTGTCGCAAATAGAATGATTAATTTTTTTCTCATATATACCTAATGTTCAATTAGAATTACTTCATATAGATACCTACCTACACTATAATTACTATATCTCATTTGTCTATCTAGTATTCTGATATAATATAACATGTAATTCATAATTTTTGAAGCGCTCGTAGCGAAGTTTACTTAGCTGTTCTTAACCGATCAGCAAAGATAAGCAACGTCGCGCACGGTCAGGAGTTGGATGGGTGACCGCTAGTGACATTACTACTGAGCGTTTCCGTGCTTCGGAGGGCACGTTAAGCCGTCGGTCCCGGTTGTTGTCTTAGGATGGCAGTCGTTATAGCATGGTGGTAGGGTATTTTGCTAATGCCCGCCTGGCTAGCTACCACCCTCAAGTAGTAAATCTGTCGCCAAGCACCTAACGGTGTGTTCCGGCAGCTGTCCTTGAGAGCCAGTACTTCTAGGTTAGCCTGAACAACATCTTCGACCACATCATCACTTACCATCAGGTGAGATAGTGGTCAAAGGCTAACCTATCAGGCATAAAAAAAAAAAAAAAAAAAAATATACTGCCTTTAATAAAGTCTGCATTTGAAAGTTGCGCCGAAATCAGCAACTAGATTTGATTTTGTAATATTATGTGATTGAGAACTAAAGTATTTTTTTTAATTATAAATATACAACAAGAAAAAAATAATAGTCATGTGCAGGATTCGAACCCGCGCCAACCACCCCTATAGGCGGGGTATGCTCTGACCACTAAGCTAACATGTCATATAACTCATAACTCTGATTTCTCCTTTCGTTCTTAACCATCGTATGAGGATGGAGCGACACCTATATTTCAATTTACGTTGTACTACAAACAAGACTATTTTCTGCCATTAGCTTTTAAACTTGTTAATGATGACATTGGTGACGCAACCAAAAAAAAAAAAAAAAATAACAAATTTAAATATTTTTATTTTTGCAATAACGCATGCTCTGCGGTTTACATTACAACTAGAGGATTTTTTTTTAATATTGTTAGGTTTAGAAAATTCCTATCGTATATTTGTGATTTTGTAACTAGAGGAAAGATTATTTAGTTGTAATTGCTGAAGAAGTCTATCACCATTGAACTATAATAGTATGTATAATATAAGGTTAATATCTACTACGTGGTAAAGCAAATATATATATATGTACCTACTCAACACATACTGCCCACATAGAAAAAGTGTGCAAAAAATGGTAAGTGCAAATTATGCATTGTTTAAACTTAAGCCCTTAATGAATACTAAGACCTCATTGCCAATATATTATGCTTACGTTCAGTCATTAGCTAATTAACAATTATGCAATTAATGTATGGGAAAAAGGGACAAATATAAGTAAAGTTCTTAAAACTCAAAAGAGGGCGATTAGAATTATATTTGGACTCCGAAAACGCACATAGGTCAGAGAATATTTTAAAGAAAATTATATAATTACTGTCTTACCATTGTAATGTTTACAGTAGTATTTTGGTGATACACCAAGAAGTTGATACTATGACAACCAAGATGTACATAGTTTTAATTTAAAAAGTATATAATAAGCCCACAATTTTACTAACAAATATAAAAACAAGGCATCTACAGTAAAATATATATGTTTAATAAGCTACCCTGGACTATAACGCAACTAAACAAACTGGAGTTTAAAATGAATATGAAATCTTTTTTTTAATGTCACTCATTATTTTAAAAGAATTCATGGACATGCGTCTAACAGACTATTCATTCTTGTAAAAATAATTAGATAATATTACCTATCCAATTGACTGCTTAGGCTTTAATGAGATCGACTAATTAACCAAATACAGATTTTAAATGTAGAGTTTGTAATTAATTAAGTACCTACTTATCACAATATCCTGAGATTTATTTTTATTTACATTGCAAATAATTTTTCCTTGGACATCACATTTTAAATAAGCTTATGAATATATTCATTATTTTAACCTAGATTTATATAACTGTAAATTTGACTTACCTAATATGACTAATAAGTTTATAATATTAATAAATGAAATATCAAATATCTCTTCAAAGAATAATTTTAACGTCAGCACTATCCAGGAATCAGTAGGTATAACCTACATTAAAGAACTTCGAAGAAGAACACTTCCCGTGAATTACGTGCTATATGTATTAATTATACGAACAGAAAATGTCTTAAGTAAGTTTATAATTTGCAATTTGAAAAGGGGGTAATTTTGATGATATTCCTAGCAGAAAAGAGTAGAACAAACTGAAATTTCTGGATCAGATTTACAAATTGATAGATCTCCTATGCAAGAGACCGTCTTCGTAGTTACAACCGCAGTGTCAGATATTCTGCCAGTAGACATAGTGCGCAAAGACTGCAGTGTGCACTGAAGCAAGAACTAACGTTACAGTGATGAAGGCGCGCAGACCAGCGCAGTGCAGTAACATGCAGAATGAGAATGGTTACACTGGATCTGTTACTGACAGGCGTAACTGTTTACCGACATCATCACTTCATGATATAAAAAACCGCAATAAAAACACTACTAGGTATCTTTAAAACATGTCAAAATAAAATGTTTTAAAGCTTCAATCTTCATAATATAACACCTCCGACGAAATTATCAGTATTTTTTAAACAATTCGTGTATAATCCATGTAACAAAAAAAGGTAACCTTGTGCGTCTCACAGCCGGTTACCGACTTTTGTCGTGATGACATTTTCCATTGTGTAACAGAATACAGAGTTATTGAATGTTTACACTATAACAACTGAACTGTGTCAGTGACTTATTCCAGTTCACTAGTTTTTTGAGACGAACCGTGGCTCTGATGACGTCTTGTCTTTATTATGTATTTGGTTCAAGTTTTGGTTTATCCAATATAAGCCGCGTTAAAAATATAAACATAAACATTTTTATTTTGGTGAGACAATAGCCATAACGGTCTACTTAATTGGGGAAGGGAGGTGGGGGGTATATATCATAATCCTGTCATTTGGTAGGCGTCTTGGGTTGGTTGGATGGTGGTAACTTTCCAAGCATTTTTTTCTCATTAAAATTTTATAAAATAGGTACCTATAATAAATGCACTTTTTAATAAGGTAGGTACACACAAATCTTCAAAAAACTTTCTCTACAAAAGAGCACATCAAAAGCTTAAAGTATTTTATTTGATCTACTACGCCCTATTTTAAGATCAAAAAGAACAAAAAGAAAGCTCGTTATGAGATTAGCTTCTTATCCGCAGATAGACATAATTACTTAGGTATGAATAATGTGTTCTTTATAAATGAGGTTATCTACCGAAGAGATCAGGTTCGTGAAGAGTTCGTGTTTTACAAGGTTTACAATATGTATAGGGGCAGTGAACGATAAGAATACATAGAGTTAATGATCATATTATGTCACATACCTGATGCTTGCATTTTTTTTCTATCACGTAATTACCTAAACGAGCTTCGCGTCTGATTTAATTAGCATATAGAATATGAAATTTGGTTATTGAAAGTAAGTAGCTTTTTAATTTATGCCTGATAGGTTAGCCTTAGACCACTATCTCACCTGATGGTAAGTGATGATGTGGTCGAAGATGGTGTTCAGGCTAACCTTGTCAAAGCTGCGGCAACAGATTTTCTACTTGAGGGTGGTAGCTAGCCAGGCGGGCATTCGCAAAATGCCCTACCACCACGCTATAATGACTGCCATCCTAAGACGACAACCGGGACCGACGGCTTAACGTGCCCTCCGAAGCACGGAAACGCTCAGTAGTAATGTCACTAGCGGTCACCCATCCAACTCATGACCGCGAGCGACGTTGTTTAACTTTGCCGATTGGTTGAGAACAGCTAAGTAAACTTCGCTACGAGCGCTTCAAAAGCTGTATGTTATACTACTTTTTTATATTTATAAAATGTATTGCTTCCATATGTTTTATTTTTTATACTGATATCATTCGTTTCTGTATCTTTAAATAATTAACACTTGATATTGAATTTTATACCTTTCGTTTCCTTCCGTTTCATTTCTTTTCAGTATCTTATGTACTTCGGTACTAATTTTTATCCTAATTAAAGTTGTACCACACAAGTTTAATTAGGATAAAAATGTTGCTTAATAAAAACGGAACCAGCTTCTCCCGATTGAAATCACCGAGTTCCCTTCCCGCTTCCACAAGTTATTTAATACTTTTTCAGTATAAACAGTAGATTGAGTTATTTAATGAATATCACCATTTTCTTTTAGTGATACATACTGCGTACAAAATAGATTCTGACTCACCTACAATACGTAATGCTGATCACCATCGACTAGATTTGCAATTACTGTATGTCATCGAGGTTTAAGCATATTTGGAAATACGTTTTTTAGTTATTTGAGTGAAACGTAAAAACTGCTTCACCGATATTAATGTTAGCTAAATGGGACCACCACCACAAATACATGACCTTTAAACCACACAAAAAAGAAACATCAAATCTATTGGTGCAGTGATAGCTCAGTGGCTTTGGATATGGACTGCCGCGCAGCAGGTCCATTGTTCGAATCCCGCCGCGGGCTTGAGCTTCACAGCACGGTGGAAGAGCATTTTGCGAATGCTCGTCTAACCAGCTACCACCCTCAAGTTAACAATCTGCCACCAAGCACCTAACGGTGTGTTTTGGCAGCTGTCCTTGAGAGCCAGTAATTCTAGGTTAAGCCTGTTAACACCTTCCACCACATCATCACTTACCATCAGGTGAGATTGTGATCAAAGGCTTATCTATCAGCAATAAAAAATCACAATTAGCGGAGTAATCGCGTAGCAAACATACAAAAAACTATTGTCTAATTGAGAAACCTCTTCCTGTTTTGAAGTCAGTAAATAAAGAGTACAATTATGTCTTAAGTGTATATATCTAAGTCTGTTCTTCGGGAAGTAGGAGTATAATTATCTTTCTCTTGTGACATACTGGAAGTACCAGTATAATTTATTTTTTCCAGTCTCATGCATCAAATATTTCTTTAAAATTTAAGTAGATCGGTAATGTTGATCATGCGTGGAATCATAACAAAAGACTGAGAAACTTACTTTCACATTTGCAAAATATATTGTGCGATTGTCACGACTTTTTTGTTGAATATAAGGTCATAGCATTTGGACTCCCTATGAGTCCAAATGCTTTTACTGTAGTAGCTGTAGTATTGTAGTAGCTGTAGTGTTGTATATAGTTTGTAGTATTTGTTTAATAAAGGCATACCGCCATAGAAAAAAAAGGCCATAGAACATATAACAATACTACGTAATAAGGTCCTGATTCAAAGTTTACAAAGCGAGTTATCCTAATAGATCATCCATCCCTATGAGTAATCAAAAAATCGATATCGAAAAATATGGTGTTACACATTAACTTATATCTGAGTGAATCACTTCAAAAATCAAGTCGAAATGTTTATATAGCAAGTTTTGTAAAAAATATTTTTTTTACGAAATTTCAGTGGTTTTCCCAGGCCAGAATTGCACCTCCTTAAATGTATATATATATATATATATACACGAGGTGATCGTAAGAAACGACGCAGAGAAATATACAGGAAGGTGGGCAGCAGCGTCTTCATATGAATTGTGATCCCCAAGCATCCTGCCCAGCCTGAGTATTATGGCAAACCTTCCCTACCTGGAAGGCATTTGTACAACAGTGGACGTTTTGACTTTTGATGTGATGTGTGATACGAAATGTAATCACACAAGATAAAGATTCTAAAAGCCTAATTGATAGATAGGATACTATATAGTACTTAAATAGGAGACTATATAATGCCTACACAATGTCCTTGTACGCATATCTACGTGTAATACATTTATATATGAGAAATCAATGAATACACGCCTACAATAAAAGATATGAAGATTTATATATGGTTATACATTAATCTTGAGCATGGCACTGATGGCTAATCAATACCCACCATATTCAGTTAAAATTGCAAAATTAATAGACATTACATATAATATTTCAAATATCTATATCCTCATAAGTCATTCAATGTAATAGACATACCTAAAACGTAAGAAATTATCCTTTGAAGCCTGGCATAGACTTATATAATGCAAAAATAATCCTTTGTCGGACCAAAACAATTTATTGTTTTTGTTCATTAAAGTTAGATGGCAGGTTTGCTTAAAAGGAGTCGTGTTGCCGTAAATAGCAATACCTAACGCAAAGTAAACAGTATGGTAATTGCCACGTTTTAATTCTTCGCAATTTTGCCCGAAAAAAACAGTAAAGTTTGAGAGTAAGGCCGTGTTACATTATCAAATAGCGCATAAGATGTTGGTTTGCATGCTTTGGAAAAGTACAACTTAACAGCATATTAATATTAAACTAATTGTTTCCCCACTTGCTAGCCTAGAAGGCAGCTTACGTCTTGACCATTTGAAAGTTGATAACGTGGCCGGAATTCTACTTTTTTTTTAAATAGCTCTAGTAATTATGAATCTGATACCTATCATTTAAAGATACAATATTCTTAATATACCTTGTCATATAAGTTTTGTAAACAAGTTTTTGCCCACCATAGTCTACTTATTTTATTCGTCATTACCGTATTCGTGCGATTTGATCTACTGCATATACAATTTTAAAAAGCATTTTGTAGCGACGTATTTACTATGTTTCTGCATACAAATCACTCAGGAAGTGGTGAAGAGGAACTAACGAGAATAATATATGGAGTTTATGCTAATGTATTAGGAAATGTTCTTTTTAAAAGGTTACTCACGTTTGTGTCTCCTTTTTACACTAGGTTGATTTAGTTTTGGTAGCATGATATTTGGGGCGAAGGTCCTGTGTAGTTTTTGGTTACTTATAATAATATCTATACAAAAGATATGAACATTTTTATTACTTCAGAATATACTTACTTCGGTGAGTTTATATTCGTGAGAAAAAGACATCTATGTAATATTGTACCTTTGTTGTATTTTATTTATGTAGGTACACACCTAATTACGTAAAAAAATAGGAAGTAGATCACATCGTCAAGGGGCCCCTTATCTCTACTCCCTAGGTCGCAAGCCCCAGGGCTCTCTGGCCTCTTCCTCTGCATAGCTATATAGACCCGGAACCGGCACGTTGAATCCATGGAATGATAAGTAATTCGTCTTTTGGTTGCGGGGTATTAAGAAACATCATTGCCTGTCCAAACATATTCATTCGATAAATTTTGCAAGTCTGGCAGTCGTTCTCGAAATTTCCTATACCGCCAAAGTATAATGAGTTCCATCCTAAGACAACAGCCACAGCTGACCGTGGCTCCGTGCAAAGCAAGGCAGCGCTCAGTAGTTAATGACACTAGCGGTCACCCATCCAAGTAGTGACTGCTGTATTAATTTATCGATTAGGAATAACTAGGCAAGCTTTTAAAAATGTTAGTATTACCATTATTTAAAGTTTCGCATCAGACTATTGTACTCTTCATAATATCCTCGTATAATATTATTTACTAGATTGTAAAGCCACATCGACCACGATCTTTGTTCAGTTGTTTTATTAATCACATCACTAATATCGTACTCAAAGTAACTATTATCTAATCTACGACAGCCCGTGGAAAAGATCACGGCTGCTTTTAATGATAGATTCTGAAGATTACATTTTGAAGAACAATGGGAATAGAGTAACATTCTTACTGGTTTTCTCAATGGAGTGGATAATAAAAAACTCGCGAGTGCGGAACTTTCTCATGGAGCTGGGCTTTTTTATGTAAGAATTAATGTGTAATAGGGAAGTTGATGTAGCATGTTCGCAGGGTTAGGTTATTAACGCTTTTATGGTATTTATTCGTATTTAGAAAGTTATTTTATACGTTAATGACTAATCCGATTTCACTTTACTTTTCTGTATACACATATGTTGAATTACAATCCAGCTCAAAATTTGTAAAACATGTATAATTATTGTAAAAGAGAAATTGATTGTAATTTGTTTTGTGTATCTAAATAAATAAATATAATAATAATGATGAATAACTCTTCAAGCGCACGATCGAGAAAGACGCACTTCACTATCATGCGTTCGAAGAGTCAAGACCTCGACCATAATGCTTCGTGTAGAAGCAAAACGTGAAAAACTTAGAAGCGATAAACTTTCTTAGCTTTGCTTAGCGGGAAAATTAGAGGAGTTGTCAATAGACATGTTTTTATATTTTTTAGGGGAATTAATTTTTGATTTAATGTTTTCTTAAAATACTTGTTATTATTAAGTATGGATTTCGGCAAAGTAACGCATGAACCTTTTATACTTATATATTTTATTAATACAGTAATAACTGTTAAAAATATAAATTTTACGTTTATTATCGCAATTATATTGAAAAGTATAATTTCATCGCTTAAAACACCCGACATTTGGTGTCAATCCATACGTTACACTTCTAGTTTGTAGCAAACACTACATGCCTACACATTTTAAACGACTTCCAAAAAAGGAGGAAGTTTCACAAGTCACCGCGTATTTTATATGTATGTATAAACATAACTTTTTAATGTTACATCCAACCTTGATGAATATTTTTTGATGTGTAGAGTATACCTGCAGAAATTTAAATTTCATCAATATCGGTCGAGTAGTTTTAAGTAACTGAAATAGTACATTATGATATAAGTGCGGTAAGTTTAAGCCGAGTAAAATCACGGAGGAGGCGATATTGCTAGAATAACAAAAAATTAGAGGCTGTAAATATTAAAGCGCACGTATGCCATACGACGTTGTTCAACACACTTGCGAAGAACAAATAGGTACGAAAATTTCGGTACGAAAATATTTACATTATTTTTTTGATAGCAATAATAATCTGATTAAGAAGGTTCCTAATTAAATCTTCTAAAGTTCTACTTCAGTATAGGTAACTCTTTTTTTTTCTATTTAAAACACTAGTGCGGTAAAGTAGAAAAAAAGCACGAGTAATAAACTAAGGGCCTGTTTCAGAATGTTTGAGTAAGTTCCGGTTTTACTACACAGAACATATATAATAAATAAAACACTATCTTTGCGTTTCACAGTCATCGATTTAGCCTACTTATCGGTTAAAGCTTGAAACGCGCTGCATGTTAACTGTAATTTTTATCATTCAGTTATTTTATGTGTTGGTTAGCAACCCGAAACTATAATATAGTTTCGGGTTGCTTTCGCTTCGGGACATTCTGAAACGCACCCTAAGAGAATAGTAATACACTATGACACTAAAATCGGTGCATTTAAAGGTCCATTACGAGCTAGTGTGTTGAAAAATACATTTGCCAAAGGGTACCTGAATGACAACTAGATAAAAAATAAAGATTTATTAAACAAAAACGATGTAGGTACGAGTATACTCGTATACCGCCCCTTAGTCCAAAAACGTTGCTCAGGTGCGAACTTTATCCATACCCATTGTTTCGCCCGGGTATTGTGTTGACACATTACTTCTTAATTTAGCGTGTGCGAACGTGATAACAATATTTAGAAGATGGATGGTCCTATTACGTTATTACATTACATCCTCGAAGCTGTCTGAAACATGTCTCTTAAGGGGAATGATGATGTTGGAAAAGAAACAAGCTATTTAGCCACGAGTGTTCATGAATATTTTTGGCGGTGAAATAACTCGTACGGAAAAGTATGTGGTGAAAATTTTGTTTTTAAGTTTTATAGCAAGTATTTAGTCGTAGTAGGTTTCGGTTTTGTTGTTTAGTAATTTCTGTAATTGTAAAACTAATGCTTTTACATTCCAATAAATAAGAAATTAAAAAATTTATTACTATCTCACCTGATGGTAAGTAATGATGTAGTCAAAGATGTTGTTCAGGCTAATCTAGAATAACTGCCTCTCAAGGAATGCTGCCGGGTACACACACACACTGTTAGATGTTTGGCGACAGATTTTCAACCTGAAGGTGGTAGCTAGCCAGGCAGGCATTCACAAAATGCCCTACCACCACGCATATATAACGACTGCTATCGTAATTCCTAAGACAACAACCAAGACCGATGACGTGCCCTCCGAAGCACGCGCTCAGTATAGTAATGTCACTTGCGATCACCCATCATAGTCATGACCGCGGCGGACGTTGCTGAACTTAGCTGATTGGTTAAGACGATCCTGGCCAGAACACGCCTTACAAGAATGAACTTTCATCAAAGAAAAAACTCAATCATTGAATTGAAAAAAATATATGTTATTTTTAAGCATATGCTTGAGTGTAATCATAAACCTAATACACATAACAAATAACTTCACTCGATCGAAAAAATTCCCAAAATCACCTCTATTTTGATTTTCAAACCGATTTTTTTGTTCCTTATTACCAATATTTAATTTTAAATTAATTTTGAATGCATTACCTATTAATTAAATCAATTAATTCATAAATAAAAACATTAGAAAGTTATCATGTTTATTTTATATGATTTTTTAACATGAATTCATGGTATCAGAGCTCGCTCACTTGACCGCCAGTGCGCTCGCAGAGCTCGTCGACGTAGGACGTGTGTCAATTTTTACGATCTACGCTATTCCAAACAGAACAAGACCAAAATGGGTACCAAATACCACAAAGTAAAAAATGCTCTAGTCTGGCTTTTAGAAATCGTACGAGTCCATGAGCAAACGGCGGTAAGTATGTAGATAATTACCGCCGCCGCGCCGTTTGCTTTCTTTACGCTCAACTCGTTACGTAGTAATGAAACAACTTTAAACGGTTTAAATCGCGTATATTTATTATTATTTTTGTCAGTTGTCATTATCTTTGCAGTGATCGTGGTCACGGGGTGACCACGATCACTGCAAAGTGTTTGAAACGTCGGGACAAAAATAATTCGCAAAAATAAATATACGCGATTTAAACCGTTTAAAGTTGTTTCATTACTATGTGTAATAATCGCGAAAACCTAAGACAACATTAAAATAACGTCCATTTTAGCCAAAGCCAAATCAACTTCAAAATTTATTTCACCTCTCCTAGTTGGTGTCAGTTAATCATATAAATAATTAAATCGAATGTATTTTTTTTTTATTAATATATGACACTACTTCTGGGTCTTTCCAAGCAAATATTACATTTGATGCCATATTGTAGGACTTAATATTGTTAATTTTACGAGATATGGTTCTACTGTATCTTCAATAATAGAGACCATCTGGCAAATTTTATTTATATTTCTGGCCAATTTTTCTTGATCTCGCACACCTGCCTGAAAATGGTTGCCTTGATCAGAGATTGCTGCATTGTCAATAACTAAGTCACCGATTGATTACTGTCTACCTTGGCAAAATTGGATTCTTTGATGGAAAGATATGTACCCACCACCCATATGTACCCATTGACTTTGAATTAATCGCTCTGTGCAGGACAGATTTATGAAATTTATTATAATGTGGCTCTTGTCAAAACCAAGACTATTGATACATATTTTTAGTTTCAAAAATATCTCACTCTAGGCGCTTAACTTAACAAGTTCGGCTTGGATATCTTGGCTTCTTTATTCAACTTGCCCAACAGTACATTGGAATGAGATTATATTATGTTGTGAAATTTGTTTTCTATTTTTAGGTGGCATACTTACTGAACTCACGATATAATTCTATGAGATTTGTAACACTTGGTCTGCAAATAATAATCCAAAAATCCTAAACTACTACTTAACGATTCTGAAAGTCATGGGCCACTTGTCACAACCGTGGATCTATGAAAACCACGGTTATGATGACCGTGGACTTGAAATTTTCCCACCATGTCAGCTATAACCACAAAGATTAAACAAACATAGCCGCGCTAAAACAATCACTAGATTAATGGTTATTCAACACACTATATTCGGGGTCAAAGTATGAAATTGCCGATTTGAAAAATAAATTGAAATTAGTTTTTTTTTTATACTACCATATTTCTTTAATCAAAATAATCACCATTTTTATCTATAAATTGCTACCATCTAATAGGAAGGTCATTTATGCCTTTGCAATAGAACTCTGGTGATCTAGATTCGACAAACTGCGTGAAAGCATTTTGTACTGCCTCCTGGGAAGAAAACTATTTATCACGTAGGAAATTGTCCATATCACGAAAAATATGGTAGTTCGTTGGAGCAAGGTCTGGCGAATACCGAAGATGATGAGTGGTTTCTAATTGCAGTTCATGTAGAGTTAAAACAGTTTCTCGTGCTGTATGAGGTCTCGCGTTATCATAGAGCAATAATGGTGAAGATCGATTTATGAGTCGGGGTTGTTTCTCTGCTAGTTTTTCTATCCATCGGGAAAGCGTTTAAACCAAAATCGCACGGTGCGTTCATTAGCAGTCCCCTTTTCAAACGCAATATTGATATTGCGAACTGTTTCTGCCGCGTCAGTTCAATTAACCAACTCGTATTCAAAAGTCCCTCGAAATTTCCAAGTATTCATCTTTGTTGCCAAAGTTGAAATAAAAAAAAAACAACTGAAAGTTGATAATCGAATGATGCACATTTTTTAAAAGAAGAACCTCATAGGTACCATGTGAAAAAAGTCTGCCTCAAAGATCTCAAATCATGAAAGTTTTGTGTGTGAATGCATGAATGTCAATTCGAAGTACCTAATACAATTAAACGGCAATTTCATACTTTATCCCTTTTATATATAAAAATCTGGGAAGACATATTCATATACCTATTCTAAGTGTCACGGTCTTGACAGCTAAATGCTGCCCGTTTTACAAAATAAAAAATAGAAAAGTAATTTTACGCAGCTACACCACTCCACGCCATTAGTTCATAGGAAAACTGTGTCGATTTGCTGTTACAAATCAGCCACCAGTGATCAGAAGGCTAATTTAAAATTGTACTATTTCGGGTAAAAAGTATAAAAATTAGATGTCACAAAAGTTTATTTTAGGAGCTTAGATGAAACTTTATATTTTTCTATATAAAATTTGTACATCTGTGGAACATGACTATTCTAGATAAGAAATCATACTAAGAGCATTTCTTGTTACTGAATTCTGGGAATCTCACATGACATGGTTGTGACATTTAGTGTTTTTTATATATATGTGTAATATTTTTTGAAATACTAAATTACAATTTGTGTATAGGTGCATTAAATATCTTTCCCTAGGATAAAAAAGATAATAGAACTTTAATATATTATTTTAATATAGTTCTCTCAAATAAACACATTTTTCTTAAGAATGACAATTACCCATCTAATAAAGTAACGGTAGATACACAATCACCCTAACATCATGTATTAATATAAACTACTGACTGAACCCCAAAAGGACCCGATTATTTTTCCGGCGTATGTACCAATACACAACAAAAGCTAATTCCATTATAAAATTTCATACTGACTTGATCTCCGTTACAGATGTAGGTAGGTACACAACTTGGCTGACGAGCGAAAGACGTGCGCGCGGCGCATCGCACACAACTTTGTGTCGCGTAAATGTATACGTCGCGCTCCCTAATAGTGCGGCCTGAGGTAGCGTAAAATACCTAAAGTCCATGGAAAGCCTCGCCTTAAGAAACAAGCAAACTTCCCTACGAGCGCTACAAGTTATGTAAAAGTACCATGCCACAGATTAATTTGGTATTAAAGTAAAATAATTTCACCTCAAACAGGAATCCACTTAGCATGTTAGTGTTTAAAATGATATTTGTAAATAGCAAAAATTCTCTAAACAGGCTTTAGTCTCAAACACGTTAACTCATTCATTAAAAGCCCATAAAACAAATTTATAATGTTAAAACATGATACTAATTGAATTGTACACATTGTACTTCACGTACCTACTGTTGAAAACACACTTCATAATGTTTAGACTACGAGCATAACACTGCAATATGGAACACCCACACATATGGCGAAAATAGGCTGTCCATGGAAGCCTTCTGGTATTACAGTTTGAGGAAAATATGCTGTACACTTCAAGTTTTGAAGGTCTCCCGTAATGACGTGAAGGTCAGCTTAAGTGGTCTTCATTAGTCTACGTCCAGCATAAGACATTAACAAAGAAATATGACTGACAGTTGACGATTGCTATCATTAGTGTTAATTGTCATATATAAATTATACTAAATTGTATGCTTACTTAAAATGCCGTACAGTCCCGGCTTCATAATGAAACTGCGAATCCTAGGATCTAGTATAATCGACAAAGGGAGAAAATTCATAGACAGCATGCCACTATTCACTTCGACGACGCGAGTAGCGTATTGCTGCACATTAATCCATTGGCATCGGCGATAATGATAACAATAGAATTTTATTTGTAACTAGGACATAGTCCAGTACGATGCCAACTTATTAATCGCGTAACAAGACACTACAACTTCAATACTTCTACAATAATTTACTAGAGGAAGCGTGTATACTAGCAACGTGAGCGATCAAGATTCCTATAAGGTTTAGCGTCAGACATACTACAAAATCGTAGCCAGAGCTACAATGATGTCCTTGTATTGTCTTTTTTTATACTAATAATAAGATAGCACAAAGTCAACTAATGGAAAAGGATGATATGATTTAAGGTGGTAAAAAGGTATAACCTAGAATGGGAACTGGTTCTCAAAGATGGTTTCCGGAACCCACTGTTACATACTTCACGACAGATAATTGACGGGGGTAGCTAGCCTGGCGAGCATACATAAAAGCAACAAATACCACTATGCGAAGAACATCGCCAAGAGGGCAAGCCTTGGGAATATTAGGGACCTAATGAATGCCTCTGCGTGTACATCAACAGCGCAACCACGTACACTCTGAAGAGTGCCCGACTGAGAAGAAGACTAGTCGAATGCGTTCTTCAAAGACATAGTATACTGGGCCCAAAAAAGTGAGGTGTAAGAAGATTATCATGATCAAAATCAGATAATTTATGTTGTTAGAAAAAAAACACTGAACGCAAGTGGGACTTACCTACAGATAAAAACGATTATAAGTCCAAGTTCATAGAAAAAGTATGCGTATTTATTACAAGATAAATCTGCAAACTACGTCATACTAGCTAGAAATACAAGATAAACGATTAAATCCTACGTGATCCTATCGAATGAAACGAGAACCTCTCGTGCGTCTAACAACCGAGCTTGATTTGATAATTATCTTTTAATTGCCCCTCTTGTCAGAATCTCCACAATGCCGGTGGTCACTGTGAACTGACATTTCAATAGTAGGTATTGAACAATAAAAAACTCACTGTCTAAAAATGCAGGTTTACCACTATATATAAAAGTCTACTCCTTATCACTATGTGGGTCAGTGATTGATTAAAGAGTCAATCCATATAAAGCAGCATTGGTATTTCATTCGTTAATTCGTTAAGGAAATTACAAGATAAGTTGACGCTTACTTTCGTACACACGTAGTTGCGGCATATTTTAAATACCAAGGGTTAAAACTCGGTAAAATGTTGCATGCCTTACATGTGTTTGAGCCTAATGTAATAATAATGCTTGACTTAATGGTTTGACAATTTTCCGATGATATAACTAATTACAAAAATATTCGAAATAATTGTTATGTATGGGAATTCCTGTATTTACATTTAGGAGTAAAATAAATTATAAATTGGCAAACCACAAACATAGATAAAAGATGGATATAATATGTAGATGCAAAATTTTACAGAGTTTGCACGCTTGGTATTTAATATATGACCAAACTATGTTCTTTTGAAAAGTGCTTGACTATGCATAAGTAATAAGTATACATTTCAACGTGCTTAGTTATTAATTTTTCTACCGTTCCCTACGACTGCCGTCTGATGCCTCGCTTGCAATAAATTTTATTTGTCAGCAGAAATCATTGAATGTGCGCTGATCGCTACACAGGTGTTATGCTTAGGGCATACATTCTCTCAACGATACAATTTCACTTAATCGGACTATATTTATGTCTAATTAATACTCTGTAATCCTAAAGTTAATAACTACATCGTACTTAACAAAACATTTATTTTAACAAAAATATAAACACGAGTATCCATACCTACCTATATGTTCAATACAACACGAATACTTTGTGCATAGGTTGTATTTTTGACCGCCTTTTTGATGTTTTTTTTTTATTATTATTATCCTCGATGTCACAGAATATATAATAATAATAATAATATTATAACTATATATTCTGCCTCTACACACGATCCTACAAGGAAATAATTAATCAAGAAGTGCACTACTTAATAATTATTTATATTTATAGTACATTAGTTAGCTGATCAAATACCAAATAAAAGGTTGTAATGATAATATTTGTTTTATAATATTTTTTGGAGTACATATACTAGTTTTAGAGTAGATAAGATGAAGCGCTCGTAGCGAAGTTTACTTAGCTGTTCTCAACCGATCAGAAAATTTAAGCAACGTCGCGCGCGGTCAAGCGTTGGATGGGTGACCGCTAGTGACATTACTACTGAGCGTTTCAGTGCTTCGGAGGGCACGTTAACCCGTCGGTCCCGGTTGTTGTCTTAGGATGGCAGTCCTTATAGCATGGTGGTAGGGCATTTTGCGAATGCCCGCCTTGCTAGCTACCACCCTCAAGTGGAAAATCTGTCGCTAAGCACCTAACGGTGTGTTCCGACAGCTGCCCTTGAGAGCCAGTACGTCTAGGTTAGCCTGAACAACATCTTCAACCACATCATCACTTACTATCAGGTGAGATAGTGGTCAAAGGCAAACCTATAAAGCATAAAAAAAAAGATACTACTTTAAGTGGCGACTAAAGGTACAATATATTTTTTGAAGTTACAAAGGTAAGTACTCAATTGTACATACAATGCACTACCTACACTAAAGTTCCTTATATTACGTAGGTAAATACATTTGGAAACTTAAACAACGCAAAATACCCATCCATTGAACAAAAACCACATACGTGCGAAGTCGCCTTGAAAGTTACAAGCAACAAGACTAATAACATAGTATATGACTCGTCACTTTAGTATTGAAGACTTCATTGTATCTCAAGTGCCTGCATAAGATTATCTACCATTTCAAATACCATATAATTAGCAGTTATATACATGCGCGGTCAAAATTGCTGCGAGCCATCTTTCAAAAGGTTACGTATAAGAACATCAGGCTTTATATTACTCGTACATACGTGTTTTTCTTTCTAATTATAGCAGCTAGATTTGACTTATCTCTCACCTGATGGTACTTAAGTGATGGCGTAGTCGGAGAGTTTGTTCAGGCTAACCCAGAATGACTGACTCAAATTACAGCTACCGGAGCGCACCGTTAGCTGCTTAGCGACAGATTTTCTACTTGAGGGTGAGGGATCAACTAAGTTATCAACGACCGCTGCGGTTATAACTTGGATGGGTGCACACCAGTAGCATTACCACTGACCGCTTCCGTGCAATGGCGGGCACGTAAAGCCGCCGCAGCGCAGGGTTTTGTCTACTTATATAGAATTCGTTATAGCGTGGACGTATAGCATTTGCTGTCTGTCCGCCTGGCTAGCTACCACCCTTAAGTAGAAAATCTGTCTCCAAGCACCTAACTGTATGTTCAGGCAGCTGGTTTTTGAGTACCAGTAATTCTAGGTTAGGCTGAACACTTTCTTCGACCAGACCATCACTTATATACCTTCGGGTGAGAAAGTGGTCAATCTGCTTTGAAAAAAAAAACGTTATTCCTCATTTTATCTTTTCAAGTAACACAAAAGCTGCATTCAACGTGGTATACTTAGCTATTACTCATAAATCTTCGCCGCCAGGTGTATCATCAATTGTTTTATATATAAAATATATGAAACAATTAGGAAAGGTATGGTCAAAGCTATCACGATCGTTTATATTACAAACAGTTATTCTCACATTACTGTGTTCCAGTTTCAAGTTTTCTGGTAAAATTTCAGGCATATGAGACTTCACAGCTCTGTTTCACAGTTATGGGCGATGTGCAATAATCTGCATCTGTTTTAGGCGGAGGCTACCGCTAAACACCAGGCCTCGTACTTGTTTAATCATGATAGATTGAAAAACTGTGAATCTTTTTATCTATCTTTCTGTGTTTTATACCTATACCTCATATATCACCTCAAGCATTCCAAGCGTCGGTTAAGCTGAAGCAATCTGGAATAAACAGCAACACTTTACTTAACTGCTGTACTTGTTACGACACCCTTAAAGCAGTTATGTTTACGACTATAAGCTGTCAGAAGCAGCAAATGCGTGGGTATAGTAATATTACACAAAAAGATGCCGAGGAAACAGAAATGACGTCATTTGCTTAGCTTCACTGAGTACTGACCCTTGCAATGTGACGGCATTTGTTCGCACAGATTAAAATTCCACACGCGACGAAGTCGTAAATTGCATTTGTGTTTTTATGGAGACGAAGACAAAAAGGGAGCAGGTCACCAGTTTGTTTAAATAGACGCAGCTAAGCAATAGAGAAGTGCACTGTCTTATTAGTTTCACCTAGATGGCGCTAAATGTTTGTTACCAAGAAAGGGTCAGCTAAATATTTGAAAATTTTCTGAGTTTAGTAAATACAATCAAATATAATTTTATTTACTAAAATTATCGGTTGCTGTGTAATAGTTTAATAAAATCCTTTAAAATGATTGTTTTAGTTCAGAAGTTCACTAAGTAATACAATAATTAAGTCCCTAGAAATGATTGTTTTGGTGGTATAGATCAATTCGATAAATAAATTATTTATATTAATGACTATTAATTCTATGAAAACGAATTCTATTCGTTTTAATACAGTACAATTTCAATATATCAACAAAGGTTGTCTGAAGGAAATCGCTATAAACGATAACGACACCTTTCGTATTGCTCTATTCCTGTATTTTTCTATTTAGTTTAAATATGTTCCCATTATTCTTTGTTATTATTATGGGGTGAAAATAAAAAAGTTTACAATCAGTCTTTCTATCTGTATACGAAAAGCATTGCGTTTAACTTACCACAAAATGAAGTTACAAATATAGTATTAACATATATTCCTGTAATTCATATAACTGTCACTCTGTCTTAATCGTATTCGTTTTCATCATAATATAAATTTTACGAGAAACTACAAACATTTCGGTCCGAATCATGCTTTTATTACTTACGGGGGCTGGCTGCTGCCTTAAAGCAACACGTACTTCCGTCGTCCCGTGTGCTGTTGTCGCTGGTTTGAATAAAAGAGCAGGCTCTCAGTACTATCCGCGTTTCAACGCATCTGAGCACCATTTAACCGACTTCAAAAATGGAAGGAGTTTGTATGTTAAAATATATGTTTTTATTTTATTTTTTCTACCGACTTCAAAAAAGGAGGAGGTACTCAATTCGACTGTATTTTTTTTTTTTTTTTTATGTTTGTTACCTCGTATCTTCTGACTGGGTGAACTGATTTTAATAGTTCTTTTTTTATTTAATAGCTGATGCTTGCCGTGTGGTCCCATTTCAACTTCATCAAAATCGATTTAGCCGTTTTTAAGTTACACTCCAAAAACTGAAAAAGTGTTTTCCTGTCCTGATAAAATAGTCAATGTTTGTTACCTTAGATCTTTTGACTGGGTGAACTGGTTTTGATAACTCTTTTTTTATTTGAAAGCTGATGCTTGCCGTGTAGTCTTTTTTAAATTTCATCGAAATCGGTCAAGCCGTTTTTGAGTTACATCCCAATAACTGAAAAGTATTTTCCTATCATGATGAATTCTCATCGAAGCTCGAATTTGGTGGTAACACAGTAATATTTCCTCAACGGTATTAGAGAAATAAAATTTTTGGATAGGAAGATAAAACGTGTATTATGCTGCAAACTAAAAAAAAACTAGTCTTATTTTAATATTGTTAGGTTTGCAATAACGCCTGCTATGCGGATTACATTACAAAATCACAAATATACGATGGGAAAAATTTAAGTCATGTGCGGGATTCGAACCCGCGTTCATCCGCCCCTTGAGCCGGGGTATGCTCTAACCAATTGAGCTAACATGACATGACGTCATTACTCAAATATTTCCTATCGTTCTTTAACCATCGTATTGGGATGGAGCGACATCTATAGTACCACTTACGTTGTACTACAAACAAGGCCAATTTTGCAATTGGTTTTATACATGTAAATGATGACGCAACCGTATAATTTTAATATTGTTAGGTTTGCAATAACGCCTGCTATGCGGATTACATCACAAAATCACAAATATACAATAGGGAAAATTTCAGTCATGTGCGGGATTCGAACCCGCGTCCATCCACCCCTTGAGCCGGGGTATGCTCTAATTAATTGAGCTAAAATGACATGATGTCATAACTCAAATCATTCCTATCGTTCTTAAACCGTAAATGTCATTAACAGTAAATGACAATTGATCCCATAAGTAGGGGACTAAATATAATGATCACCATAAAATGCTTGGATACCCTTCGTTATTTTACCAAAAATTGTAATCGAACACCAAATGTTGTAAATGATCACTAAATCTCAGGGCCATGTTTAGGTGCGACGACGAGCGAAGCGAGGAGGAGCGTTAGGTTACTTGCGACCACAACAACGCGCGAGCCGAGCGAGCATAGCGAGCGCGCCGCGGCAGCGGCCGGCGATGCGCCAGAAGAATTACAGCAAGTTTAATTTTGATGATAATTTACTACTTTTGGCGATTGTTAAATATTTAAGGGATCCTGTTGTATTCGCTATAAATGAAAGTCTTCAATAACTGACTTGATATTTGTATTGTCCTTTGAACATAGTTTAGGTTACACAGCACTAAAATTACTATTTTTATTAATTTATTTTGTAGGAACACATATGGCATGTTGGTTGATGTGAGACGAGAGAGTGAGACAGCTTTACTTATTTAATATGGCAACATTAAACAGTGATCCTTTACTACTTTCGGGTTAACAATGATTTACTAAGAGTAATTTTGCTTAAATAGGATAGCGAGATGTTAAAACTTTGGTTCTAAGTTTTCATTAGATGGGGGTTAATTTAGTCTGTTATATGTTACTATATCTGGTGGTAAGTTAAACATCAGCCCATAAGTAGCAAGGGTCACTAAAAAGGGCGAAATAAATATTTTTACCAAAAAAATAGAACCGACTTCAACACTCAAATGTGTGAAATAACTTGTCGAAGTCGGTACCATGCGCACAATATTGTGATGATAGGTACTTTTGAACCGTCATGGTACCGACTTCGACAAGTTATTTCACACATTTGAGTGTTGAAGTCGGTTCTATTTTTTTTGGTAAAAATATTTATTATTGTGACGGGGCACGCACAACGAGGCTCACCTGATGTTAAACGGTATCCTTTGCCTATAACAGATGCATTTAGTCACAAGTTTTGAACTGCAGTGCGCCCGTCACCCTGAGAAATATAGTTGTTAAGTCTCATCTTGTGCTTGTAATTTGACTGGCTCTCAAGGACTGCTGCCGGAAATCACTGTTAGGTGCTTGGCGACAGATTTGCTACTTGTTTTTTTTTCTACGTGCACCGATTTTTCTCCTTTACATTCTCAATTATTTTTATTGGAATGGATATACCTCCGAGTTGGTCCCATATTAATTTTATCAAAATCGGTTGAGTAGCTTATAAGTTATAGTCAATTAACTGAAAAATGTATTCGCATATCTAGAAGATTAATTGCTATTTGCTGTTGTCGACGACGAACACTATTTTAGGCGAGTTACAAGATCATTCTTGTGCTTACAAGATCATTCACTATATTTGTCACTAAAAAGACTAAAAAATATATTTCATACTTTCAGTTTTGGAATTCATTTACTTTTTTTTAAAGAAAATCTGAATTTGTTTATAATCAAAACAAATAAATAATCTCAAAAGGTAATCATTATTTCAGAGTTACATTAAAATACCATCATCATCAATCAGCCCGAGGACGTCCACTGTTGAACAAAGCCTCTCCCATAGAACGCCAAAATGAATATCTACTAGTCACTTTTAACCATTGGGTACCCCCACAACTTTTACGATGGGAATATTTATTCTCCTAATACCTACCTACTGCAAGATTCCAATCTACAGAAAAAATATTCGGACTTGTTGTATTATGCAACTTAAATCCTCACCGAGACAGTTGGCCAATACAAAAGGACGAAAATAATTAGTACAAAGATAATGAATAGATTCAGGCGTTACTTTGCGGAAATCCATATTTAATAATAACAAATATTTTTAAAATATTTTAAGAAAACATCGAAGATTGTCGATCGTGCGCTCGTAGTGTCAAGACCTCCTGAGGATGCTTCGTGAAGCGAAACGCGTCGAATACTCTTCCGGTTTAGCTGCGTGGCGTTTGTGACGTCACGTCGGCTTAGCAGGAAAATTAGGCGGATTTGTCACTAGATATATTTTTATATTTTTTAAGTGTTTTATTAAAATATTAATTTTATGTTTTCTTAAAACATTTTAAAAATATTTGTTATTATTAATTAGTAGAAAATTTAATTTATGACAATAATGATGTACAAACACAAAACTTAAGTCACTAAAATGAGTGAGTTTAACTAAACAATGAATAAAGCGTAATATTTCAAATTTTCGCTTTCCTTCCAACTCGTTTTTTTTAATTCGTCGTTTCTTATTAGCTACATACCAGGTTTAGATTACATGGAGAACGCTGGAGAACATGAAAACTAAATAAATTTTTTGTTGCTTGTGAAATACAGTAAAATCAAAATCAGTTTGTAAGCGAGTTTTTTGCCAGGTAACAAACACACAGCGCCATCTGCGGAACGTTGACACTGACTTTTATTTACGTGCGTGTAAGGGTCTGGATAACAAAATAACATCCAAAATTGTCGTACATATCTGTAACTCAGAGTTTATGTTAATCAGAGTGGGAATTTGTTTTCCTTATCAAGAAAATGAGATAAACAAAGTGACTTGGGTAGAAAATAGGCGCAATTTTATTAGCGATAAAATACGACTACATAAACATGTATATGGCATACAGGAATATATTCCTTTTAATATTATTATCTAGAGTGCATAACCTAATTGAAGACGGTCGTTGATAAATGTGCTCTATTTTGTACATAACTGATTTCATGTTGGAGCAAATATTTTTTTATATAGTTGACATGCTAGCCATTGACCACTATCTCACCTGATGGTATAGGATAAGCAAACTTCGCAACGAGCGAGCTAATATTTTATATAAAATAGGTAAATTAAAAAAAAAACCTGTATAGCCCGTTTTAATTATATGGAGTCGGCATCGCATTGACTCGGGACAAGCTCGGAAAGCAAGAAGTCGTGACTACTTAACGACTACTTGAGTAAGATCCACTATGCCTATGCCTACTGCTAAGCTTAATCTTCGCATTCGTGTGTTCTGGCAGGGTTTAGGGTTGTCGATGATTACAAGCACATGAGACTTAACAACTGCAGATATGTCTCAGTGATGGGCGCAGTGCATAACATATGACGAAATACATCTGTTATAGGCAGGGCAGAGGCGAGGCCCACCTTGTGTTATTACCGCTACCGATCCGTATATTTATAAACGTAAAATGCCAATGACATACAGACGGATATTCAATCTGACGTACGTACATGGCGAAACTAGAAGGGTGCCTAGCTAAGTTTGACAATAAAACCCTTGGCTTGAGCTTCACCGCATGGTGGTAGGGCGTTTTGCGGCGGTTTTCCTTAAGTAGAAAATCTGTCGCCAAGCACCTAACGGTGTGCTCCTGAAGCTGTCCATGAGAGCGAGTAATTCTAGGTTAAGCCTGTTAACACCTTCGACCACATCATTACTTACCATCAGGTGAGATTGTGGTCAAAGGCATACCGCGCTTGGGGACAGATTTTCTACTTGAGGGTAGTCGCTAGCCAGGCGGGCATTCGCAAAATTCCCTTACACCACGAGATGAAGCTCAATCACGCGGCGGGATTCGAACCATGGAACTGCTGCGCGGCAGTCAATAGCCAATACCACTAAGCCATCACTGCTTCAAATTGTAACACCTTTGACATTCCTTCTGACCAAATATAGAATGGAAGAGAAAATAAATTGAAGCGAACTCAATATAATTCCCTTCAACCATTGCGGAGGTAAGTGATAACAATAAGAAAAATATTTAGTACTATTTCTTCCAATTCAACTTCCAAGATTCGCAATGAACTCACTCCCACTGTTGAGTATAATGTAATCTCCCTGAGAGAGGTGCGACAGGTTTATCGAAAAGCTTCTGTTTTCTGCTGTTTGACGGTTTTTACGACACCCGTTGAAAGAGACATTTACATAGATTGCTTTCCAGAATATAATTATGTTATTTTTTGGACATCTGCCAAATAACGTAGCAAAGCAACACAATAAATTCTCCCTATAAAAATAAACGACATGCTAAAAACTACATATTGTTTTGTTGTCTTGTATAGTTATGTAGACGGTAACTTTGGATTTAAACCGACTTCGAAAAAGGAAGAGGTTCTCCATTCAAGACGTAAATATTTTTGAAGTGCTCGTACCGAAGCTTTCTTAGCTGTTCTTGACTAATCGTCAAAGATAAGCGATGTCCGGCGTGGTCATGAGTTGGATGGGTGACCGCTAGTGACACTACTACTTAGTCTAGTCAACAAGTTCAAAAACGTGAAAAATAGAGATAAAGGTCCTAAAAATATGAGCGATGGCTCATTCGATTCGGAATCACCTCTAGAAAAATCTTTTTGAAGGAGTTTGGTGCAGGTTAAAAATTGCAATTGTTATTAACAAAATAAGATGAAAAAAAATGATATTTCGTTTTTTGTTAATAACTTGAAATATATAAATATTTAAGCAATTTTGAAAACAGCTCGTTAAAGAGGAGGAAATTTCCAATAAAAAAATCCTAACTCTCGGAACTCTATCTCCATTATTTATAATTTTTATTAGACGTTGAAAATAGGGCTCCGCGCGGCTGTTACAGCATTTGCGCGCCGCCGCTAAAGAGAGTTCAGCAATAAAAATATTTTTTTTATAACATAAAATGTGATTTTAAAAATTTGAAAAAATTCTAGTATCTTCTTAACACTTGAAAGAATCGAGCCCTGAACAAAAAAAAAGGTTAATCATCATTTTTCAAAAAGTTATTCAATTATTAACTAACAATTTTATTCCCAATTTTTTTCCCAAAATTTTATAAATGCAACAGATTTCTGACACTAAAAAGTATCAAATGACTCATAAAAAAGTAAATAGTTGCAGCATGAAAATGTGATATCAGAGTGTTTAGAAAAATCTTGGGGCCGATTTTAACAAGTTATTTCATATTTTTCAGTGTCAGAAGTCGGTTCATTTTTTTGTTTTTTATTGTTTTCTTTTATTTCACATAATGTTCCTATGCGAATTTTTATGGAAATTATATCAATTTAAACAAAACGTACTGGGCCAGCATAATCGTGGAAGATGTTCTAGGTTAGCCTGAACAACATCTTCGACCACATCATCACTTATCATCAGGTGAGATAGTGGTCAAAGGCTAACCTATCAAGCATAAAAAAAAAAGATGTAAGAATTTTTTGCGCTCATATCTCTTCATCAATACACTTGGAAAAGCAAAATATGGAAGTAGTATATTTCAAATAAAAGGTGAATGGTGAGCATAATTGTGGAAGATATAAGAATTTTTTGGGCTCATATCTCTTTAGACTCATCAGTACACATGGAAAAGCAAAATAAAGAAGTATTATTTCAAATAAAAGGTACTAGGCGAGCATAATCGTGAAAGAGGTACATCATAGACATTTTACGAAAACATGATATATTAGATTTACCAATATTGTTTAGCTAGTATTTGGTCGCTTGTGGCTAGTAAATATACAACTCTGAGCGCCTAACTAACTGCCTACTATACGAGATCAGAAACTTCTAGATTACTTAAAACTTTTGTACATAAAATAAATATGTTCCAACGGCATAGATTGGTTATTTTGTTTGGGATTCGATGGGAATGCTAAATAATATTGAGTGAGTTCCGTTGCAAGAAATATTCAGCGAGAACTGTTATATGGGATCGAATAGGATCACAGACCTAGGATTTTTTCGCTACGTACATCCTAAGCCTATGAATAGGATCAACCAAAGATTTTAGGCTCTAAAAATGTGCTTGTAAATTTAGTGGATCTAAATTGAGCACCGTTTGATTATTCTGACTGTTACTTCGATTTTAATACAGATTCAAGTGAAAATGCCGTATCCGAAGTGAAACATCACGTTTTCTGGTAATCAATATTGAGGTCGCGACTACAAAGGTTGTATAGAATACAAATCCGTTTGGAATAAGGATGTGAAACATGGCACATGGCACAATACTGCGGCAATAAACTTTAGACGGGATCGATCCTTCTCAAAATAGTTTGTGGTATATAGAAGTAGAAACTAGGGCCAGTAAAATAGTTTCAGCTTGAGGTAAGCGTTGACGTATAAGGCAGAAAATTCAAAATTTTATATTATTTTAGTTTTGTTGCTTAGTCGTTTTGGTAATAAATTATAATACAATTGCTTAGTCCTCTAACTGTACTTAATTACGTAATTTGCAAGATTTGGTGAAGATTTTTTATGATATTATCTCATATGTTGTTATAGCAAATATTAATGAATAACATTTACAACGGGTAAACGTTTTTTTATTCCATTATGGGAAAATGTTGGAATCATGTGCAATTATTGGTTCAATATATTTTGAAAATAATACGACGTAAAATTTTTGTTCTTAGATTATCATTTGTAGTTAAGCAATCCGTCATACTAAAACGTACTCTGTCAAAATTTCAACTGCCTACCTTTTACGGGCCCTAAGACAGAGATATAGTCTGAAGGACAGCTGGAGAGAGAATAGGGCCCTGTGCTCTAGTACGTACCAAAAAACAAGATGTTTGCTTCTTCGAGTGTTATATGTGTTAATTATTAACACTAATAATAGTGGATTTAAAAAAATTTCACCAGAGCAGGAACTTAAAAAATTGCAAGTACTGACTTTTCGCGATCTCGCCAATTTAGCGATTGGTTCAGTTACCAACCTTTGAAGTTTTAGGTATTGCATCACTCTAAAAATTTACTATTCATGACCGGAATGTGAATATTTTAATGCAAGTTAATTTGTCTTAGATATTTACTTGACGAATTCACAAACCACACGAATCTAATATAAAAACTAAAAAAGAAATCGGTCGAAAGCCACCTAGAACGATAGGTGTTATATATCTATATATCCAGGTTTGCGTCCGTGCAGCAAACAGAATAAATAATAATCGACATAAAATGACATTGTGATAAGGCGACTTTTCGTGGCTATTAAGCAAACCAAGAAAGTTTTTAAGTTTCTCTTTGTATTTTCGACCTCGTGCGTTACTGAATCGAATTGCAATATAAATTTAGTATCGGCTGGAATGAGAGAGAAACATAAAAGTGAAGTATTATTTTGCGCTATTTTCAATACATTTATATACAATACAATCCCCGTGGGGTGCCGGGCTAGAGTTGCACCCCACATCTTCCTGTGGGATTCGTAAGAGGCTAGAGGAAGGGTAAAAATCCAGAAGATGGGCAGCAACGCCGTCTGAAGTACTGCCATCTACCACTGCGTTCCTTAAGACGCCTGCCAAGTGTGGATATTATGGCAAACCCCTCTCCTATGTGGGGAGGTCTTTGATCACTGGTTGACGCGTCATGGCTGTTGTTGATGATTAACAATACGATTACATTCTGAATGTTCGCATGGGTAGCCGCACCAAAGTCAGGTTGAGATTCTATCGTCAAGCATTTGTTAGTGTAATGCAGCTGTCTTTAATGGTAGATCTCTAGCTAGTCTTCGTCAATTCGGCGGGTACCGCAACGGAATATCCCTGTTTTTTTTATATGTGACTCAGTAGCCGCTTGCAGGTGGGTTCGTTGCAGTGGCACGCGCGCCGGGTAGGCAGTCAACATTGAGAAACGCAGTATACCTCAAATATAAAGATATGGTCGCCTTGCCCGTCTTTTCAACGGTTGATTAGCTCTGTGTAATGTGATTGATGAAATGAAAGATTAATAACCTAAATATTAAAGCTATATACATTATAAATAATTTATTTTGTTATATAAACTAAGTGTAGCAAAAACCGAACAAGGGCAAGTTATTCCCTTACAGAATGTACTAAAAATCGTTATTTTTTTTCTTAATAAATATAATAATCGTTTTTACTGCACTATTATCATACCGTGTTCGATTTTTGAACATTTTACCGTTTTTAAAAAAAAAAACATTATTTTATGTGTCTTCACACCGCTTTCCATACAAACGTAACGTCGTCATATTTTATGAAATGTTCAAACTCACTGACATATGACCTTGAATCTAAAATATATGCTTCAGCTTTTTCAGTTCTTTGTAAAAATGTATAAATATATACACCGTGTCCCAAAATTCAACGATAAGCCGGCATCGGTGCATGGACCTACTAATGACTCCTCGGAAAAAAAAAAAAAAAAAATTATAACTGTTTTTTTTTATTAATTACAGAGACTTTTATAAATTTCATCGATATTCGATACCCATTATGCTATTTTCAACTACCATGACCACAATTTTTGACATATTTTTGATATTTTTTGTGCATTAGCAACCTAAGAAGGACGGCTATCTACCACAATCCTTTAAAATTAGAGAAAGTCTGTAGTTATTTTACAAAAATCAGTAAAAAAAAATTTTTTTCTTATAATTTTCATAGATTTTAACATTCTATGCACTTTCTATAGTCTGGGTTAAAAAAAAAAGTATGGACACTACCATGGCAAGTTTTATTAAAAGTTGGCGCAACTTTATAAAAGTCTCTGTTATTAAAAAAAAAGAGTTATTATTTTTTTTTTATTTTTTCCCGAGTAGTCATGAGTAGGTCCATGCACCGATGCCGGCTTATCGTTGAATTTTGGGACACGGTGTATATATATATTCAAAATTATTGCGAACTAAACCAAAACCATAAATGGCTCAAGGACATGCTTACAGCATAAACAGCCTGAATATTTTATCAATAAGCGAAAGGAAAAAGTAGAGATAACTTTGTGTCTTCCTTCGCAACAGCTATTTGTTTAAAGGCCTAAAATGAATAATGGAAAATGTCAATCATTTCAGACCAATACAAAAGAAAAATAAATAGGTACAGATTGACAGGGGCGATAGGATTGGCCTGATAAGAGTATCGATACCATAAAGATAGTATATCTTTGACCCACATTGACCAAGGACACTATATTTGTAATGTTATACAATAGATGGTTTGTGATGCGCTTGTGTGGAATTTGTAGTTGTAATTAGAATGTATTTTATCATTATCAGAATATGTTTTTATTTTATTATGTTTTTTTATATGTTATTGTGACGGAACACCATGGTGGAAGGGCATTTTGCGAATGCTCGCCTGGCTAGCGACCACCCTCGAGTAGAAAATCTGTCACCAAGCACCTAACGGTGTGTTCCGGCAGCAGTCCTCGAGAGCCAGTGAAATTACAGGCACATGAGACTTAATAAATATGTCTCAAGGTGACGGGCGCAGTGCAGTTCGTGACTTGTGACGAAATGCATGTGTTTATAGGCAGAGGTTAGTCCGCTTAACAACAGGAGGGCCTCGTGCTTGATTCGTCACAATTACATTTAAAAAAACATTTCATGCATATGAATTTGCTTGGGTCTTCATAATACCCATAGATCAGGGTTATTATTAAAGATTCTGACTTAAAATTGTGTCGAAACAATGACACTCCAAACATTGTCCAAATGCCAGACTTAATTTTACAAAGATTTTATTTACAATAACTTTTTTCCATTTACTTGCAATTAAAGTAAAAATCTGAGTGTATAACTAGACTTAAAACCAATTTTAGCCTCGATTTAAATATCAGTTAAGTGTCTCAGCTAAAATGACTTGTGCTATGCACTCGTAATACAATCTATTTATGCCTATGACTTGCAACAATATTTAAAGTAGTTCCTTATATTACTTATCGGTCTTTTGCAAGTTTGGGAATAATCAACACGTATAATACGGTAGTCAGTAATATGCAAGAAATAGCAATGCTTTAAAAAAAACCGAAGCATCGTGTATGAATAATGAGAGAAAACTCAACAGTGCACGTTACACGAGTTGTATGCTAAACGCTTATTCGATGGTAAATAATTCTATACGCAGCGACAAAAACGTTGTTTTCACTTGCATCTACATATATTGTTTATGTAAGTTCTATGTTGAAGCAGTTCGATACAAATTTGCACTCCGCCATAAATAAATAATGCTAATAAAGCTTACGTGTTATGTCGCTGAAGCTACAGTTTGAAGTACGCCATTTCTAGCAATCAGCAATTAGGTTAGTAAACTGCAAACAAGTACGACATCTATTCTATGTAAGTCATCAGTATGACCTTTATACCTTAAACCCTCTGATATGAGATTTTATTTGGTTCTAATTTAAAATTTGGTAGTTACTTTTAAAGGCTTTCATATTTTGAACTGTTTTTAAAATAACACCATCAGTTGGTTAGTTATCAACCTAGTAAGAAGTACATTAAAATGAATGTAATATATTCTCCCCTAATTCAATCATGAGTAACGATAAGGAATATAACGCTGACAGAAAATTTCTTATTTTCTGTCAGCGTAAAAGATCTACAAGGGCTTGCAGCTAACCAAAGGGTTAGTGTACGCGAGGTTAGCTAATCGTAATTTCAAGCGTGTTAATAAAGCTAATACTGGTACAAAACTGTAACCGCGCTTATATTATACATAATTATATGAAGGATCAATGCACGTAGACAATACTGACGGTTTGTGGGTCAAGACGACCCGTTACTTCGGGGGAGAGTTCTTGAGAAGGCTTCAAACGAATTCTAAGTGTATTTACACGTGGCGAAGTATTGTATCTTCGGTAACTTGCTTGTATCCAACCTTTTATTTACATTTAAAAAAATTAACATATAAGTAATATTTTTTTCAATACACTCGCTCGTAACGGGCCTTTAAATGCACCGATTTTAGTGTCCTAATAAGTCTATTACGCACTCGTGCTTTTTTACTTTACCACACTAGTCTTTTATAGAAAAAAAAACAACTTTTCCACACTTCTTACCAAGGACATTCTAGTTTGTAACCAAAGAGTTTTTTATCTACTGAAGTAGAACTTTAGAAGATTTAATTAAACCTTCTTAGTCAGATTATTACTGCTATCAAAAAGATCAAGAAAATATTTTCGTATCGAAATTTTCATATTCGTTCGTCGCATGTGTGTTGAAAAACGTCGTATGAAACTCGTGCGCGTTGTTTATTACAATCTCTACTCCAATTAGGCTTTCGATCTTCGATCTCAGGCCTAAAACCCGTTTCGATAGTAATAAATAACTTCGCGCACTTGTTGCATAATGTACCTACTATTTTGCGAGACATCTGGCCATTTTGACTTAACTACTTGTCTTTAGTTTTATATGTACCTAATTCATCTTATTACTTTCATTTGTTTTCGGACACAAAATACTCGTATTCTAGGAATTAGGTATATAAATTGATATCTATCCATTTGCTTGAAAGGAAATAAAAGCTTAATTAAGATTTAATTAAGAATTCTAAATAAAATTTACCAGACTAACAATAATACGGAGAAAGTTGCAATCAATTCTATTGTGAAATTGATCAATTTCGTCTAAATCTATGATTTTCCGCTTAATTTGTGTGAGGGTTTTCAAAGTCACTTAATGCCATGCCAATGACATTTGAGCGTTAATATTACGTTGACCCAAATTACTATCAAATATTACAAGTTGATTTATTTTGTCGTTTATACCTAACCAAGCAAATTTTAGCAGTACAAAAGCTGCTAAAATATGCTCGGTCACACGCTGACTAAATTCGAGAGGATTTTAGATATTCCTATGTAAACAGCTGGTATTGAAGTAAATCTCCATTTGGAGAGTGTAATTTACTTACACATTGCTCTTGTAGAAGATAAAGTAATAGAATATTTTAAACTTTATGAACATCATTTTATTAATTGACGTGATAATCATAAAACAGGTAACTGTTTGCTTTAGTAAATAAGTGTTGCAATCACGCAGGGTTTGGTTCGGAAATGACAAGCGATTCAGTTTACATATGATATTTTATTGTTGTGAACTAATTAATTAAAAAAAAATTAGGATCACCTACCGGCTAGATATATTGTCAGACTAATAAAGGAACAAACTGATACATTCCGAACTACTCCTAGCTACTAAGATAATTACTTCATAATCAATCAATTTTATTACAACAACGTAGATTCAACCATACAAATAGAGAAACTGTCCTTATTGCTAGACAACAAATGAATCTAAGCAATTATAGCAGATTGGAGCCGTGACTCAGGTAGAGGTCAAGGTGCGTCATGAGCTTAAGGATGCCTAAGATTAGCACTGACGCACGCTAGGCTCGGTCAATAAACTTACGCGCACTCGACGTAACTGTGAGGTTTGACGGAGACAATAATTTTAAACGCAAAATACACTTTAGTAGCTAGTACCGTAGAAAGTCTAACAAAAGAGGTGGTTTCCTTTCAAGAATATACATTTGGTACATAATAGATGGCATCTTTTCATATCAGTGAGTGCTCCGTCACGTAATACTATCTCGTATGCATGTTTATATTTAAGGTATAGTATTAAATGTGTGTATACTTTCATCGTGCCGTTAACAATGAACTACCTTATAATAATAAAGCTGGACAAATAACAGAATATTTTCTATAACTAACGATTCTCATTAATTTTTCCAGGCAATATAACTCTCGTAGTCGAAATTGCAAGTAGAATAACATAAATTGAAAAGAATTCAACTGATAACAGTCCTAATAACAAAGTAAAACGCCAAAACCACACCGAAAACAATCAACGATGATTAATAAACTATAGGTTAGGCTTAAAACCTATTGTTCTAAAGGAATACACTACTTTACCAATATCATACCACATACAGACCCTTTGCATTTTAGGTCCTAAGAAAGCATCACAAAAGACGGCCACATTTCAACACTCTTTTGGCTCTGTAAATTCACCCGTTTCAAAAGCGTTTAAGAAAGCACTCTCCCTGTACAAGACCGGATATTTTTCTATAGCATCTGCTAACGTATAGGTTTACTGACATATAGGCTATTTTGCGACGAAAAGCTCTCTTTAGTTCGCGACCGGGTAAGATTATACAAAGAGGAACACTGCTTTTTCTTGTGCCAATGCGGGGGCAATTCTATTGAGTGTCGGGACTTACATTGTGATTCAGTCTCAATAAACGGAGAACGATAAGACGGCAGTCTATTAAGATGGAAGTGTTGGAACTACTTGGAAGGCTGCGATTGCCGGAATAAGAATAAACGACTATACTTCCCGTTGAGAATGCAATCGAATTTCCAAAGTGCAATTTACACAAATGAAACAGCTATTGACAGTCAACACTTTTTGACATTTTATTGAGTTGGGATTTAAAGGCTTTTGATAAAGAATATAAATAAACACGGATTCGCCGCATTATACGCGCCCCGCCAAACATACAGTGGGGCGCAATGTCGTTTCATGAACTGCTTCCTTTCAATGACGAACCCAATCTACATTTTTCTGTTTGCTTTTGCAGGCAATTATTATTTTTAGGGGGATTTTCTGCCACTGTTATGTTGCGTAACAAAGAGACTTTTACCTACCCATTTCATACACCTGCTGTTTATAAACCTACCTATAATTTGTTTATTACTGATTGCTTCATTATTTCTGTGAAGCTTTGCGTAATTTCAATTAGCCGTTGTTGACGTAAAAAGAAATTGTACTTAAGTTTTTATTATACTCAACTTCAAAGTAGGCTATAGCTACTATGAGAAGGCATTGTTTCTGAACTTTGTAGGTAAATGTAATTTTGTACGGGTTTAATTGTTTGGGTGTTATATAATTCAAACCTAATATTCACAATAAACAGTTGCGTACTTAAATTTTGTTTTACTATAGTTTCTCGCTGATTAACTGAATAATATTATATGTCACACTTGAGTGGTCAAGTCCGCCAAGGTACTGCCGTATTTGCCTTTGATTTAAGAACAGAATTGAAATTCTTAGATTAAGATAAGTTTATCAATAAATTAACTCCTGCTAAGCATATAAGGTATTTAAGCTGTGATGAAAAGCAGACAAACTAACAATAAAGGAATGTTTTTAGTTTCATTGTGATTCAAATTTACGATAGATGTCACTCCGTCTCCATAAGAACTAAAGGACTATTTTAAACTACATAATAATTCGTTACCACTTCACTCAGAATATCAAAGTATGTAGCCAAAGAGATGGATAGTCACGTGGTTAATAATTTATTTCCTAGATCTGTATAATCTAATTAGAATAACGTATAAACTGTTAACGTATAACTGTTACAAGCTCCTTATTCCAGATAAGTATACAAATCATAAGCGTGACGAACACTGATAATTTACAATTATGCATATTCAAATAAGTAAAGCATTGATATATTCAAAGTTCTGTTTAGGAAATAAAGTTAGTCTGTCAAGTACAGTTTTTAAAACAAAAAACATGAAATATTCACAAGTTTCTTTGTTTTCATAATGGTGAAACTTGCCGGCAAACACGGAAATTTACAACATAAAAGAGCTTATGTTTCTGTAATGAAACTTCGTTGCGGTGGATATTTTACCGACAAAGATACTTATGTACTTACTCTACTTCTTTGTGAACGAAGTTTTGTGCGGTTTACAATTCGGAAACTCAGCATTACCTGGAAAATAAAACGTTTTCAATTAATGAATTATTACTTCCATACTGTTATGTTGTTACATATGGATACGGAGAAATTTAAGATTAAGGTACTTAATGCCGTATAATCTACCGAATAATTCATATTTTTAACGGCTACTCTTGTTACGAGGTCATCCTCTTTTCATATATTTATATCTTCACTATATTAGGACCTCATTTCATAGTTTGCATCTGTCCACACATGGCCCTCACAAATTGTTCATACTCCTACACGAAATTCAAATTTTATAATAATCGATGCATGTGTGTTTGATGCGTTCCACCCGTGACTATTAAACCGAACAATAGTTCCTTTTTACCTACTTTCACTTAAAACAACTATATGTACGCCTATCAACTACACGAAAGATAACAGATATTTTCAAATTGTTTATTGTTTCATTTAGCACCGTTGGTGCCGGGCTAGAATGTCACTCCTCTATTTCTACCTGTGGGTGTCGTAAGAGAATACCGGAAGGTGGGCAGCAGTGCCTTCTGAGGAACTGCTTTCTTAAACTGCTATCCCCAAGACTGCCGAGCATGGGGGTTCTGGCAAACCCCCCTTAATAGGGGAGGCTGTGTTCAGCAGTGGACAATCTGGTTGATACATGATTGTTTTATTATCTGTACTTATATTCACCATGTTCAAGAAGTTTGCAACGTTAATCCTGGCTTTCCTGCATCACCTACTGTCGTTATCTCCACATGAGTTCTACAATAACACTCCAAGTACATCAGTGATATCGATATCCGTACACAGCTTTGAACCGGACCCCTTGGGGAACCTCCTTGCTGCAACGAATTAAACGCTATCATTCCATTGGCGTACTAAGTGAGCATTGCACAGACCAAATCTGCTTGTACTGAACCAAATTTGAAATTTCTAAGTGGATAAAATATGGTTAGAGTAATACGATATGATCCATAGCTAACATAACCAAATACATCTGTTTTATATTCCAAATATGTATATAACAGAACATTCATCACATATTTTACAAAGCAAACCAATCAAACTCAGTATCTACCTATACTTTCTTTTTTATGAAATGTAAAAGCACGTCAAATACAACATTATCCATGGTCCATAAAACGTCTCTATTCAATTCGCAATCTTAGATTTACAACCTCTAAACACCGTGACAATTATAGATTTCTTACTAAGAGAGAATAAAACTTGTTTGCTTAAGGTACGCAAATACGCAATATTAATTTTAATAGTTACTTGTACCACCATAGGAGTACCTATTTTAGATTAAGTTGAACATAGTAAGCTGATCCCTAATTTTAAAATTAACCTATTTTATTTAACATCTGTAATTTTCAATATGTTTATTTTCGCAATAAAGTATGATCTGCGGATTACACTATTTAACATATATATTATTAATATATAATATATATTATATACCTTAGAAAGTTTGTATAAGTAGTGACATTGTGGATTGTGCAGTTTGGTTTTATGTTAATTACAATAACATGTTTCTGTAAAATTTTTGGCATTTTAACTTATATTTTGAAATACGAATTGAGTTTTTTTTTGTTACTGATAGGTACACAATCTCACCTGATGGTAAATGATGATGTGGTCGAAGGTGTTAACAGGCTGAACATAGAATTAGATTCATTTGGTAACGTCCTTGGATATTTAAACCGGGATCACGATAGGAACCAATAGCCATACTAGTATATAAAACAAACACCACAAAAACCGCGCATCTTCACTATTGATTCAACATCTTTTTTTTTACATTAGTTAAGGCGATTGTGCGCCCCGTGAGGTGCCGGGCTAGAATTTCACCTCCCTTTATTATGGAAAACCTACCTTAGTGGAGAGGCTGTGTTCAGCAGTGGACAATCTGGCTGATACAGACGGTCGACAATACTTGTATACTGACGTTTTCAGAGAAATATCACAATGCTTTCAGCCAAAAATAACGAATTCTACTAACTTGCTTACAGATAAGATAAGAAGACTATGTAATATGTTAGGGCTTTGTAATCACGTACATCCACGAGTTGGAACAAATGAGGTATGAATGAACACGGAGTAAAGTTCACTGCACCCTCTCTATAATATACCGCGGAGGTGAAGGTGTTTATGGTCTGGAAGTTATTAGGCTGATCATGTAGTTAAATTTTGGATAAGAAATTCATAGTTATATTTTAAAGGGTGAATTGGCCGGACCGTTCTCCATACAAACGCCGTAGGGTGATCACTCCCTTATTTGAGGATTTAGGTCCAAAACAAAGCATAATACCGATTGATCTCGTCATTACCTAGGCTTGTATGATGCCGAAATTTTAATAAGATAATTCACTTGAGAGTTATGAGCTTCGAAACATTTTCATATAACATTTTCGAGGCTCATAACTTTCAACTTAATTATCTTTTTAAAATTTCGGCATCATACAAGCCTAGATAATGACGAGATCAATCGGTATTATGATTAATTCTGGACCTAAAGTCTCAAATTAGGGTGTGATCACCCTACCGCATTTGTATGGAGAAGCGACCGGTCAGTTCAACCTTAAGGAACATAATCAACGATTGTTAATTGATCACAAATAAATTAAAAAAACTTATTAACAAAGTTCATACACATGGTCATAATTATTTAATTGTACTCGTATATGTACAAAATGCAAAAGAATAAGTTATCATTCTTATATTGAAAACGTACTAAAGGACCAGAATGGTATTGATGTTTTTTTTAATTTCCTGTATATATCCTCGAACTAATGTATTGTTAGGTAAAAGAAGGGTAAACTCTTGAAGATAAGGTAAGCAAAATCCATTAAACATTACACCTCTCTCAAATTAAATGTATCTAAGTACCTAAATCTAGTGTTTCCTCAAACAACACATGCACTGTGAAGTAGAATTAATTTTTTTTTAGTTTAGCTAATGGCTTATGTAGCAATTGGTATATATAATATATACGATGCGATGTAAAAGTCAATCAAAGGAAAATTGTAGGGAGCTTAGGTAAATGCCATTTAGCCCATATGCCGAATCTATTTATAAAGCTACGTATTTCTTTATGAGCGCTTATAAGTTTTTGTTTAGTTTCAACAAGTGTTTTACCAAACACCTGTGTTTGTCAAACATAAAAATAGTTTAAAAAAATTACATATTTCGGCCGTGAATGGTATACGAGTACTACTAATACTTACAAACTCAATAACGGATATATTTTGTAATCTATTATATCTTTATTAATATTATAAAGAGGTAAGGTTTGTATTTATGTATGCAACGAATAAACTTAAAATCTATTGGACCAATTTGGATGAAAGTTTGAGACCCGGCAAAGAACATAGGATAGTTTAATCCAACTGCGCAAAAAGCTAGTATATATAGAAAGCTAGTAGGTTATATAGAGGCACAACCATGCAACTCAAGCGACGCAAGTATATAAACCTCGGTAGTGATTACATATTTGAGCCGTTTGGTGTAGAGACGTTGGGTCTGTGAAGACCGGAAGCTCATCATATTTTCTAAAAAAATTCAGACCGCTGGGTCGATGCGACGCGTGATCAAAATGTTGGTACTTGTGCTCGTAAATATATAGGTAAGGTTTTTAAAATTTTTGAGTTTGCCATAATCTTTACGATTGGCAGGCATCTTGGGGATCGCAGTGTGATATATCAGATCCACAGAAAGCGCTGCTGCCCAGCTTCTGAAGTGTTAACAATAGTCGCCTCTTACGACACCCACAGTTAGAGTGACATTCTAGCCCAGCACCCCACAGGCAAAGTACAAGGTATACTTCATAATATATTATAGTCGTGTATTCATGTATCTACATTTACCAAAGTATTTAGTCCACAACCCTAGTGAACTCTGCTTGAATTAAAACTAGGCTAGCATATCTGCTTTTAGATCCGAGCAGTATTGGGCCGCTTCGATCCACCGAGAATAGACTTGTCTAGTTTTTCCCACTGACATGCTATCTACTGTTTATAATTGAGTAGTTACTATTTTTCTTGTAACTATATATAACTAGAGATAACGCGAAATATCCGACAGGTGACGTATGTATTCAAAATAAAAATCAACCTGCAATCTATACCATTAAACCATTTAAACGCCGGTTACTCTATAGGCGGTATAATTTTATCGAAGCGAACGCAACGTAGCTTGTTTAGTCTATCAAGTAAGCAACGACAATGAGGTCGTTACATGGATGAGTAAGCGCTAGTAGCATTATTACGTAGCGCTTCCGTGCTTCAGAGGGCATGTTAAGCCATAGATCTCGGTTGTTGTCTGAGGATTGCTTGGAGGGACTGGAGGGACATTCTAACCCGGCACCCCAAGGCACCATCCTAACGTAGGTTGCGATTAAGGAAAATAATTCTCCGGCGAGCACTGGCTATTCGGGGTGTTGTTGCAGGGTACATCAGAGCTCTTAAGGGCGATGCTCGTAAAGGCAAACAAAACAAAATATGAATTAAAAGTTCAATCTCAATGCGCGCTCCGTGTTGCAGTTATGACATTTGTATAAAAAGCGAGAAAATAAAGGCTGTGTTCAGCTGTGGACAATCCGGCTGATACAGTACGTTAGGACGACATGGATATCCTTACATTCTGAAGCCAGGAACTATACATAAGATCACAATATAATATTCATGTTTAAAAGCAGAACCCGCTTATAAGTTGTTTTTGTTAATATTCAGTACATTTTTACAATTATAATAGATTCTTATTGAATACAGTATATATTTAATCATCTAGTTATTTCAGTTAACCACTTCATATATATAAACGTCAATATTAGCTCTTTTATTATGATCTACATTCTACATTAATAGTTTGTTGCGTGGTAGACAAACACACAAATTAATTAGGTGACCGTGTCATATATTTATTGATGAATACGAACGGATGACGTGATTTATCCAACTGCAATTATTATCTTGAATAACATTATTGTAATTAATTACATAGTTATCGATATCGTTTTCATACATTCGACGTATTACCACATACATTCTGCTGAAACCGTTACTTTATTGAATTCGTTCAAGGAGGCGATCTCCTGATTTTTATCACTTCGAAGGTAACTTCTTCTTTAGAGGAACATTGTTTAGATTCAGAAAAATATAGAGTACATAAATTTTTTAAATTGAAACATATAAAAAGTAGTGATTACGACATAACTGTTATTGTTAGACATAAATTGTATTGCGAACTTTTTGGTAGATATTAATGTCTTCTTTAACATATGTAGTAGTACATCACTTAAGTCTATTGTCAACAATTTCCGGAGCGTACGCGAAGTACCGATTGTTTTAGTATTTTTTTCACACGTCGCGTCGGGGTACAGTATCGAAGTTTTCATATGGATCCCTGAGTTTTTGAAAATATTCTATAGCCTATCAGGGTTAGTGTAAGATTCTAATCGTGAAAGACTTTTTTAAATCGGTCCAGTAGTTTTTAAGTTTATTAGTTACATACAAAAATGAAGAATAGAATTATTAGTATAGAAGTATAATATGGCAGTATAAATATAGAGATACGGAAATTCAGGCAAAAAACCCTTCCGAAAGTTTTTCATAAATACTTGATTAATAAGAGAATATTTGAAGTACAACTATTTTTTTCAACTTATTTTTTGAATGTTTTCAACTTATTTTATGAAATTTAAGGAGTAGTTCAAGTTTTTTGTACAAACAAACGTTGTAGCTGCCACCCACAGTGCGCATCGAGATTGAACTTTATTTTATTTTCACTTACAAACAAAGACCCCTTGTTTATTGTATCTCATTAGAAAAGGCACCTGACGATTTATATAATTCTTTTCTGAACAATTTCCGTCAAAAACCAAACGAATTTCGTCAAAACGAATTTGATAACCTTAGTGATAAGTATAGGTATAAATATTTTAGTTGAATGGGTTATTATCACTTTTATCAATAGAAATGAACTGTAATAACTTTATATCACATTATTATCTGAAATGTATCTGACACGTATTTTATTTTATCTGATATTTCGTAATATCAAGTTATGTGCGATAGTATCAATATTATATACAGAACATTTGCATTTTCAAAGGGATACTTAGCCAAAGTACGACTCGCGCTTGGATATTTATTGTTTCTCAATCGTACCTATCGTCTTATGGGTCCTTGTGAGAAAACAGGATCCTATAATTAAGCTTACCCGATTCCCGAACCCTATCCAGATTAAACCTAAAAAAAAACACGCGAAATATTTCACCAAAGTGGTGTAGGTAGCATAGCTAAAAAGAAATGCTGCACATGAATATTGATAAAAGTTATAATAGAATCTGTTTTCATGAAAAGCCTTAACATATTTATTTACTGATTCTAAGCAAGACTTCCTTGATTTCCTCACTAACATTCCAGGTTTACTTCGGCCACATCATCAGTTACCGTTATCACAACAGTAAAGGCTGAGGTCATAAAACCAACTTCTGAGCAATAAAAGATTTTTTCCGATCTTAATTTACACGTATATAAGTATAACTTAATTTATACAATTAATAAACAAACTTTGTCACAGAAACCCAAGATCAAAAAAATTATTAACGCCGACAATTTCAGTATTTACGTAAGCACTCACATCTAAAATCATTGCAAGGTAAAAATAATCACTTGTGCTAGTTCACATGAAAACGGAAGCACTAAATTTGAAACAAATAGCGCAAGTGGATGATTTTAAAATAGAGTCTGACCTGAATTGCATGAGTATATGAACACGATTGTGATTCTCAGCAGCACGAATCGGATTTCAGTGTCTCTGTCTCAAATGTCTATATCTGTTTTTTAATTAAAGTCGATTCAAACGCAACTTCTTCTCATCTAGAGTTGATTCAATCACTATCTCTTCTCCACTACTCATGTCTTTCTTGTTTACGATCTTTAGGATAGAAGAATATAATATAATTAGATAGATAGAATATAATTTTGATAGGGAAGACAAAAGCAGTTTTACGGTGAGTGCCGTAAATCTCATGAAAAACATCAAAAATTGTTTGGTCCAAGAACGATGAAGACACTACTGGATATAGGATATCTCTGGTTGTTCTACCATCTGTATACGGAAGACCAAAATAATGCTGCGGCGAGTGCCGTAAAATTCATAAAAATCATTAAATATTGATTGCAATAAAAACAATACGATAAGAAGACGCCATCTCACTACTGTATACAGGAAATCTCCTACTTACCTCTTCTTTTCTGGTTATTTTTAAATAAGTTTAATTGACAGGCAAGGTCCTAGAAAAACTGGATTATATAGCTTTTAACACTATCTGTAACCTTCTGGTATATGTGGATTTCAGCCTATATCATTGGTATAATATTGGAACTTGCATCTTGTCTTGTGTAAGCCTTATTCAATGTCAGTGCAGTAAGAATTTATCTAACGAGTATAGTTCGATTTTACTGTGGCGACCCCGTGGGGTGCTGACCCCGTGGAGTGCTAGGCTAGAATGTCACCCCCCTTCCCCATTGCTACCTGTGGGTGTCGTAAGAGGCTAATAAAGGTAAAATACCAGAAAGTGGCTGTGTTCAGCAGTGAACAATCCGGCCGAAACAGTACAGTACACTTTAGTGCGATTCAGATAGATCGACCGATAAGATTAGATTTCAATGAAGTAGAGGTACTAGTAAACAAAAAATATATGTATTCTAAAATGTAAACACCTATCCATATAATAAACGAACACATTTATTAGATAACTGTTACTACACTAAAGCAATGCCTACAAATATATTATATTGTTTGTACAAAACGATTCTAATTTGTACAACAATTGAAAATCATTAAATACCTACTTTGTTATGAATATGAATTAGATGAATGACCAATTACAAAATAACTCTTTAACTGTAGAATAATAAAACTGTATTTCCCACTGTCTTGGTAATGGTACTACGGCAATTTTATCTACATGCTCAGAAACTGGTATATTACGACGAAAACTGACTTCCGTGTAAATTCCATTGGTATGACAAGTTGTTGCTCGATCATTTTTGTCATTAAATTCTAGGTATTTAAAAGTACCGAATCGTTTGAGGATAAGAAATCGTTTGAGGATAAGAAAGAAACAACTAAAATAATCTAGATAGTGTCCCCAGTCTCGTTTCTTATTTTCATGGTAAAGATTTCTTTGTAACAAAAAAATATGACAAGCTTATTACTATTAAACTACAGCAAATAATAGTCCAGTTACAGTGTGAGAGTGTTTTTTTTATGCCTGATAGGTTAGTCGTTGACTATCGCACCTGATGGTAAGTGATGATGTGGTCGAAGGTGTTTTTCAGGCTAACCTAGAATTACTGACTCTCAAGGATAGCTGCTGGAACACACCGTTAGGTGCTTGGTGACAGACTACTTGATGGCGGTAGCTAGCCAGGCGGGCATTCGTTAAATGAAATGTAACTTTTGCATAGTGATAGCAGTGCAAAAGTTAAATTTCAAAAGCTACATTTGTAGTAGTAAAATATGGGTACTATAATTACAATGTGTCTGGCAAAATCAATGCTAAATTTTACGTTATTAATAAGATCCGAATCATTGTAAAAAACTTATCTACAAAAGTCCGAAACGTGGTCAAAATTGAAGAAACAGGTATCATCATCATTTTATTTATTCAAATGACACACTCGTTACATAAAACGTACGTAAAACCAAACGCTGGTAAGATTAATTGGACGATAACAGAATAAATCATAAATCAATACGAGCTATATCAAAACTAAACAATCATACTAAACGAGATCGAATGAGATGAATCTAGAGCAAACACATTAAGCCTTAGAGATTCACAATATTAATCTTGAGTAAGACTGATGGTGGAAGTGATTACGATTGTTTTATTTATTTTATTAATAGTTAGCGATGATTCATCGCTAGCGAGTTAATGCAGCTTGACCTTCGTGACGTGGAATCCGTGTGTAGTGTAACATGAAATCATCCTTAGATATAAACAGTGTGATATCAGAAAATCTCAACATTCTATAAATACGTAAATTAATGTGATTTTTATCCCACGGAAATTGGGATTGAAATCTAATCCATTTTATAACACTTATCGTATCTTGTGGAAGATTTATAGATTAATTTTAAAAGATGGTATTAATAGCTCAATTTTAAACTCAAACTAAAAATTCATTCGAAGGAAAACATATGCAGATAATGCGACAGTTCCTTCTTAAGCTGCAACAGGTAAAGATCTCAGGACCTCGGGATTCCGAGCGATCAAAAAAGCACCTTTACATCATTTTGGTTTTATGGGTACGTAGTACGTAATGTTGTCTTAGGTTTTACGTAGTACGTAAATTTCCAATAAGAGTTATATCCGCAATCCCAAGAAAGCGTTCTGTCGCATTTCCAATTTAAAAATGGAAGAGAAGGCTGATCATAAATTTATACCAATAATATGCCTAAGGTACACTGTAAGGCATTAGCCGTAATATTAAGTACGCAAAAACATTACAGGTTTTATCCAAATAACGGTATGGAAATTAAGATAATATTTACTTTTCAAATTAATTTTTGGAAATCCAATCATGAGCATCGTTGGGCTATCGAAGTGCCATTTATGAAATTAATATTCTGGTCCCACAAAATGTTAATTGAATAAAGAATTTTAGATGGTAATTGTTACATCGGAAATGAAAATATATCTCAAACAGAAAACAAACACCGGTTTTAGGTCGTCTCGTTTACTGCCTAATTAGTCTGTAATGAAGCATAACTAAGTAAAGCAATTTACTTCAAACAAACGGCATGAGGGCCAAGAATTAAATATTTAGATTTCTAAGCAGCGTTCGCCTTGGTTAGACAGTTTTTGGGCTTTATAAAAGTACAAAGGCAGATAGTTAAAATGTAATTAGGATTTGGGATGACATTTAATTAAAAATGAAGGTATTAAATAAAATTATTATTATTGGTAAGCATAATGAAATTGAAACGTAAATACCTTTGATACCCGAGACAAATACGAAAGATCCAAATCAAAATCACATCAAATGCACTATGCTTTCCGGAAACCTATATTTTCACAAAAGTTGATCACTTTTTCATTCACACTGATCGAATACACAAGAGATTTTATAGCTGAGAGTATCGACGGGACGTTCACATCTGTGGGAATTCTCCGCGGAACTAAAGTTATTTTGTCGACGATGCGGTCGGGCTGAAGTCCAAGCGTCTTTGAGACATCGTCGATAAACACGATATACATTACCTTTCAAGTTGGTTGATCTGGTGACATTTTTAACACTCCCTTTTCAAAAGAAGCAATGTAAAATGCGTTAGTATAAAGGCTTGTGTTCAAAGTTTACTATAGTAAAGCGGACGGTGTCTCGAAGGTGTCAAGCGGGATTTCATGCACGTGAACGAATTTGATTCTAGAATGAGATGATATTTCCTCCTGCCAAAATTTAAACATTAATTTTATATTGGTCGTGTCATGTATTTGAACATCACTTGATATTAATTTAAATTTGCTTATCTCACAATTCTCTTAACATCGGCGATAATATACTGAAATTTCACAATTTAAAATGATAAAGTAAAACATCAACTTTGTAATTGATAAAAAAATACAATCAAGTTTGTTGAATAAGGCATTCTTATCAATTTTAATTGATTAAATTAATTGAAAATTACTACTTGAAAGGTCAGCAACATCGTAATTTGAGAAATAAAACAGTTATATAGGTATATATGTCAAAGGCTCATTATCATCATACATATTTATTAGGATTTAGGCGATTTATATTATATGTGGACGGATAGTACCTAAGCATCGTAAAAAATAATTGACCAACAATATTTCAATATTTGTTTTATTAGAAAATCTAGTATGGATAAGTTTCTTAACAATTACACTGAAATAAAACACAGAGCAGACTCATAATTAGATCAATCTTTATCGATAAGGCTAACCAATCAATATCGTACGGTGCGAATACCCTTACGTACAACGATATATAATAACTCAGAAAACTAAGTGGTAGGACAGTTCTAAAACATCTTATGAAATTACATAAGATGTTTTAGTTCTAAAATATCTTCATTCATTGGTAGCTGGACAAAATATATTTAGATGTAATGTACATTGATGTAAAAGTCTGACGATTACTTCGTATTAAAACATGAAAATTCCGAATGGAACCGCGCCAAGCTCTAATTTTGCTCACAGCATTTTTGCTTAGTTGAAAGTCAAAAATTTTTAGATCATGATATATACAATACCTTAAAAAATTACGAGTGGTAAAATATTAGTCATGTGCGGGATCATTTATCCTCTCGGAATTTTGTAATGTTGTGTGGAGCATGTGATAAAATATATTGATATATATATATATATATATATATATATATATATATATTGTATATAAAATATATATTGTGCCTACTTTTACTGCTCAGAAGTTTTATTTGTTTTTTATTCAACCAAATTAACCTATCCTTTACGTCTACTCGGTGTAATGAACAAAACAAACGAGTTGATTAGCAGCGTGACCAAATGTTTTGTTAAATTATTAGAACTTCACGCAGATAGATTGTGAATTACAAATACCGTCCAGATTCGTTATTGGTGATACATATTTTAGTTTATGATACGGAAAATTATACGAAATAGAAATAACTCAACGGAGATATAAAGTATAGGACTTTTATTGGATAGAATATTATCTGCGAAATTGTTATGATTGAGTAAAAGTAATGTTTGTTGTGGGCAAATCTTAGTAACGGAACTCTTAGTTTTTTTTAATGATATTGTGACGTGACAAGCTCGACGCCAACCTGATGTTAAGCGGACTAACCTCTGCCTTTAACAGATGCATTTTGTCACAAGTCACGAATATGCACTGCGCCCGTCACCTTGAGACATAGGTGTTAAGTTTCATGTGCCTGAAATTTCACTGGCTCGAAAGGACTGCTGCCGGAACACACCGTTAGGTGCTTGGCGACAGATTTTCTACTTGAGGGTGGTCGCTAGCCAGGCGGACATTTGCAAAATGCCCTTCCACCATGTGGTGAAGCTCAAGCCCGCGGCGGGATTCGAACCATGGACCTGCTGCGCGGCAGTCCATAGCCAATGCCACTGAGCTATCACTGCTTCAAAAAGTAGCTTTATTGAGGTAATGCAGTTACAGTAGGATTTTCTATCTGTTTCATTCTCGATATGTTGAGCATAGAGATTTTGCTGCTTTGCCCCCTAAAAATGTATGTTTCTTATCCTCATAGTTATTTGTAAAACAATACGTTTTATATATTTTTAATGTTGGATTCCGGTACAAAATTATTTATTCTAACAACTAAACACATGCACATATAAAAAAAAATCTAGTATGCTAGCTGAAGAACTCACGACTTAATACAATATTTTTTATGTTTTCAACCCTTCTCGTTTTCATTTACACCTTTCGAAAAACATCCAAAAACTGAATCGACAAAACCGTTTCCATTTGTTATCGAAAATGCTCACATAATTTCTCGATAATCAGTTGTAAAATGCAATCTGTGGATTGAAAATAAACTGGAAATAAAACCGAAAACTTAAGTCACATGACTTACTCGAATCCGCGTCCATCTACCCCTTTAGCGTTTAGCCTTTACCTAAAGGGGTGGGTGGACACGGGTTCGAATCCCGCACATGACATAAATTTTTCATCTCGTATATTTTTATTTTTTTAATAAAAATGCATTTTTGACCAAGTTGAAACGGATACACGATTGCGCTTCGCGCTTGCTTGCTCAAATATGTTCTTGTATTCCTTAAGAATACATTTATATTCTACTGACCACATATACGTTTAACAAGGGTAAGAAGATGATGCTACTGTTTGAGATAGGTACGTACTTAATATTAGCAGCTGTCATCTATTTTAAAAGCAAGGTAGCAAGTCTTGGTATTGCGACAATGTATATAATTACGAAACATCGCACATCGTGCACAGTAGGCGTTTACAGAATAAGTAAGATGATACAGGTTTCTTTCGAAATATTATTTATGTAGGTGTGTAGCGAATTAATTGTGAAAGAGGTAACATACTATTATTATTGATAGTAGAAAATTACTTGAGTAATTTAACAATCAACTTCCTTATTATTCTGTGAGGAATGTACACGTGCTATATAAATGTAAAGTATGGTACTATGATTAAGTTCTTTTGAAAATTATAGAATATGATTTTGAAATAAAAGCACATGATACAATAGTAATGGTAATAAGCTATTAATAATATTTATATTCAAAGAATCTACAAAATTTGAAACGTGTATGTATATTTTTTTTATTCACATTTATTAACTATAATACTACGACCTATATACAACACTACAGCTACTAATACTTTATATTCATATATTTTTTCAACTCTTACATCTTATATATGCTTTTAGATGAGATTTAAGAGTAGATTGCACGGAGCGCTTTCCATATTATAAACGAAGTTTTGTCATATTTTAAATACCAAGTGTTCTAATCCGTTCATAATTATGTTACTATTACTAGTAACGCCCGGCGGCTTCACACGCTTGAAAAGTATCTAATGTGTTAATCCATCGCCGCACTTACTCTATACAAAATTTCATCAAAATTGGTCGATCCGTTTGAGCGTGAAGAAGAAACTTACAAACACACTCACAAACTTTTACCTTCATAATATTAGCGTGATTGAAATTAAAAAGTTTTATGTAAATCTTTACATAGAAAAACAATGCAGGGTTTGAGGATTAATATCAGTTTTTTTTTAATATAAAAAAATATTTACTGGTTTTGCGTTCTATAGCATTTTAGGTAAGCCCTGCAACGAACAGGCAGAAACAAATGTGTGCCCTTTATAGATTTTTTGTGGGTTTTTATAATGACTTCGGCTACCTACGTAGCTGTATTAACTATTCATCATCGTGTAATAATTACCATTACTTACCGATTGTATCTTATAACTATCTTGTAATACATCTAGTAACTTAATTACCTACGTACAATAATTATCCCTATCTTTGAACATCTCTCGTGTGTTAAAAAATTATAACAACTATATGTCATTCCAAAATAATCAACAAATGAATCAGTACCTAGTTCTACCTCGCACTGCCACAATATGGAATCAGCTGCCAGGTGTAGTATTTCCAAATAGATACGACTTAAGAGCCTTCAAGAAGAGAACATATTCCCTCCTCAAAGGCCAGCAACGCATCCTCGATACCTCTGGTGTTGCGGATGGTCGTGTGCGACGTTGATCACTTTTCACCAGGTGAGCGGCCTGCTCGTTTGCCTTTCTATCCCATAAAAAAAAGTTATCGTCATGTGCAGAATAATTTTTCTTTCCGTTGTAATTTATTCAAAGGTGCATACGTTATTGCAAAAATAAGAATGTTTTTATAATATTCTCGTGCTTCTTAAACTTTTTATCTCAAAGCTAATATACATATAGGTTTTAAGTTCTTCCTCACATAGATACTTATCTGTTATTCCAGAAGATGGATTGACATATTCACCATTAAGGCTTTTCGCAATCTGTCTCGAATATTGCAAACAGACAGCTCGTCCATTATCATAATATCCGCCAAAGAAAATAACAACAACACTCAATCATCCAAAAGGACGTTCAGTTATGTTTTATCTGTGCATTTCACAGGATGATCTCTCAAGATGTATCTCAGTGAATTTGGGACAAAACGCCACTGAATAAAGCATGTTGAAGTTAAAACAGTTTTGAAGCAATTATGACCTAGCGGTAAAAGCTGTGGACTGGCGTGCCGCAGGTCCATGGTTCGATCCCCACCGCCGGCTTGAGCCTAACCGCACGGTGGAAGAACATTTTACGAATGATCGCCTGGCTAGCTACCAGAGTTTGTTCCGGCAGCAGTCCTTGAGAGCTATTTAAATTACAGGTACATGAGACTTAACAACATGTATGTCTGAGCGGGACCACCCCTTAGTAGAAAATCTGTCACCGAGCACCTAACAGTGTGTTTCGGTAGCAGTTCTTGAGAGCCAGTAAAATAACAAGCACAATATGTCAACAGGCGCAGTGCAATTTGTTACTTGTGACGAAATGCATTTGTTATAGGAGTATAAGTATGCAAAGTCTTTCTTGACCAATGAACTAGGTAAAGCAGTGTTCCCTGTAGCCATACTATTCTACTACTACTCTGATGGATGACTGCTAGTGGCATACATTTACTACTGCGTTTTCGTGCTTCTGAGGGCTGCCAGTCCCGGTTATTGTCTTCGGATGGCAATCGTAAAGCTAAGTACGAGGCCTTTGGGCGGTCTAAAAACTCGCAACACTTGATGGTGCTAGGGCGTTTTACGAATACCCGCCTGGCTAGCTACCACCCTAATATAGAAATTCCATCAAGTAGAAATACTGTTGCCAAGCACCTGATGGTGTGTTCCAGCAGCTGCCCTTGAGAGGCAGTACAATCTAGGTTAGACTTAAAAACATCTTCGACCATATTATCACTTACCATCAGGAGAAATAGTGGTCACAGGCTAGCTTATCAGACCTACGGAAATAAAACAATTAGTGAAAACACTGCAGCGGGACAACCAACAGGATCTCGCTGAAGAGGCTTTGCACCACGGATTTAGGAAGGGTCCTAAATCCGTGCCTTGCATCCATCAAAAAGGTCATAACTGGTTGCATGTGTGTTTTTATTAATCATTCCATACATATAAGTATTATTATCAGCCCCTACATCCAAAAGGAGTATGTAGCAGAACCCACACTTCATCAGGTAAGTTTTTCTTTCCATGTAATGATATAACGGAAAGAAGTAAATATTCGAGGTATGTCATGTGTGCCATTGAACAAGATGAACCTATTTTGGGTTCCAGATTCTAACCTTGGCAAGAATTTTAAACAAAATTTTAACATTTCTAATAAAACACTACTATTTATATACAACACTACATCTACTACAACCAAAGCATTGAGGCAACCTGAAGGTCATTGCAGGGCCACAGGTAGTCCAACTGCTCCTAACCAGTTGAGAGCGTGCCCAGCATGCTGGCAATATTGCTCCGTTGAATTGCAATGCTTTTTCGTTGAACCAAATAAGTCCCAGAATTTAGAACATGCGTCGCATCGACCAAGCGCTCTGACAAGTTTTGGAAAAAAGGATGAGTTATGGAATAAATTACATATTCCGGAAGGAAAACTACAGATGTATTATTATTGTGTTTAGTCACTATCGTATAGATATATATAAGACACAAAATAACCTATACACTTTTCTTTGTTACAAAATTCATATAACTGTCAGACCCGGGGCTCAAACGTAAGATATTGTAAGCTTTTTTTATTGCTAATAGGTAAGGCTTTGACTACAATCTCACCTGATGGTAAGTAATGATGTACCTAGTCGAACGTGTTAACAGGCTTAATCTAGAATTACTGACTCTCAAGGACAGCTTGCGGAACTCACCGTTAGATGCTTGGCGACAGATTTTCTAACTTACCACGACACGGCTGTATGCCCAGCATGCTGGATTGCCATGCTTATTTGTTGAGCCAAATAGGTGCCAGCATATTAATCACGCATAACTTTGACAAAGTGATAAAAAAATGTCGATGCTTTGCCGAACACATGGTTCCACTTTAAGTTAGTGCATTTTTATGATGTCAGTTATAAAAAACAGTAAGCCATCTGCCATTAAAACAGTTTTGACACCTGTTACATGCTTTAGTGCACTTCGTGTGGGCTTATGGAATGAAGCACATTATTATTTGTCTTCATAATTATTTCACTTTACTATCATCATCATCGGCATCTTCCTCCGCTTATCCTATTTAAGTGGGGTAGGGAGAATACAAAACTAGAACAATGTAAGTTAAGTTTTCCGTAACTACACAAAGGACCGACAGCAAAGTATAATAATTGAGCCTCGAGTTTTTGGCTGGCCTGCCTTTCACTAACACTCCTTTTTAACCGACTTTCAGAAAAGCAGGTGGTGGTCAATTCGTAGCGCATTTTTTTTTATGTATGACCATTGACCACCTTCATAACTTTTTACAGAGTAGTCCGATTTTAATAACTATTTTTTTATTGGACTGTTTCATCTGAAACAGTCCCATATACGTTTCATCAAAATCGGTTGAATAGTTTATAAGTTCTAGTTAATTAACTGAAAAATGTATTCCCTCACCTGGATGAGTTAATGGTATTTGCTGTTGCCGACAATGAACACCATTTTAGGAGAGTGAATGATCTTGTAAGCAGACCTTCTCACTTAAAAGAGAAAAATAGTACATTGTACATCGAGGGGAAAAAAGGATCTATTTCTGATCGAGAGTTTGTTTAAGCCCTACGCGTAGCGGAGGGCTTAAAGGCAACTCAAGAACACAAATAGAACTTTCTCCCGAGTGATACATAGTGCTTTATACTACACCTACGAGGAAAATAAATTCATTATACGTTTTCTCGTACTTACATCATGTACTTACTTATGTCATGTTAGCTCAATTGGTTAGAGCATACCCCGGCTAAAGGGGTGGATGGACGCGGGTTCGAATCCCGCACATGACTTAAATTTTTCCTCTCGTATGTTTGTAATTTTGTAATGTAATCCGCATAGCAGGCGTTATTGCAAACATAACAATATTAACATTTTTATATTATTTTAACTACTTATAAGTTTATGCTTAATATTATAGAAAATCTATATTGCTTACACGATAAAAACGAATGCACCCCGTCTTTTCTAGCTAGGTATCATTATTATAGCTAAGTATAGTTACTCTATTATATTTGATCATAGTTCCACAGCAGTACTGTATATTATTCGATTTAATTTATTGGCAATTTATTGTACATTGGTTTCAATATTAAGACATGTCATATTATACCTATTCAATTGAATGACATACAATGTATTGTAGGTATCGGTATCTGGCCCATAATAAATCAGCGAATCGTGGTTATACGATAATTTACTAGTACGGATTTATGGAAGCACATTGCAATCTCTCATTGAGCTAATACGTTTACAATGTCTTGGTTTTATATGCATTTATTGTGTAAAGTCAAATAAAAGGGCAGTAGAAACCGTCCACAACCTACTCGTATCGGTCAAATGAATATTACATGAATGGGTCTGTATAACAAAGTTGCAGTCTGTTAATTTTATACTACATCTAACAACAAAGTATGAAAGCTTGGACTGGAATAAGAGCGTAAAGGCTTATGAGTCCACTCTTCCGCACCGGGGTGACTTCCTGGACAGGAACAACGGTCAAATCGATATACGATAATTGAAGGGTACGGATTTATCTCATTTAACTATCATTTACATTACCAATCTCTTGGTTTTTATTTGCATTTTTGTGTAAAGTAAAAGAAAAGGAAGAAAAGGGCAGCAGAATTAAAAAGACAAGATTTTCATTTGTCAAGAACCAGTTCAGAATTAAATTAGGGATAGAAGAAAATCAATATAAGATATAACTCGTACAATATTGATAGAATTATAATACATATGAATTTTCACCAGTTATATTACGCCAGACATTACTTTGCTGTCGTGTTCGGAAGACATAAAACTGACTCTGATTAATGGCTCAACCCAGCTTAACCCTGAACTGAACATTTCGATTACATGTTTCAAATTTATGAACGTAATTTGGGGACTCTACTTAATAATTTCGCGCACATAATTTTAAAGTAAAGAAATTTAATTACAAAACCACAAATATACGATAGGAAAAATTTAAGTCATGTGCGGGATATTTGTGATTTTGTAATGTAATCCGCATAGCAGGCGTTATTGCTAACCTAACAATATTAAAAAAAAGAAATTTGTTGTTTTAATTTTTAGAATTTTATGAGTAAAATGAGTATAAAGCAAGGCACACAATATTCCACAACACCAGCAAATACAGATAATAAAATATAATTACCGTACTACCAACATTGACCACCAATATGCCAATGTACCAACTATATAAATTAAATTCATGACTAAATATAATAATCAAAAAATACTCGACTCATCAACACTTTTATGAGTGATTTTTGTAAGCCGGAGGTGCGAGGGGAGAGGAGTGTTGACCTACTAAGCGCTGGTTATTGGCTTCTTGGCTTTCCACGAATCAACTAAAGCATACCCGCAGCTGCAGCGGCATGACCATGATTATGCCGATTAGCTCGGTGGTCATGACCATGAGATCGGTTGTCATGACCACAACGTTTTTTGGTCATGATCACAATGGTTTACTATTATGATTATTGCCTTTGCTTTTCATGTTAATAAATTTTGTTAGTCTTATTGATTATAATAGTTTTTTTTTTGTCGTACAAATGACAATTTATATAAATAGGAGTTTTATATTCATTTATATTGATTACTTTTTGCGTTGTGATACATTAGATTTTTATTGTGGTAAAAAGCTTGATATATTAAGTATCACATGAAACTTATGAAGGTTGTTGTAGTACATAAATAATTATGTAATCCTTATACATATGAAAATAATCCACTTCCTACATAATACAATTGAAAAACTGTTTAATAAAGGCAATTAAATAGAATTCCAGTATTCAATCAATACATCAAAGAGTTAATTATATGTATATCAATGAGTTAATGAATTTAAACGTTGAAATATATTAGTAATAATATAAAAATATTAGTAGGTACCATGATTAAGTTAAGTATTTGTATTTTTTACCACTCTTACCCCCAGTTTCCGAAACGTTTGTCAAATCCTTGATTAGCTAACGGACTAAATACTGTGCGCTGATTGGTCAATGTCATTATATGACGTGATTTGTGACCAATGAGCGTTCAGTATTCAGTCTGTTAACTGATCAAGACTTTGACAAACGTTTCAGGAACTCGGGGTTAGTTGTTTCTTATACAGGGATTAAATTTCTAGGTCATCATCATCATCACATCAATTCCTTGGTAACGGAAATAGATATTTAGATAATACCCAATGCAAAATGATAAAAGGAAATTATTCTTACAATTACTACTTATGGTCAATTTTTCATATTAATTAAATTTCAGAATAAATTAAAAAGTAGTTACACATATTAAAAATACAGGTCATTGGAAATCATTATCGTATTTAAAGCTCAGATTTGCCAAATTATGGCCATTTGGAATCTAGACGACCTTATTGCCACACCTTAGGTAAACCAGTTCTGGAAAATGTTTACGCTAAGGTAACCAACATAACACACCAGCTCTTTAAATATCGATTATATTTCTTTGGTGTATTTAATAAAAGTTATTTTACGGTTAGTGATTCAACTACTATCAGCTTGGTATTTGTACTGCATGTAGGTTCTATTTAGTTTTTATATGTATTTGGTCTCGCCTTGACTGTTCTCTTTGCTTTTACCCTGCGCTGAGGTCGATACTCAAGTTCGGCTAACTTGGGATAGATAACAGTATTCATTGTATCTTAAATGAATGTAAAAATAAGTAAGGACTTTGTCAAAGATTGTGCATACCGATGTCAGACCGTTAGCGATAAAATAACATAAACACTAAATAAAATCACAAATTTAGTGATTAATAATAAAAATAAAATAGAAATAATAATAAACTACTTGGTGATTACCACAACTGTTACGACTAAACAGAAACCTATATATTTTCTATTAGAATAGTTCTAATCACTAATAGTAGGTACATACCTAATATAAATAAAAAAATATGAAATAATAAATTACAGGCACAAGAGAATTTTAACATCAGGTGGTATTCGTGCTTATACAGTCAAATACACATAAACATAAACAAAAAAAAATTAAAAAAAATTCAAAATACTTACTTTTTTTTTTAAGAAATAATATTTTTTCTTAAAATGTTTGTTAGGACTAGCAGAAGTCAACCCTAAGAGGTTGTTAGTATTTTACCAATAACAATCACAGCTAGGTACCAGAACCAATGGCACGTGCCCTCTGAAGCACGAAAAAGCTCAATATTTATTGTTCGTATATTATTTATTAATTCTTCGTAACAAATGTGCGGTCACCCATCTAAGTCACGACCGCTACGAACGTTTTTAACCAATCAATAGATTGAGCTAAGATTCGCTAAGAGCTCTTCAAAATAGTAAAGCTTTAACACTTTATTCACTGAATTAGTTGATGAAACCCTAAAAAAGGTTGTAAACTAAAAATATCTGATCCGAATACCATACTAAAGTGGCCTATAAACTCCACAATCGCTATCCGAGTAGATAAAACGAAGTCAATTAAGTACGCAAAACCAGGGTAAGAACGCGGACTGGATTTAAAGAATCCGACACTTAAATACAAAACACGGTTAATCGGAACACATCATTTTTTCTCGTATTAATTAATAACATGATTTTGTAATGACTGCAAGAAACACTCGCTAGTCTTCTTTTTCTTCCAACAACAAATTAACAAAATTTAAATAATAATTGTGTACATAACTGTATCCTCTTTTATACATTATTACCTGGTCAGTTATTACATTGAAAAATATCAAATTCATTGGGTGTTGCATAAAAAATGTTTTTTTTAGATAAATACTAATCATTCTATTGATAGGTTTTCTCTATTTTGATAACGGTTCACTTTAAATCATATAGGATTTACTTTTATTAAATGTGTTCATAAGTGAATTGAACTAAACAAATATAAATTATCAACTACAGGGCGCGGCTTCGCTTGATTGGAGTGTGGTTATATCATATGGTTATATCGTACTTTCTTGGAAACCATTCAGTAATCCAGTAGAAAATTTGTGTTAATTTAGGACCTAAAGAATCAATAAACCAAAGTTATTCAAAATCTTTTAAGCCGTTTTGGATGTGAGATTAAAAGTAGGTACATATGCGCACCAATATTCGAATATTTTTTGAATTTAAAGTCTAGTTTTGTTCAGAGATTTTATGAAGAAGGATAAATGTGCGAATCTAAAATAACAATAAGTACGCTCTTATATAACCATTTAACTGTTCTGAAATAAGTATGAATATATACTGCCATATTAATAAACATTCTCAATTTTATAAGTGTTATAATGAAAAGAAAGAAAAATACAGGATAATGAATATTTATAGGCCAAACCAGGCAATTTGTATATTGGCTAAAGTAAACGGTGGAAAAGTACTACTAACAAGACTAAAGAAACAAATATAGATACACACATAGTTATTATGCACCATTACACAAAACTTTTAAACAAGAAATTGTAACAATATAACTGTTTTAAATTTCGGCTGATCGCGGAGACACGAAATCAAAAAACCAATCACAGAGAACTATTGTTGTCCTTCAATTGAGCTTTGAAACAATAAGACCATACCATTCTAACTTGTTTGTCACTATTGAAACAACTCACAGGTGTCTTTATAATGAAAGCTAAAAGCTTGTATTTCTCAAGATGGAAATACATCTTGGTAAGTTTAAATTAGATCCACATATCAACCGGACGTGTGGGTAACGCATCAGGTCGTCTTCAACAAACCTGCCACTTGTCCGGTCCTTGACACCTCAAGGTTACTGCTTCACATCTATCTTAGTGTACAAAAGTACCCGTCATTATATTCAAATGCTGCATTATTATAATATTTGGAGCGAAAAATGTCATTGTCTTGGGCTACTGGACTGCTTTGAGATGGTAATATAATCAAAGTCCCCTCGTCACGTTTTCATAGATGATTAAATTATCAATACTATCAAAATGATTAATAAATAATGCACGTGAATTAGAGATATTTCGTCATTATATTTTTTTATTGCAGAGATTTGCTTGCAACGTACTGAAAATATCGTCTGCATACTTTATATGCTCCAATTGGTATAAACAATTCAATGCTGGAAACATAATTTTACTACATAGCTTATTGCGAATATCATAAAATTAGAGCACAAAATTCGGATCCATCCAGCATGTTCTGACAGCCTAGAGATAAGGGCACTTGGTGCTAATCCGAAGGATGCGGACAAAAGTTTTCTAATCATTCGTAAATGACCCATCACAATGGCAATTGAGATACTGATTCGGCTGGCACATTATATACCAATGTAAAACCATGAACAGGAAGGCTAGGAGAATGCACTGAAAGCTCTACATATTATAACGCACATAACGTATGTTAGAACGTTAGTCTAAGTGCCAAGTAATTAGTGTGGAAAACATTCACAAGGGTGTAAGTGGTCTTTTAAAGGCCCTAGAGGCTGGTGCCGCGTTGAAGCAGAATCCAGAGTATAATGGTCCTCAAGCGTCGGCCTCTAATGACGACTATTTATTGTGAACCCCGTAATTATACGGTACGCTGTCGGGGTTTTTATAGTGGAAACTTTCGTAATCATGAGAAAGAAATTTGAAAGCTCTGAACATTAAATAAAAATTTTAAAAAGAGGCTATAGAAAAGACGTGGCTCCGTTTGCAGTATTTTGTTTCTGATATAAAAACATCATCATCAAACCACCTTCGACCAACATCATCACTTACCATCAGGTGAGATTGTGGTCAAAGGCTTACCTATCAGCAATAAAAATTACCTTATTCCGCCTATTTGATTCCTTATTGACATATGATAAATTTAAAAAAATAGAGTGCAAGTTGCTCCCGTAGCACGACCATTTATTCGTCGAATAATTATTGTTGCTACGGCTACTAAACGCATTAACGAATATAATTAATTATATGCGTCGTTCTCGTAAAAAATACATACGCATTCGTCCCAAATAAATAATATTACACTGGAAAATGGGATAGCGCTTTTAAAATGCTTACGCGACTATTATGATTACTATCTATATCGAAAATTATTCGTGCTTTGATCACGGTGTAAACCTGATTCAAAGCATTACGCGCAATTATTCCCCCCACAATACGAGTAGTCTTCTTAGGGTGAGGTGCTTTCCTCCGATATTATACGATGAGTCTAGCATTACTATACCGCTGTAGAGGGATGATTATACCACGGGGCATTACTAATAACGGAATAATTAAACTAAAGTAATGTGCACAATAGCTGTATATTGTGCATATGCAGAGTAATTGCATTGAGGCGACTCCAGAGCTTGTTTGCTTTATTACTGTGTGCAATTGCAGTTTACCGCCAGTTCGTCGGTTAGTAATCCATTTGATTGTGGTATATTATTAGAGTTGGTTGGTTGAATCTGCCCCGATACCTAGTACCTATCTAGTTATGAGCAATGATAGTGTTTTAACGTTCTAATACCTCTTCTAACTCAAGTGAAGCGCTCGTAGCGAAGTTTACTTAGCTGTTCTCAACCGATCAGCAAAGTTAAGCAAAGTCGCCCGCGGTCATGAGTTGGATGGGTGACCGCTAGTGGCATTACTACTGAGCGTTTCCGTGTTTCGGAGGGCACGTTAAGCCGTCGGTCCCGGTTGTCGTCTTCGGATGGCAGTCGTTATAGCATGGTGGTAGGGCATTTTGCGAATACCCGCCCGGCTAGCTACCACCCCCAAGTAGAAAATCTGTCGCCAAGCACCTAACGGTGTGTTCCGGCAGCTGTCCTTGAGGGCCAGTACTTCTAGGTTAGCCTGAACGACATCTTCGATCACATCATCACTTGCCATCAGGTGAGACAGTGGTCAAGGAGAAGTTTAAGCCTATCAGGCATAAAAGAAAAGTCTAGGTACAAGAATTTCTTCTATGTGCCTACGTGTGTAAAACTGGATACACTAATTTTGATATATTTTTTGTGTATGTGAGTGGATCTATGATTGCTTTCGATTCTCAAAATCATCGGCGGCGCAGCGATAGAATAAAAATTTCGTGTACGATGACATCTTCCAGATAGCTAGCACTATATTTTTTTTAAAACAAATATGTCTTTGAAAAGTACTGACCTGATTTCGATGAAGTTTAGCAGGTACCTCGAGATCAGTGATTGGTCTAAAGCTATTTTATTCCTGTTAATTGAGAACATATTCCCAGGAAGAAATACTAAACAACACGCAAAATAAGTTATGGGTGGCCATAAAGCATCAAGCAATCGTTTGTTAGTGATCAAAATCTGTTGAATTGCGTGTCTATATTTCAGGCTGTCACTGAAAGTAGGTTGGTACATCTTTCTTGTTCTAAAAATGGTGTTGGTTGTCACTTGTCAGTTCTCTGAAAATGTTCAGCGGCACTCCAGAAATAAACTGAATGAATTCATATGCAGTTTGCAACGTCTCCCTTCATTTTATTCTTGATTTTAAGCTTGTGGTCGTTTTACTTATAATTAGTAAGTAAGCTGTATATTTATGGCTACACAATAATGCAATTAGTTTTGATCCATTCTGAGTGAGTGTTCACAAAAACGATAGCTGCTAACGTGACCGATTAACTCTGTGGATGTGGGTTGTAGGTATGTATCCAAATTGATAATTTTTAGAAGTCTTTCCCTGATATTTGAACATTGGTTAGTATGTCTTGCGAATGTTAATACACATACTTTGTATATAAAATGTCATTTCTGCCTACCATTTCAATAAGTGATAAATGTATGAAGTAAACCCATAAATATTAGGTCCTAAATTTTGACACATAGTTACAAGTTATCATAAGTCACCTGGTTTCAAACAGAAATGTATTTTATGCCTCTTAAGATGTATAGACTGAAAAGCAGATTGGCAATAGACATTTATCTATATTCAACAACTAAGGTAACAATGCTATAGATCAAATGTTGTTATGAAAAAATTAACAATGTGTTCAAGACCAGTAAGTTTTTTGATAGACCATTATACCGAGCCTAAACGATTCGAAATTGCTTCGCTGCGGAAGTACCTTGTCGGTGCAAAGCCAACGCAAGCTAAACGTTTCGTCTTCATCGAAAACCAATTACGAAGCAATTTCTCGCGTTATTACTACAATGACTTGCTAAAAATATTCTATAATTGATATAAAATTTCCATAAAACTCTGCAATAGCAACCTAAGTATTACCTGTTTTCAAGTTAAGAAAATTTGGTAAAAAAGTTCTTTTGAACGATTGTCGTTACTTTTATAGCAAGGACAAATGTTAGACATAAGCATTAAACATTAAATATGTTGCGTGATAACCACAAGATATCTATCTTAAGAGTTGAAACTGTCGGAACTAATGGCCGTGTGAGTGAACCTCAGGTGCGGACAAAACCTCGCGCACCGCAAAGTTCAGTGCTCCTTCTTGATGATCTTAAAGACAAGTCAAATTATACTCTAATGCCTGAGAAATAAGGTACTTAACAATCTACACATATTTATTATCATTTTATCCTGACAAATCATTACATAATTATTTATTGACGCAGGGAATCGAGACCACCAAGACAAATTCGAACACGAAAGACAATCAAGAGTCATAAAGCGTGAAACGAACTCGTGTGACTTGAGAGGTCATTGATGGGACCTAGACATGTGGAGCAAATGACGTGCTAGAAGAAACCGGGCGACATTTCGCCACGCTTATATATTCAGAGTTGAGTTGACTCTGAAGCAACCGCATATATTTGACACGAGAGAATTCCGGTCTTGCCGAATATTGTTGTTTCGTATTATCGCTACAAAGTTACGAACCAGTATTGCACGGCCCACCTGTACTTGGCGTGGCCACCTTCCTCCGATATTTTACGTGATGCTATTGGTTTTCCTTATAACTTTGTCGTGTTTAACGCAAAGCGGTCTTTGTTGTTAATGTGACATGGCGTGTTTATGGAATCTCTGTCCATGCTTTACAAATACGTACAAAACTCAGGTTAATGTTGAAATTCCAATGTTTTTAAATGTAGTAGAAAATTAAAAAAAACTGGAGTAAAAGGCTGTTAAAGCGACTCCGCTGTGCGGTAGTCATTTAGATACCTATAAAAGTTTATCAAGTTCTCATTATGCTCGCTACGGACGGTCTTTATGCGTTTGGCCTTCCATTAAAACATTTGTAACCTTATGCTTATATTGTCAAGTTAAAAATGCTTTTAAATTCACATTCTATACATAGTGACATAATTGTCGCACGTAGGTACAAATCAGATTTGTTTACTACACCACAGCGTCATTAATTTAAATATAAAATCTTGAGTTTTGGGGTCTTTACAAAATAGTGACATCTGTGAAATTCTTTAGGAATAAGATACGAGTAGAACATATACCTAGTTAAAACATTTAGAATTGTGTCTAAACACAACGGTAAAACTACGGAACACCGATTTTGGAAGAAGTAATACTGCAAATGGATGAATTTCGCTGTAAAGCTAATGGCTATTTCTACGAATACGCTGCTATGTCATGTTTTTGTTTTTATTTTCCAACCGCTTTTGTTACCAACATAAACAACACATTAGCACGTACGGCACTTCCGATATCCGATATTATAATGTAGTCAGCAAAACCTGGCTAAAGCTCAATAAACACATAATGTGTATTATCGTTTGGAATATTTCGGTTAGCATTGCCTTCGACCGTGGCAACTTACTTAATTTCGGTCAGAAGTGTAAATAAGCGGTATCAGTTTTGGCAAAGCATTTTTATTTTCGTCTCGGATAGTTAGATGGCCATGCAGAAAAGTCTATAATATTTATTAGTCAAGCAGATTTGCAATACTAAAATCAGTTAATGTAGGATTCTATTTCATATGGGTATAAATCTCGGATATCTATAGTATAAACGGTAATTGTGGCTGCTTATTTATAGAACAAGCGAGTAAAAGTAAAAGCAAATACAAAACGAGCGGCACCACCGCCTTACCTTGTTACCGTGTTCTTTACCTTTGTACACCCTTTTAAATTGACAGTTTATATCTAGTCAAAAATATTGATCAGGACTTTAATATTGGATTATAAGAAAAGCTAATTCGGTTCGGATTTATTGATTTTACCTTCTCTTCATAAATTGATAGCAGTATATTATAAAAGCAGAATCTTGTTACTGATATTACGCTTTGGTTTATAACAGCACTCGCCCATTGTATAAACTAGACACATTTTATGTAACAATCTTTCAGTAAAAGCAACTATAGATCATCTTTGAATAATGTCTCAAACAAAGATGAAGATGCGTATACCATTTCTCATAGCGATATTCATTAAAATAGAACAGAAGGGATTCGATGACAGTTTAATTGGATTTTGTTGTAAGCTGGTAGGTACTTTGATATCCTATATCCAAGAAGCCAAAAAATATTGGCGCAAGTTAATCTTGACTTAAAAGATTGTATCTAGGGACTACTGATTGTTTAATGTGACGTTTTGTTTAATAAGTAGTGCAATATATTTATCATATTATTGAGCAGAAAATATGCTATGCGCATACAGAAAATAAGAGAACATAACTAGTATTTGCCTTCGGAAATACTAAGCGAAAGTGTTGGTCGTTGTGCAGAAGTACATATATTTAATAAATGTACCTACTTGAAATTAAACATTCGCCACAAAATCCAATAAAAAGTAATAAGTCATTGAGTACAATAAACAAAAAGAATGTATTACACATTACAAATATACGATAGGAAAAAATTAAGTCATGTGCTCCAGGATGCGAGCCCGCGTCCACTCCTTTAGCCGGGGTATACTCTAAATATTTGAGCTAACATGACATGACGTCATAACTCAAATCTTTCCTATCGTTCTTTAGCTATCGTATTGGGATGGAGCACATGACTTAATTTTTTCCTATTGTATATTTACAATTTTGTAATGTAATCCGCATAGCAGGCGTTATTGCAAACATAACAATGTAAAAAAACAATGTAAGTTTTGATAGTTTCACAATCGGTTGCGTTATGAATAGGTTCTCAATTAGAAACATTATTCCAAAAAGTTTCACTGTTAAATGTAAAATAGGAATCAGTTGGGTTAGGAAAAGGATTATACTGAGATGAGACGGCAAATGATCAACTCATAATCTTCAATTTGGTAGCACAGAATTATGAATTATTTTAAGCGGCGATGGCTCAGTGGCATTGGCTATAGACTGCCGTGCCGCAGGTCCTTGGTTCGAATCCCGCCGCGGGCTTGAGCTTCACCGCATGGTGTAAGGGCATATTGCGAATGCCCGCCTGGCTAGCGACCACTCTCAAGTAGAAAATCTGTCGCCAAGGACCTAATGGTGTGTTCCGGCAGCAGTGCTTAAGAGCCAGTTAAATTACAGGCACATGAGACTTAACAACTATGTATCAAGTTGACGGGCGTAGTGCAATTCGTGACTTGACGAAATGCATCTGTTAAAGGCAGTGGTTAGTCCGCTTAACATGGGTGCGCCTCGTGCTTATTTTATCACAATTACAAAAAAAAAATTTGCCGTCAATGTCAGTGACTACATTTAAGAGTTCCAATCCATACGTGTTCCCCATAAGGATCCACACAACCACGCACTTACACTTGAAGTAATATTGAATGCTGATATTTTTGTTATTCAAACAGTAAAACACATAAACGTCCCTTGGAATTATTTCTTACCGGATGCCGTCAGAGCTTTGCTTATCGATTTGCTCAGGACTGCAGACAGGTCGAGTAATATATTGTAGTTATAATTGTCTCAGAGTCCTGAGTCAGGAGTGAACGGCTGACACAGGATGTGATAACACGAAATGGACTTAAAGAATACTGATAACGCAAGAGGATATTGGTAACGAGAAAATATTATTACGTACTTTGATAATTTGTTGCATCGTATTGCTATCTGCGTAGATAAATATAAACACAAACACTGTAATAACTTTAGTATCGTAACTTTTCCAATAAATGTACTTTAATAATAGTGACTGCGTCGTTGGTTGATTGGAATATCGTCACTTTGGACTCTCGATGTCCTGAGTTTGATCCCTGCGTAGCTCTAAGATTTTTTTAACACAAAAAATGTCAGTAACAGTCAGAAGCCTGAAAATGTGCCCAGTAATAAGTTATAATAATAAGTTTGTCCCTTATTACATGGGAAAAAACATATCTAGCAAAATGTTAATTTTAATAAAACGTAGTGATATGGTTCTGTTATACTAATCATTGGTCTTCAGCAAATGAAAAAAAAACCTCAATATTTAATAGAAAAAGTTTTTTTTTCCATGTTTACACAGATTTGAAAAATTCGCAATAACAAATAGTCCTACGCACGCAGCTTGGCTTGATTGTACTATAAGAGACAATATAATGGATTTATGCAAGATCCTTCTTGAGTACATCAGATGGTACCTATATGACTACACTAAAATTTCTAGACAATAATGTCACGATCTGCCAGCTCTTATGGTACAGACGATGAACCTGGTAACGTAATAAAAGAAATAAACGTAATAACAGGTTTTTAAACAATATTATTATTACTATTATTGTGTATTAAGTCCGCGATCCCCCGTGGGGTGCCGGGTTAAAATTGGACCTCCCCATAGGCCCTATTATCCCGTAGGTGTCGTAAGAGGCGACTAATGGAAAAATACTGGAAGGGCAGCAGCAACTTCCAAAGAACTGCCATCTTACACTGCGATATCCAAGCCGCCTCCAAAGCGTAGGGATTATGGCAAATACCCCCGTAATAGGGGAGGCTGTGTTTAGCAGTGGACGATTCGACTGTTACAGAACAAGTCCGTGATTATAGATTTCAATGAGCTCTCCGTATTTTCGATTTCATCCCGTAAGTAAAGTATATTGATACTTTGTATTGATTTGATTGGCGGTGAGTTTACAAAAGTATTTTTATTATATTTAATTCAAACCAACATGTACTCATTAGTATCACTAACATTCTCTGTGTCATTCATACGAGTGTACCTAGCAGTGTTAATATTTACCTGCAATATTTAATCTATATTTAATAATATGAATCGATATCAAAGTAAATATTATTCCGGTTGCGGAACGATCACGGCAAACTTGTTCGTATAAGAATGTTAAGTGTCAATATGGATGCATATAGAAAAATAAAAGAAGATGTGGAGTAACTGCGTTCATAATGATGTACCTACCGAGTACTGAATTATGTAATTTATGGTATACCTTTATCAATAGAATATTACACTACAGCTACTACAAAAAAGCATTTAGGCAACCTTGCAGGGGGCCACTGCAGGCTCACAGCCAGTTCAAATGCTGTAGCCATGCTGTAGCCCACTACCAGATCACCAGGCAGTGTGTCCAATATGCTGGCAGCATTGCTCCGTTGGATTGCAGTTATCTGTTATCTATTCGTTAATTAAGTGACCAGCATTATAATCAAGCGTCGTGTCGTACAGACCAAGCGCTCTGATATTTTGCTCTTTTACGTGTCATCTGTGTTACAATAATTATTGGTAAAAGAGCGAGTGGAAAAATAATACAAGATATGCGGACTACATTTAACGTAGGATAAAGTCAGGAAGCAGATAAAAGTAATTTCAGGGACACCCATTCATTCTCAACCAAAATTAATACCTAAATATATCTATATACTTTTGACATTATTTGAGTTTTTACTGTCGGGTGTTATCATTTTGTATGTTTGAATGTACGCTATATTTTTGTCGTTTGATTAGTGCTTAAATAATTAAGATGCACTAACAAAGACACCTAACGATGGTCACAAGTCAGCATGAGGATAGAACTCAAAACCAAAAAGTTTATCATTCAAGATGGGAATTCTGTGGGGATGAACTCTATTATATCTACCCCATTTATATACAATGGTTTGAAATTACCTATATGTTTTTATTTACAATTAAAAGAAAGGTGCAAGAAACGATACAAACAACGTAGGTAAAAAATGTTAGCCCTTGACTGATTCTGCCTGGTGCTGTGCTATGCTATTTTTGCTCCCTGTGCTCGAACTAAATATTACTTAAATATAATATTGATAAAACTGAGATCGTTGTACATGTACACCAATATCGTCTGTGTAATTAAGTTAGTGTAATTAATAATTATGGTAGGTTCTTACCTACCACTAATGAAAGAAATAAAATATTTCATTTTTGACCATAATAAAGAAATTACTCTTTATTATGTCATTTATGATGCTAAGACTCTTTTGTTGCTTAAATATAAATATAAATGGTCTAATAACCGAGTTTGTGTAAAATGTGCCTAATCATGCTCCCTCGGGAACAACATGTATTCGGTGGAGAAAACATTCTCAAGTTCGTCTCCAAGGTATCTCACCTGATGGTAAGTGATGATGTGGTTGGAGATGTTGTTCAGTCTAACCTAGAACCTGCCGGAAGACATTGTTAGTTGCTTGGTGACAGATTTTCTACTTGAGGGTGGTAGGCAGCCAGGCGTGCATTTACAAAATGCCCTAAAATCATGCTATAACGACTACCATCCTAAGACAACAATCGGGACCGACGGCTTAACGTGCCCTACGAAGCACGGAAGCGCTCAGAAGTAATGTCACATAGCGGTCACCCATCCAACACATGACCGTGGCGGACGTTGCTTAACTTTGCTGATCGGTTCAGAACGGGTAAGCAAATTTCTCTACGAGCGCTTCGTATTTTTTTCGGTATATGGTACATTCGTGATGTTGCACACATTTAAGTATATTAGGTGTGAAAAAGTACTAAATAAGAAGATCAAGACAGGCTTTAGCATAAATAAAAAAAGTAATTTAAGTATTAACGTTAAAGCAATTTTGCAAACGTGAATATCGAAATTCAAACAAGTTAACCCAAAAACAAATCAACTCAGATCAACAAAATTTAATTTAGATTTTCTACATAATTGAAACAATACTTTAAATTGAAACTACAAAATACGGTCTAATATAAACGAGAACCTTTAAGTGCTACTCAATTAAGCACTTTACGTAGAGGTAGATATAATTTTAGGCAATTAATCTAAACCCCCTTTAAAAGGAGCCGACTATAAATAGCTTAATAATCAAGAGAAAATCCCGACCGGATTTGTTATCTTAAGTAAAACCAATCACTGGAGCGAAGACAGAATTCTAATTAATGTAGAGATTCTACGTGGAATTAGATCATGACAGATGGTTCGTGTTTCAGTCTAAGATGTACTCGCACTATTGGATCAAATTACAAATATTGTTAATTATGTTATAAAGAGGCAAAACGAGCTTGTTATCATATTATCTGAAGCAGTGATGGCTCAGTGGCATTAGATATGGACTGCCGTGCAGGTCCATGGTTCGAAACCCCCCGCAGGCTTGAACTTCACCGCATGGTGGAAGGGCATTTTGCGAATTTCCGCCTGGCTAGCGACGTTTCAAGTAGAAAATTTGTTGCCAAGCACCTAACAGTGTGTTCCGGTAGCAGTACTTGAGAGCCAGTAAAATTACAGGCACTTGAGACCTAACAACTGTACGTCTCAATATGACGGGCACAGTGCAATTCGTGATTAACGAAATGCAACTGTTATAGGCAGAAGTTAGTCCACTTAACGTCACAGGTGGGCCTCGGGCTTGTACCGTCGTAGCAAGATAATAAAAAATAGTAATATGCATTTATTTATAAAATGTGTATAATGGTGTCTGATGTTGCATCTGATCTGCTGCTGAACTAGTTACACCCATGTTTCAGCATACAGCGGCATTTACCGTACTTTGGACTTATGCTATCTGATTGCAACAGCTAGTTAGGGTTATAGTTTTATTATTTAGTGAGTTATACGTTATTATCTAGTATTGTGATGCAAATCCTCTGCTCATAAGCACAGATCATTGATAATACGCGTTCTGCACAGTATCGTAGGTTTATCGTTCTCTACCCAACTTCGGCTGATTAGATCTTGAACTGTGATTCAGCAACTGTAATGGTGATGTATGATGCTGACTATCAGCATGACGATTTGTCTGCCTAGCATGCCATACCTTAAGCATATTACAAGATGAAACCTATGAAATATCTTATCTAAAAACAAACAACAATTGAAAACTAACAGTTTGAAAACAGCGTCTATATTACTAATCAATAATTAGTAATTTTTATTACGATGGTGACAATGTGTCATGCCCCGTGCTGATGATAGATTAACTTACGTTGTTTAAATACCCCATACAAAAGCCACACTCCTATTTATTTTATCCTTTTCGCTTAGATATTTACGAACTTCTTTAAATTAAGCAATAAATCGCTGTTTTTCATAATTACTTACTTATCTTGTATCTAATATCAACTGTTTAACAATTAATATACTTTAATTGATAGTATGTCATAATCTTGTCAGATTTTAGGAAAAAATGGTATCATTAACTGAATAACTAACCTTCTCCTTTTTGCCGATCCTGTTTAAACTAATTCTATGGAAATAATCGTTTAGCTCGGATGAAACTAATTACTGTAAGACGAAGTAAGAAATCAATTTCATCCACATTTTGATAGACTTGGAAAATATCCTGAGGGTTATTAAGATTAACTTCATGTAGCAGGAAATTAAATAATAAATCATCATCTTGAACCGCATTCCTCCTGGAACGCCCAGTTCTAATTTATTCGATTCGCAAGTGACTAGACAGAAGTAATATCACAGACTAAATAATAGGTAAGTAATAGTAGGTATTTGGTAGAGTTTATTATCTGACACCAAGAATGATGTGACAGATTTTATGCTTGACACTTTCTTTAAAACGATGTTTCCCAAGCGTTCATTGTTAAAGTTTTGTTATGCTTTCTGATAGAAAATTGAAATTTACATATGAGTAAAAGTTATGGTATGGTTTCTTGGTAAGTCCAGTTTCAGTAACGTATTATTTGATTTAGAAGTAACATTGAGCAAGTAGGTATATATTGTATGTTATTAAATGTCCGTATTCTACTGGCTATGTTACAAGTATTGCTTAAACACAAAAACTTTCAGCATAAATCGCTGTAAGTATTATACGATATTAAGCTCCTATCAAGATTAAATGTATATTAATTTCACTATCTAGAGTTTTGCTATTGGAAATTAATTGCTTCTTCCCGTTTTTACACGACTGCCGAAAAAAGTTACGTTTTCAGGGTTCATGTACGTATGTATGTTTGTGAGTTTATTTATTCCACGACAACTTCTAAACGGCTTAACCAATATTAATGTATGAGATATCATTGAGCACAAGTGACACTAGGTACATAAATAGAATAATTAAAAAAACTAGTGTATTTTAGACGTAATATTGTAAGAAAAATTTTTTTTTCTTTAATCCCATCCAGTGGAGTATCAAAATGAAGGGCTTTAAAAAACGATACCAAAAACAAAACTTGCAGTTTTATTAATAAAAAAAAATCAAAGGAACGATAAAACGCTTAAGGAAAATAAATAATTTGCAGTCGAGTTATTATCTTTTTTAATTAATTTATACTTGTTATCCTTCACTTTGTTTAAAGACAATAACATACTGAGGTACATATGTTCTAAAGGAACGACAAACCTTTATCAAGCATCTTTTAGTAAGTACTATGCGCAAGAGATTAGTAACGGGTAATCTGTAATGATAAAGATGTTCCCATCCCTGTTATGTCAGCCGTGATCGGTAGTTTATTCTACCATCTACTGAGATACGGAGGCAAAAAATAATAACAAAATCATCTGGAAGAACGGGTTCTGAGATCGAGCCTCGGCCGGGCCAAGCCTACTTGTAGATATAAACACGCCATAGGATACTTTTTATTGCTTGTTCGACAGGGATAAAGGTATGATTGGATTGAGGATAAAGATTCAAAGTTATTGCTAGCGTCACTAGCTAGTAGAAATAATATGTCTGCTGAATTTTTATCCTTGATGTTGTTCTTTTCGTTTTCTTGTAGGTGCCTGTTTCTAGAAGGTTTGTAGGTCTTTTTTTAGTTTCAATTCTTCGAAACTAAATCTTCTTTTCGTTAATTTTATGCAATGATAGCCGAGCTGTAATAGCTAATGACTGTCGTGCCGCAGGTCCATGGTTCGATCCCCACCGCGCCGGCTTGAGCTTCACCCTGAGTGGAAAAGCATTTTGCGAATGCTCGCCTGCCTAGCTACCACCCTCAAGTATATATTTTTTAATTTTATTTTTTATTTTTAATATTGTTATGCTTGCAATAACACCTGCTATGCGAATTACATTACAAAATTACGAATATATGATAGAAAAAATGGTCAAGCGCGTGTCGGGCCACGCGCAATGTAGGGTTCCGTAGTAGCCCGTTATCATAATATAGTAGAATAATTCTGTTGTTCTTTTTCTTTTTATCTCTCTACCTACAACTTTCTAAGCAATTTGTTCTTTTGTTTATAAATTGTGATTGATGAAGCGGTAAACATTGTAAATAATGATCTACGTTACATTTCGGACTGGAGCAAATCATACGGTCTAAGAGTAAATCCACTCAAAACCCAGGTTATCATTTTAGGCAGTTCACGGACTATTTGTAAAATATATTGGGATACTTTACCAAACATTTTCTTTGAGGGTGTGAAAATACCGTACAGCAAAAAAGTTAAAAATCTTGGGATTATTTTTGATGAATGCCTTACCTGGATCCCACAATTGGATACTGTAAGCCGTAAAATGTTTGCTGCCGCAGGTTCACTCAGGAGGTTGAGAAACTTTTTGCTAACAGCCACTAAAATTGCGCTTGCACAGTCTATTTTGTTACCGATTCTTGATTACGCAGACGCCTGCTATTTAGACCTTACGGAGGACCAGCTAAACAAACTTGAGCGTATTCAAAACTTTTCAATAAGGTTATTTTTTGGCTTGCGCAAATACGACCACGTTTCTGAATTTCGTACCAAGCTCAAGTGGCTTTCTATACGACATCGCCGGAATGGCAACCTATCTCTTCTCTACAATATTTTGTTCAACCCTTCTACACCCCAATACCTTAAAGAGCGTTTTGAATATCTTTATCTGTCGTGCTAGCATAAACTCCATACATTTCAATATTATATATATATATATTATGTTTATTCATGTGTGTAAGTGTATATGTATGTATATGAATAGTATTTGTATGTATATATATTGTATTGTAGATATGTGTAAATACTAATAAATATATAATAGTACACCGCCATCCCTTTTCAAAACTTGCTCCTCTTCATTCAACAGCTGTCTGGAAGAGATCGCTTTGAGCGATAAGGCCGCCAATTGTTCACTATTTTTAAGTCAAATATTTTTAATTCTAGGTTAGTTTAAGTTGTTCAATAAACTGTTTATCTATCTATCTATCTATAGGTCATACAGAAGCATAATATCTAATTGTTGCCTCCTAGAGTTTAATTGCAATAATTTATATTTGTTTAGCAGCTCTTCATAATGGTTTAATATTATGCAATAAATACGTTAATTCGTTATTGAAGTTACTAGAGGACCTTATGATAAAATTTAATATTTTAAAACCACGTGCTATTATTATATTTTGAATATTTACATTAACGATTAATTTACTATCTAATATTATTCCTTAATCCTTTATGACTTGAACTTCATCAAAGTTAGAATCCCATAACATATATGTAAAATTACACATTACAAATCACATACCCTTCACGTGCACGTATACTCAAACATACAGAAACACGCACCGACACATACACCTTTCAAATACCTCACAAACATTCACTTAAACTCGTACACCAATACTACACTACAGAATTATGACTACACGTAAATATTACTTATTAAAATATAGAAAATGACGTTAATTTCGAATAAAAACAATTTCGTTAAATATTTTTCCTATATGTATTTATGTTTCAATGTATTGGTTCAATTTGAATTGTTACTAAATAGTATATATATAAGGAAAAATATAGATGTGTTACATTTTCTCTAAAGCCAGGACTGACCTGGCTCTTAAGATACAGGCCACCAACCTAGTTTTGGAGTCATAGACTCATCATAAATGTATCACAATAAGGAGAGTAAAATTAATTTGTATCTGTATAAAATTATTTGTTATTATTTTTTTTATTTAATACTTTATTGCACAAAAAATGTACAAAAGGAGGACTTAATGCTGAGGCATTGTCTACCAGTCATCCAGCGAGGGTGTTTTTGTCTTAGGAGTAAAATTATTTTTAATAAATTCCACTAAAAATCTGCCCAGATCCTTTTGGAATTTTAAGTAGTCTTGATAAGTATTTATAGAATGATACATTTTCAGGTCATCAGCATGTAATAGCAATTTAAAAAACTTAAAATATTTTTTAATAAACACACTGTTTGTTTGTTTGTTATTGTCTATGTTTTAAATATTTCAGTAAAGCTTCGATAAGGCGGGCAAAATTGAGATTGGGCGATAGTTTGCTACAACTACTTTATTTATTCGTAGGCTAAAACTTTAAATAATCCTTAGGTTGAATATATGGTGGACTGGAAAACAAATGGTGTCAGTGGTGTATTGAAGAACTTATGGTGAAACATTATTAACTCCAGCGCCCTTAGTTGGATCGAGCCTACGTAGTTCCGATTTGATATACATTTGATTATAGTAAAACAAACATCACTGATAATTAAATCTGACGTGTGGTTATCTTCAGAAATATAAAATTTATTATCTGCATTATAATTTATAACCGACGGTAACAGTTGACGGTTCAAATACTGATTGGAAGTGATTCGAGTAAATGTTACTAATATCTACTGGGTCACTTGCTGTTATTGGGAGCACCCATCTTCCAAGCAGTCTTATCTGCCCTACCCCTAGTGTTTTTTATAAGCCGGAGACTCGGAGAGGGAGCGGCGCAAGTATAAAGCGAAGGTGTAGCGAGTACGCTGCGATAAGGTTGCGAGAAGACTAAAGCTAACTAAATCCACAGCGCCGGAGCTGTAATAGAATTACTTTACTTCTAATAAGACATTGCTCTCTAAGCTTAACCAATATTTTTTTTTTTTTTTGCTACCATCGCCCCTCTCTTCCCCCTCCACCCCTTCCTATAGTACATAACTATCTATACCGATTCTAGTCCTTTCAGTACTTCATCTTAGTAACTTTAAAGGATTTATTCTAAGAATTTTGTATTTGGTGCAAAATTATCTAATACCCGAGTTCAACGACTATTACTGCTAAAGTAATAAAGTTATCTTAACCGCTATAATTTTCCTTGAAAGTTCAGGAACTGCACTATCATCATGAATTTTTTCAGACTTTTCAATCCAGCAGTTTAGATTTTAGAGGGGGGGGGACGCCCTACAGGAACAAAAATTTGCTCTTTAAAGTTAAATATTTCGTAAATGGAGCTTTAAATCGAAAAATAGTGTTAGCAACCCCTAAATCATTTTAAAATACCTATTCAATGATACCCCATTCGATGGGATAGACGACAAAAAAAAAATTAATTCCCCCATCACTTGTATGGGAGCTACCCTAAAAAAAAATATTTTTCAAAATTTTATTTTACCACTTTGTCGGCGTGGTAAGTTTACATACCCGTACAAAATTGCAGCTTTCTAGTACAAACGGTCTCATAGCAAAACCTCGGACAGACGGACAGACAGACGGACATGACGAAACTATAAGGGTTCCTTGTAGGTACTACGGAACCCTAAAAAGTTAAGCCATGTGCGGGATTCGAACCCGCGTCCATCCACCCCTTGAGCTGGGTTATGCTCTAACCAATTGAGCTAACATGACATGACGTCATAACTCAAATCTTTCCTATCGTTCTTTAACCATCGTATTGGGATGGAGATGTTGGATGGATTCGAATCCCGCACATGGCTTAAAAAATAATTTTCTATGGTATATTCGTAATTTTGTAATTTATTTTTTATGTTATTGTGACGGAACAAGCACGAGGCCCACTTGATGTTAAGCGGACTAACCTCTGCCTATAACAGATGCATTTCGTCACAAGTCACGAATTGCACTGCACCCGTCACCTTGAGACTTAGTTGTTAAATATCATGAGCCTGTAATTTCACTGGCTCTCAAGGACTGCTGCCGGAACACACCGTTAGGTGCTTGGCGACAGGTTTTCTACTTGAGGGTAGTCACTAGCCAGGCGGGCCCCGGGCTATAGAGGGCCTTCCCTCGCCCAAAACCCGGTGGAGCTGGACGTCCGTATAGCGGTAGTCAGCATCTATGTCCTCACAAAAAAAAAAAAACAGGCGGGCAATCGCAAAATGTCCTTCCACCATGCGGTGAAGCTCAAGCCCGCGACGGGATTCGAACCATGGACCTGCTGCGCGGCAGTCCATTGCCTATGCCACTGAACCATCACTGCTTCAAAATGTCTTCTGTTGCCAAGCATCCAACAGTGTGTTCGGGCAGCAATCTTTAAAATTACGGGCACATGAGACTTAACAACTCTATATCTCAGGTTGACGGGCGCAGTACAGTTCGTCACTGTAGTGACGAAATATTATGTTATAGGCCGAGGTTACCGCTTAACATCGGGTGGGCCTCGTGTTTGTTTAGACAACGTATAATTATTTTTTTCTCTAATTTTCATTTCTGGTAATCAAGGAGTCGTCCTACTGGTTAACTACTATGTGACGGCCTAGGCCCAGAATTGTGGCTCTCAAATACGGTAGCTGGAACACACTGTTAGTTGCTTGGCGACATTTTTTTTAATTGAAGGTGGTAGCAGGGCACTCCATAGCTATTACCGCTATGCTATCATTGGTTACACTTTTTAGAATTTCTTTCATCTTATCGTTATAAGAGAATGAATCTTGAATTTTTATCAGATATATCGAAAACGTGGTGCAATTTAAAATACGGACACGAGTCCTTAGTGAGTACCTAGGTAATATTTTTTTAGCCAAAATAGTGTCAAATACTCTTGGAAAGAAAAACACATTTATAAGTAGTAATTAAACAACTTTAAACGATTTAAATCGCGTATATTTATCATTATTCGTGGGTGCATTCATTGTGGTCACGGGGTGACCACGATCACTGCAAAGTGTTTGAAACGTCGGGACAAAAATAATGATAAATATACGCAATTTAAACCGTTTAAAGTTGTTTAATTACTATGTGTGATAATCGCGAAAACCTAAGACAACATTAACACATTTATAAGCTGACGAAATAAAAGGAAACACCAGGTTTTATGGCACCAAATTGTTACAATCGCATTCACGCATTGACAGGAAATTTAAAATAGGGGAAAACACGGTAGGTTGCTAAGCGATGATTGTGTTCACAACATATAGTAGGTAGGTACCTATATGTTTTGCAGTCACGTATTCTTGCAAGTGCACCTTTGTCTATAGGATGATGTCATAGGGGTAATAGATCATATACCTACCTATTTAACTAGATACTAGATAGTCTACACGTAGTGCTTGATTTTGATAAACACATTGAGGTTACCAGTAACATTATTGTCGGCCAGTATTTAAGTCACGCTGATTGTAACGGTAATAGATTATGTTAATTGTTTAATCATGTGGAAATCAAGATCAAAGAGATATATAAAATATTCTGCAATTCTTCTCTAGCAACTAATATGTTTTTCTAAATTAAGTTTAATATACCAATGCAAGATAGCAAATTCAAACTCAAATTCAAATGTTTATTTGCCAGAATACATCATCAAATTACATTTGAAGTTCGTATATAATAATGTTAGGTCACTGTATTCAGCCTGCAAGCAGGCGTGCACATTTTTAATATTCTATTTTAATTTAATTAGTCAAGTACCTAATTTAAAATGTCATGTCTATATAATATGAATTGTCATTTTGAAAATAATTTATTAGATATACATACACTTAGTGATGTTTATATAATCTTTCATCTTCTGGTAAATTATTATACGCCACTATGAATATATTAAAAACTTTTATTTTATTTATAAATATATTTACGGCAGAGAGGTTGAGTATTAGTATACGTTAGCCAAATTATAAAACGAAGGTTAAACGAGTTTCTATTCATATTTAACAAAACATAAAAGCTCATCCATATCAAGGCAAATTGTTATAGTCCAAAGAATCGTTCAAAAAATCTTGCTTACCTCCACAAACAGCTATTAGTGCCGGCGAAGAGGGCAAACAAAAACAAAATGATGGCGATCCACAGTTTTCTGACAGAAAAAATCCAATGTTTCAATAGAAAACCTTATTTCACTGAACGATTAGTTGTCTATATAGTATGTTTTGGTAAGTTTCACTCCACTTTCAGTCACAGAGATGTGACGAAGAGAATAAATTTGGTTCGCGAGCGCGAATAAAACAGACGTATAAAGACCACGGTACTCCGGTGCCGACTGGCGCGACGTTGTCGTGGACGACGCAACGACCGTTTGGTATAGTTCGCGCGCTATGTTTTGAGTTTGACTTCGTTTTGTCATAGTAAAACCAGGTTTTGTCGAGCCAGTAACCGGGACCATACCTAGATATTCATTTGTGATATACCTATCATGAAGTAACGTATTACAATGTCTCGTATGTAACCTCATTGTGTGCAATTATCTAAGCAACTTTATACCGACTCATAGTTGATACATACTTCTTTAACTACATAGGTACGAAAAATATGTCAGCAGTTCTAACAGTTTGTTTTATGCATTAATGTCTAGTATAAGTACGTATTTACAGAAAAAAGGAAAAAAAAAAATCGAGCTAATTTCGAACTTAGAACGCCGGGACATTCTTTATTTTTTAATGCCTGATAGGTTAGCCTTTGACCACTATCTCACCTGATGATACGTGATGATGTGGTCGAAGATGCTCAGGCTATCCTAGAATTACTGACTCTCAAGGACAGCTGCTGGAACACACCGTTAGGTGCTTGGCGACAGACTTTCTTCTTGAGGGTGGTAGCTACCTTAAGTAGAACATCTGTCGCCAAGCACCTAACGGTGTGTTCCGGCAGTAATCCTTGAGAGCCAGTGCAATTACAGGCACATGAGACTTAACAACTATGTCTCAAGGTGACGGGCGCAGTGCAATTCGTGACTTGTGATGACATGCATATTTTATAGGCAGAGGTTAGTCCGCTTAACATCAGGTGGGCCTCGAGCTTGTTCCGTCACAATAACATAAAAAAAGCTATCTATGCGGGCATTCACAAAATGCCTTACCACCACGCTATAACGACTGCCATCCTAAGACCATAATCAGGACCGACGGCTTAACGTGCCCTCCGAAGCATGGAAGCGCTCGGAACGTAATGTCACTAGCAGTCACCCATCCAACTCATGACGATGCTTAACTTAGCTGATCGGTTAAGAACAGCTAAGAAAATTTCGATACGAGTGCTTAGTTTGACATATGTTTCCAATATTGATACTCTTTCTGGAAGTGCTATCCTCCTTATCCATGGAAAGGATAGTCACGGGACCAATCCAGCTCATAGCATTTTTGTATAGCATTAAGATTTTATAAAAAGCGACCGTAGTTTTTCCAACTAGAAATTGTATGATAATCTTAGCAGTGGTTTGTATATCCTTCCAAGGCAATGGTAGCATATTGGATCCTTTAGGATTGACTATGAGACTTGCGAACTTATCGTATTTATCAAAACTAATCAAAGTGACTGGTGGATGTGGCGTGAGAATAAAACGCCTAAATTAAACTCCTTGGGTTTATAAAGCAGCACTGTCATACAACAGGATGAAGCAGCAAGCGTGCTGGGACCGCTGCTGACTGATTATTCAGCAAGTTTCATTACGTTGAATGATTATTTGAACAAAACTCATAATTACTTTATATTACTTTTATACCGCGTATACGAATCAATTATGTATTTTTAATTTTTGCTGACAGGTTAGCTTTTGACCGTAATCTTACATGATTGTAAGTAATCATGTGGTCGAAAATGATTACATATTTTTTATGTTATTGTGACGAAACAAGCTCGAGGCCCACCTGATGTTAAGTGGATTAACCTCTGCCTATAACAGTTGCGATTCATGACAACTCACGAATTGCACTGCGCCCGTCACATTGAGTCATAGTTGCTAAGTCTCATTGTGCCTGTAATTTCACAGGCTCTCAAGGACTACTGCCGGAACACACCTTTCGGTGCTTGGCGACAGACTTTCTACTTGAGAGTGGTAGCTAGCCAGGCGGGCAATCGCAAAATGCCCTTCAACCATGCGGGGAAGCTCAAGCCGGCGCGGTGGGGATCGAACCAGGGTACAGCGGCACGGCAGTCTATAGCTATTACCACTCGACCATCATTGCTTCAAAATTATTAAAGAACTTAATCTAGAATCATAAATCGATAACGTGCTTGCTGACAGATTTTATACTTGAGTGGTAGGTGGGCATTCAAGAAATGCCTTAGCACCAGTTGGTGAACCACTTAAATGGTTCATTTCAAATTCATTGGCTCATAGCTTAGGACGAGCCATGGAACTTCTGGGTAGCAGTACATAATTATTGTCACTGAACTATCATTACTTTTGAGCTGTCCAATACCATCACGGAGTATTTTGGAAAGTACTAATTACCTTTCCATGATAAAATGGATTTTTCTTACCCCCTTTTGATAATAGCCAACGAAGTTTGATTAGTTTTTAATCTAGAATAAACTTTAACGAGATTTGAACTTTTGTCATTACGTTTTGAGTGGGTGGATGTCAACCCTTATCAGGAAAATACAAGTTTTTATTTAAAGCTTTGCCCGAAACTTTTGATTTCTTGGTATTATATTTATAATTATTAATTATATTTTATGTGACAAAATGAGGAGACAAATAAGTCCGCCTGATAGTAAGCGTCATGGCTGTGCTTTACAGTCGCAGTCTCAAATCTCTGGCTTGACGCTACACTGCCCTTGTCACTGCAAGTTCGTATGTCTCAGTTGCCAAGCAATTTCACTTGCTACAGTACCTTTCACGCCTAAATAGTAGTGTTTACTTACAATGTTGAAAACCATCAAGATAGAGTCCGCTATTGCTACAGAGAACACCTGATATGTTCGCTTTTGACCTCCACGTTAATTGTTTTTTTTATGTTATTGTGACGGGAAAAGCTCGAGGCCCATGTGATGTTAAGCGGACTAAACTCTGCCTATAACACATGCATTTCGTCACAATTCACGAATTGCACTGCACCCGTCACCTTATGTTTGTTAAGTCCCATGTGCCTGTAATTTCACTGGCTCTCAAGGTCTGCATCCGGAACACACCTTTAGGTGCTTGGCGATAGATTTTCAACTTGAGGGTAGTCGCTAGTCAGCAGTGCAAGTACCATAGTATGGCTCGTTAAATTATCGAATCGCTATGATTGATAAATTTAGCGAATCGTATCGCCCATTGCAAGTATGGAACTGTTGTCGATATATCTTATCGACGGCTTACGATCGTGAAATTGTGGACAGTATGTCGATTATTACGAAATGGCAACGTCGATTCTAGAGTCCTTTTGCTCAGATTATTAAAATCATACATTAAGTGGGGAAATTAGTTTTCCTGAAAATATTAATGATTAAGGTATTTGTTTTTAATAAAACATCAACTTAAGATTTGATGATTAAAACAAATTACACCATTATTTTAACTAAATTATAAAATTTCTCAGTATCATAATATAGTTGAAGTTTAAATAATAGTTATGACAGCTGACTGAATTTAACTTTTTTATAAAAAATGGTTCTTGAGATAATCATTAGGTATTAAATTTGTTAAACATATACGTAAACCAATAAATCATCTAAAAAAATTTAGTTTTAGTAAGTACTTAGTTCAGTACATGCCTATAATATTCGTTTACAGGAATTAACCATAGGCCAAAACTTAGTCAAATTAGATACTATACCTACTAAGGTATGTAGTTATTGTAATGTGGACGGGTAGGACCTTGAGATCACGATCTATTGTCGTTATTAATACCTTGCAAAAGGGTGAGTAGAACTTCTTTCGATATTCGGAATAGATTCCTGAAACACTCTCCGAAAGTTTGATGTTAGCGTTCGTCAACCTCTTCTCTGTAGCATTTGGCTGTTTATAATAGCCCACCGCTCATATTTCAATAAAAAAAGAAGCCAAAAAGTCATTTTTTAATTTTGCCGTACTTTTATCGAGTTTCTTTTAAAACCTGACAAAATCATCGTTAAAATCTACAAAATAGACGATCTCAGTCGCCATTTCAAAGATCCATGCTAGGGTTATCGTGAAAATTCTTTAAATTTTAACGAATGTAAACCGAATTTAATTAACGATCGTTTAAGTAGGTTTCATACTTGCAACGTCGACAAAACGTCTATATAACCCGTTTTATAGAATTTAGACGATTTTAAATATCAAATTTAACGATCGGTAACTACGGTACTTGCGCTGCAGACACGGCTGTTGGAAAGAAATGATTCAATCGAAGTTGTTAGCGAAGTAGGCTTAACCTTAAACAGGTTCGAAATGACAGTTCTATGGTGGTAGGTCTTTTGGCAAAAAGATGGTCATTATTGGTGGGTGTCAATATTCTTCTTGGAAGCAGCAGTGGCTGGAGTAGTAATTTCATAATAATATAAAAAAAGATACAAATTTTAAAGTCTCAGCGATCGATTTTCAAGTTTTGGGGTGGTAGTGAGCACGAAGCTTGCCACCATATTATGGAGCTTAGTTTTTTATCCTTGATATGTTAGCCTTTGACCCCAATGTCACCTAATGGTAAGTGAGGATGTGGTCGAAGATGTTGTTCAGGCTTACCTATAATTTAGTTAGTTCCTACTAGTTACTAGCTCACCCATGGATTCCCGTTCGACAGCTCTCCAGCTGCCTATGGGGCTGTCATCGCGTCAAACACGTGGTACAGATAAAACTTTACCTTATTCATTTAATATCAAAGTAGGAGTCTTCAAGTACAGAGCCAATAGACGTCTTCTTTGAAAGCATGTTCCACTATTGAGAGCGACTAGGTGAGACGCTTTATTATCTGTTTCACTAAATGAGTGCGAAGCGTCTCCGTTTCAGCTTGGGCAAAAATGCTCTCGTATGCCTCCTATTCGTTGATGAGGATGAGCGGCTGTTCTACTCTACGGGTCTCCAATTTTCAACGGATTATCGTGAAATTTTGTGAGCAGCATTGATAATTAAATGGATTTATTTATTTTATGGATTCAGTATTTGGAAATTTTACATACCTAATGAAGGAGAAATGAGTTGAAAACGAAAAAAAATCAGTCGGAAGTTTTGTAGCTCACGGAGCCTGTAACTACAGCCGAGGAAGCCATCGATGTGGATAACAAAGTCTTTTATTGGGTACATGCTCACACCAAACTGATCTTTGCCAAAGTTATACGGATTGAGAAGAAGTTTTCCAACGATGTTTCTTATAGGTATAAAAATAGTAGTTTAAATGAATAAAACGAAGTAGGTATATTACAAAATTACAAATATATGAGAGGAAAAATTAAACTATGTACGGGATGAAATCCGCATAGCAGGCGTTATTGCAAACATAACAATACCATTCGAAGTAGGTATATCTTTAAAATACCTTTATAAATAAAGATTACGTACAACTATAATTTTAAACCGGTACCTGTTTTGTAAGTACGAATTAAAATTATAGTAGCATAGCACATTTTATCATGCAATAAAAACAACAGATTTTTTCTATTTGTACAGTAATCACACACATCTGCATCGGAATGACGCACACGATAATAGTTGAATGAACTGAATAAAGCACTTGTTGATAAATTATGACATTAAAATTCAAAACTACAGCGTGAGTACTCAGCTTTTGAACCTGCGAATAAGCATATTTACTTATTAGTAATTTGGAACCCTGTTTTTAGGCCCGGATAATGGCATAAGGCTCGACGTTACTATCTGGAGTACTTTTTAGATACCTCAGCATAACCTATTGGGGACATAAATGCCTCATAATATATTTACATGAAAGATGGTGTATCTTATTACTATCAACGGAATTCCCGCGAGGGTTTGGCATCAAGGAGGCAACCCACCTTACACACCATAAATCCGAAATCTTTTAAGGTAAAGGCACATAATAAACAGGTAAAGGCAAACTACGCGGGATGGGTATTGTGTGAGATATTGCGAGTCCTCGAGTGTTCCAAAGTAAAGAGTATCAAGTACTTATTAATGCAAATGTTTGTTTTTGCGTGTTTGTAACCACTCACCTCGGAAACGGCTGAACAGATTTTGATGAAAGTGGTTCCAGCTTCAGTCATCGAGTAGAAAATATGTCGCTAAGCACCAAATAGGGTGTGTTAACAGCTGCCCTTGATGGCTAGTCTCTTTCTATATAGCCATCATCATCGTCAAACATTAAGAGGTGAGTTAATTATTAGGGTCTTCCATCATTCCTTAAAAAACTAGTTTAATGCGAGTCGGACCTCGTTCTATAAGGGATTCGAATCGAAGCCAACTATGTAAAAAATATACCAGGTGGTAAGTGTTTACACGACTGCCCAAAAAAGGAGAGTAATGTTTTCAGGGTTTATGTATGTATGTTTGTATGAGTTTCTTTATTCCACCATAACTTCTAAAGGACCTAACCGATTTTAATGTAAGATAAGTCGTTAGATTTGTTTTAACAGCGCAAGTGACACTAGGTATATAAAAATAAATAAAAATACAAACGGGCGGATTTTAGACTATAGAAAGTGGCATTAGCTATGGACTGCCGCGCAGCAGGTCCATAGTTCGAATCTCGCCGCGGGCTTGAGCTTCATTCACCGCATGTTGGAAGGGCATTTTGCGAATGCCCGCCTGGCTAGCGACCACCTTCAAGTACAAAACCTGTCGCCAAGCACCTAACGGTGTGTTCCAGCAGCTGTTCAGTAATCCAAGGTTAAGCCTGTTAACAATTTCGACCTAATCATCACTTACCATCAGGAAAGATTGTGGTCAAAGGCTTACTTAACTATCAGCAATAAAAAAAAACGATATTATAATATAACTATATTCGACCATGTACACATATATAATATGTAAGTATAAAGTATATAATTCATAATAGATCATTGTTTGTATTTATTTCTGAATCATCTAAAGAGGTGTTCACCTGCAAAGTGACCAAAACTAGGAAATCACCACTATAACGTAAAATAACGTATATTTGGCCTACCAACTCTCTACTACAAAAATAATTAATTCAATATGTGGTTTAGCGTCAACATTGTATACGAAACATATAAATTGATGCTTAGAAATATCATAGGAAATTGGGAAGGTATTCGGATGACACCTGTCTCAAATCCAAAATGGCAGATTCAAGATGGCCGCCATACGGAACTTAGATCCGTGTGAAGCGAACCCATACTTTCCGTTTCCAAGCTAAAGAAGTGGAGAGACATACTGAGGGACAGATAACAGAGGGACATTCATAGGTCTTCGGATTGCCATTTGGGTACAGAACCCAAAAATGTATGGTATGTAGAGCGCAAAACGTTGCTTTTTGAATATCAATTGCTTGAAGTTTTTATTGTATTTCTCTCAGGCTAGTTCCCCGTCATTTGGTTTTGTTGGCAAATGCATAAACATATGATTAGAAGAAGTCGTTGACGAGTGAGGAATGGCATAGCGGATAAAAAGTCACCTTAGTTACCGTTAAGCTACGCACAATCTTTGTCAACACTAAAATACGATTTATTCTACATTCGTGACTACTTAGAACGCCTGTCATTATAGCGATTTCGTGAAATGCCTCAAGTATTTCAGCATTGCAAAACTAAACCCAATGGCTTTCCCATTTTATCAACATTATGTTGGCAAATCGTTATTGTTATTGAATGTTGTCAATCATATTTCACACAATATTTTTTGCTTGAATGGCTTACTGTCTCGCTGAGTATAGCGGACTATGGAATAAGATGATAAAATGAATAGATATTTAACTTTACGGTAAATTGATGGATGTGTCTATACTGCCTATTTTGCGACGCTTATTTGGCTATCACCCTCAAGTACATAAACTCCCGCTGCAACTAAATGTTTGTTCCAGCAGCTGTTCTATAGATTCAGTACCTAATTCTAGTTAAGCCTAAATAATATCTTTCACAGTATTAATTACTTATCTATAAACTTTACACTAGATTAGGGACTGCAATACCGCAATACGGTCCCGAAAAATGCAGGATCCCGCAACCAAATTATAATAGTTAGGTTTTTTTTATTGGATAGGAGGGCAAACGAGCAGGTAGCTCACCTGGTGGTAAGTGATCACCGTCGCCCACGAACATCCGTAACACCAGAGGTTTTGAGGATGCGTTGCCAGCCTTTAAGGAGGGAATATGCTCTCTTCTTGAAGGACCTCTAAGTCGTATCTGTTCGGAAAGAAGGTAAAGAAAACGTAAAGGTAAAGAAGGAAGTGTCTATCAGAGATCATATCTGTGTTTCGGTAAGAAACAGGAAGGCTGGCTTATAGCTCTCCAGGTGGCGTTCGGACAAGAACGGTGACACCATATGATACAAACCTTCATGGAGTGATAAGGGGGTGACTTAAACCTCGTTGGTCCCGACCTGCTGATAGAAAATTAAGTACGCCGGACACTTTGGGCATCCACCTTCAGATACAGGTAAGGTGCCTAATTAACACTAAAGTTATTTTCCGTAAGAACAGGTATAGTGCAGGTAATTCCAAATGACGCTGCTGACTGCGACTCCCTGCAGGCTGCTAGCATTGCTAGTGCAGGTCTGCACGCAAATATATGTACGCGTAGCCACCGCTGACTGCCTGCCCGGCGACGAGATATGTAAGGATCGTAGTAAGTGGAAATCCGTGGTCTCTGCCTACCCCTACGGGAAAGAGGCGTAATTTTATGTATGTATAATTTTAGCCCGGTATCTGTTTTATAAGTATGAGTTAAAATTATATAGCACATTTTATCATGCAATAAAAACAACAGATTTTTTATATTTGTAGTAATTGCACACATCTGCATCGGAATGACGCACACGATAATAGTTGAATGAACTGAATAAAGCACTTGTAGATAAATTATGACATTAAATTTAAAAACTACCGCGTGAATACTCAGCTTTTGAACCTGCGAATAAGCATATTTACTTATAAGTAATTTGGAACCCTATTTTTAGGCCCAGATAATGGCATAAGGCTTGAAGTTGCTATCTGGAGTACTTTTTAGATAGCTCAGCATAAATGTGCAGGTGGTGCATGCTAGTGCAGGTCTGCACGCAAATATACATACGCGTAGCCACCGCTGACTGCCTGCCCGGCGACGCGTAGAAGTCATTTTATAGAAAGGTACACACAAATATGCGTGTACCTTTCAGATGCAATCAGCGACATGTAGTTGTCAAATTTATAATAACACTAACACAGGTATAAAGTAATATATTGAAGACCTTTATGGTTAAAATCCATCACTTGCCTATTTATTTCACACACAAAACAGAATATTCATCAAAAACTTTCTTTTCATAGCTCTGAAAGCCCTCATCTAGGGGCATCCGACGCCATATTGAATATCATAGAGAATTTTTTCATCGAGTTTTACTCTCTTTTTTCACTGTGCTAACTTTGTAGCAGTTCAGGTTAAATTTTTAATGAAAAGAAGATATTTAGGTCACAGAAAACTAAATTGGTAGGTTGATAAAAAACGTAAGCAGTTTTTATAAAATTGCCAAATTAGGTAGAGGTTCTTAATTAGATAAGTAAGTTTTTCTTATGACTACTTACCAAAGTTTTGGTATAAATTCATGTTACAAAATTCTTGATAATATTTTTTTATTTAATTTTTACACTGCGCTATAACAGAAAGGCTGTATAAAAAATTAGGAAACGGCTTGCATAGATATCAATTTATTTTAAAGCAGGAGGAATCGTTTCCCAGTCAAGAAATAGTATATTATGCAATCTACTCATAATATTATAAAGGATAGGAAATATTTGTATTTTTGTTTGCAACGAATAAACTTAAAAACTACTGGACCGATTTGAAAAATTTTTTCACCATTAGAATTCTACATTATTTCTTATGAACATAAGCTATTAGATAATTTTCATTTGTTTATATATTTTTCTTAAATACCCGTGTGAGTCTCGAATCACTAACGCTAGTTAGTGAATAAAGAACGGATTATATGTGAGAGCCATAGATAAATTACGAACAAATGAAGGATTCTAATGACTGAATCACGACCGTACGGAGCGATTCATGATGATTGAATCCTTCTCTACGCTTGTGATTCAAGAGTTAAAATCCTGAGCGACGCGAGCGATTCATGACCCTTGATATAAATCCGTTTTATTCAAGAGTTACATACTTACTATACATTATACCACTATAGAAAAAGAGAGATTTAAGCACAAATAGACATAAATAGCAAGGTTACGTTGATTTCAATCCACATTAGAATTAGAATAATTACTTAAATGAACAGTAATTTCCCTCTAATATTATTAGGATAGTCAACTTGTGAAGCGATATTTATTTCCTTGGAGTATGTATGTTGAGTATTCTTTGCACAAGGAGTTTGTATCCAGTACTTTTTTTGCGCGAGGAGGTTGTATAGCACTGAGATGGAGGTCGAAAATATTGCTGTGTCCTAAATTCAAACACTAAAAAGTGTTGAAAAAGTGGCATTGATATACTTTTTTCATTCTGAATAAAATAAGCTTTTTAATATATCTACTAACTATAAAGTTCATCTCTCTCAATTTCAAACGTACATTCCACATTCCAAGTAAAATTACCGAGTAATGAATTGTACAAAGATACAAAAATATTATTTATTTTTATAATAGATACATTTTTAAAAGTAAGCTTGTTTTAATTTTCTTTTTTTAGTAAATATGAATTGTTTTTATTTCAAGTGTCTGCCTATTACGGTTCAAAAGATACATCAATGTGATAGATGGACGAACACGACCCTTTGGCACTACCTAGAGATGCTGGATCTTCTACGCATCTATCACGGGGTGTGTTCTGAGGAACTGTTCGATTTACTACCTGCAGCTCAATTTCGCCATCGGACGTCCCGACAAAGCATGATGTTTCATCAATTTCATGTCGACGTCTGGAAGTTCACAACTATGTGATTTTCACTGCATTTTCTACCTCGCACTGCCACAGTATAGAACCAGCTGCCAGGTGCAGTATTTCCGAACGGATACGACTTAGAGGCCTCCCAGAAGAGAGCATATTCCCTACTCAAAGGCCGGTAACGCATCCTAGATACCTCTGGTGTTGCGGATGTTCGTGGGCGACGGTGATCACGTACCACCAGGTGAGCCAAATGCTAGTTTGCCCTCCTATGCCATAAAAAAAATTATGTTATGTTTTCCGAATAAGAAATCGAAAAGTAACGAAATTTTAAACCTTTTATTGCCGTACCTTTAGTTCATTCCTTTGTTAAGAAGTAACAAAGCTCTTAACGTCTCTAACCTATTAGTACCACGGAGGACAATAGGTGATGAGTGCCGTGAATGGAATCAAACAAAAACGCGGATGCGTTGTACACCATCCATCGGGGTTACTATTCAACGCATTGTTATGATCTACTTATTAATTCATCTTTGGATAAATTTTGTTGCAATTAACAAGCTTATTACGATAAAATTGCCTTTGAAGAATGTCAGACGAAGGGCGTATTACATGCGAGTGAGTGAAACAGAACTTCGCAATATTTTACTGTACTGCCTGTATCAGCCGGATTGTCCACTGCTGAACACATCGTTCCACATTAAGGGGGGGTTTGGCGTAATCCCCACGCTTGGCAGTCGTCTTGAAGATCGCAATGTGAGATATCAGTTCCTTAGAAAGCGCTGTTGCCCACCTTCTGGTCTGTTACCCTTAGTCGCCTCTTACTACACCCACGGGTAGAGATGACATTCTAGCCCGGAACTCCACGGGCGTTCAATATTTAAGTAAGCGTGATGGATTTTTTTAAATAAGTAGTTAGCCTAACTCTAAGAATAAGATTGAAACGCACTCCTAGGTCTATGTTAAACATTTATCGTTTAAAAGTGATATAGTGGGTGACTGTTGGTATCAATGATGAAGGTACCTACACTAAAAAAATTATCCATCTACATAATACGAAATCCCTAAGTATGAAAGTAACCGTCATACATTGCGTATTAAGTGTAATATGCACACAAAACCAGGAAATGTAGGAGGAAAAAATTCGCCAACAATCACACGATGCGAGACTAGGAAAACGAAGCGATTCTATCGATGAATTTTTTCCTCTTACACCACCTATTTTCTTCGCATATATTTGGTGCATACATAGCCTTAAGGTGCTGGGAAAACCTTGTCACTAATTGTTCGTGTTTTAATCCCAATCGATCGAGAACATCCAATTGGCCGCTCGACAACTTTATAAGTATATACGAACCCTTGTTTTTTAATGTGAACAGTTATGGTAATTAGGCTTCACCTAGAATAACTGGCAGTCAAGGACAATTGCCGCAACACACAGCTTGGTTTTGAGATAACTTGAGAGCTATACAGACAGACTTTCGTAAAATGGGCTACCTCTACGCAATACAGCTCAAGCCCGTGACGGAATTGGAACCAAGGGGACCCCCGCGCGGCAATGCCTAGTTATAGCCACACTAATCAAAACATTACTTATAAAAAACTTCCATATTACTTAAAAAAGGATGATTCCAAGACTAATAAATCTTTTAAGAGGTCTTTTAGTCTTAAAAATGCACAACCTTGTCACAGCATCACATATGTCTTTACCCATTTATGCAAATTATGGTATAGACGCAACCTTGTCAATATCATTGATTCTACAGTCTTCGCGGTGTGTAAGCCTATGCTTACACACCGTGGACTCGGAGTTCACAGATCGTTTAGTGGAGAGGCGTGCAGTTTTAGAAGGAATGACCTCTACCTCATTATTATCTTCTACCCCTGCCCTTCCAAGGGGTTTTTAAATTAATGGGTCATTGACTTCAGGCATGCAGCTATCCATAAAACCGCAACCAAAACTTTTATTACCATGTTGTTTCTACAATTTTGTAGCGTTAAAAACATATTGTACCGACCACACATTATGTGGGATAAGAGTAAGAGGACGATGTTTCTAAAGATGTGTCGATATCTAGACAACATAAACCCTTTTAATTACACTACGAGATGAACATCTCAATCTATTCGTTCGAATGGACCACTTGATGCATGACTGCTATTGGTAATATAAAACAGTAACTGATGTTTATACAAATCAATTTATGGACTGGCTACCCTGCATATTTGACAGCGTTGATTTGATTTAAAGACGCCGTGCGCTGTTTTGGGAATCACTCAGTAAATCTAGATGAAAAAATATCACTATAAGGCGCCTGGCCCGATATATATGCAATTGTTTAAAATTGCTACCTTGTCTGAAAGTTATCGATATTTATAACATTTTTGCAGCCGCCTCACCGAAACCCTGTATTAGATGTTTTCCTTAAAGAATCCAATGACGTGTCATCCTGTCATATTTCTGATTGGCTGTTTGCTGTGGCGGGAACGCTTTTGTAACGGATTAGCTGTCGCTATTAATTACTAATTAGCTGTGTCTGTAACAAATGTAACTGTAACGTACCCTTCCGGATACTTTTTTTCTTGTTAAGTGGCTGCCGTATCGAGATCTACTATTTTTGCACTAAGTTAAGGGCTGTATTAGTAATTATTTGTTATATAAACCTGCTGTTTACATATTTGTATGGCTACGTTTTGCTTAGTTCTTTTAAGGTGTGTTGATCTATTCCTTATTCTTTTATAGAATATCCTATTCAATATTGTTCTATTATTTACTCTGTTCCATGTACCATTATGAATGTATTATCTCTATTAAAGTGTTTAACGTGTTCTTAATAAAGTCCTTTTAATGTGTGTTTAACTTCTTTTTTATATAAAGTCAAGTATTAACTTATTGTAACTTATCACTTTACTCTAAGCTACGAGTGCATAATAACAACTTCTATGGTGATAAACTTACGTTATAGCTCAGGCCCAATATCTTGACTTATGTCACACATCCAAGCGATTGCGTACTTCACAGTGCACACAAATCACAGAAGTCAAAAGTCTAGAACGCTCTGTGTGGGTCCGGGGCGGCGCCCACGGGATCAGAATCTATGTCTTTTCCATCGCACATTATCCGTAAACAAGATCAACACAATCAATGTTGCCTAATTATTACAACTTGTAAAGTAGATAAATATATAAACATTGGCTACTGTCTCGGTATGTACATTTATTTAGGAAATGGTATCTATTAACTGGACCAGTGGAGCGAAGGTATCGAGAAAACGTCATTCGGGATGTGATAGCAAGATTATATACAAACGAATACACGTTCTGAATTTTATTTTATTTAGGTTACCTATATCTTTTATTTCTGATCCAGACATACAAGTGTATTGATTCATTTTGATTTAAATAGTATTTTTATGAACTGAGATTGATCACTTTTGAGACTATCTTACCTGATGGAAAGTGATGATGCAGTGGAATATGATGTTCAGTCTAACCATGAAAGTAGCAACACAACGTAAGTTAGTACGTAATCTGGGCTCTATAAGGTGCTTTGCGACAGAGAGTGGTGAGAATGCAAAATACCCTATTGCCATATATATGTGTAATAATATATTGTATGTATAAATAAAGGTACATGATATATTAGTATTTTTCTTTCATCACCTCTTACGACACCCACCGACAGGGAAGATATGTGGGTTGAAGGGGTGGGGGGGTTATGCATTTCTAGCCCAGCCAGACCTCATGACAAACACCAGCTTTAGAATGTAAAAAAACGTCAAAATAAAGTCGATATGAGAACCTCTTCTTCGAATTCGAATTGGGACTTTTTAAAGTTTAAAAAAACGTCAAAATAAAGTCGATATGAGAACCTCTTCTTCGAATTCGAATTGGGACTTTTTAAAGTTGGTTAAAACAACTTTGATCTACTACATACTTATCTATAATCAAATTATCAATAACTGGTAGGTTCACGAATGCATTAACAACCCGAACACTCTGTGTCTGTATATTCGATGAATACCGTAATATTCAAATTGCAGAAAACATATAGATTAGTTATATTCATTACTAGCTTTCCATCCGCGGCTCCGCCCGCGCGTGTATCGGTTATCGTCTCTTTTTGGCAACTGGATAAAAACTATCCTATGTCCTTCCCCGGTTTTCAAACTGTATCCATAACAAATTTTATACAAATCAGTCCAGTAGTTTTAAAGTTTATTAGTGGTAACAAAATACAAATCTTTCCTCGTTATAATATAAGTATAGATTACATGCAGGCAGAATGCGCTTTCATAGTAAGAGTTACATGATTTGATGGGTTCGCCATTAGCCTAGTTTCTGAAGTGTGTGAATGAATGTTTGTATCACTATCTTCTCATGAAGCATTAATGGTCTTGGGACTCATCGTCGACTCCTTTATGACAAATCAATACGTGTGAATATCAAGTCATGGGTAGCTATTAGTGTGGAGCAATTACGGCGACTTTCTTGTAAAAGAACTTTCAACTGCATTTCAATTGAGCATTTAAATGTCCGTACCAGTCCCAGTGCCCAGATAGGTAAGGAAGTGATGATGTGGTCGAACATGTTAATAGAGTTAACCTATAATTACTATATTTTTTTTTACCCGGGAAAATCCTTGCCTTGCCTCGCCTGAAGGGCCTCATGGGGCCAATGGGGTTCGCCCAGTAAGTTAGCATTCACCATCTCGCCCCGGCCAATGGAGGGATGACCCGGCTCATTGGGGCCATCCCCCAGACGTGGAGAATCAAGTGGAGAATCCCCCTGACTCTCCACTGGTGATCCGCACAGCACTAGGAAAGAGCGAGAAGGCGCCCGAACCACCTTCTCCTTCCCCTAGTTCGTCTATGCCGGAGCGGGTCGGAGAGGACGTCGTCCTCCCTCGCCCGCTCCGCGGCTTCTTTCTGCGCCATCACCGCCTCGCAGAAAGAGGCCACCGCCTGCCACAATCCGTCGCTGCCGAGCATAGCGTTAACCACGCTCGACAGCGACAGATCTGCGCCTATGACCGCTGTGAGGTCGTGCCGCATGGGACCCCAAGCGGCCCAAGGGCGGCTGCGGTGCCTATGACTTTTGCGGCAAGTTGAGTGAAGTGGGCCCCAAAAGTCCACCGCCCGTCTAGGATGAGACCCAGGTACTTCATCTGGGTCCCAACCCGGACCAAGACGCTATCCGCGTTCCTGGAGGGGTGACCTCCAGCCCCAGGGCACGTATTCGGCTGACCACGAGTGTCGTGGCCACCGTGGCCCGCCGCACTCTCAAGGACAGCCTGCCGGAACACACGGTAAGGTGCTTGGCGACAGATTTTCTACTTGAGGGTGGTCGCTAGTCAGGCAGGCATTCTCAAAATGCCCTTCCACCGGGAAAGCTCAAGCCCGCGGCGGGATTCGAACCATGGACCTGCTGCGCGGCAGTCCGTAGCCAATGACACTAATCCATCACTGCTTCAATTAAAACTTAAAACAAGAAAATTCTTTATAAATAGCAGTGTTTATAATATTCTCTCTAAAAGTAATGTAACATTGTAGGTATATTTTTAACCGACTTCCAAAAAAGAGGAGGATCTCAATTCGTCAGTATGTTTGTTATGCGATAACTTTGCCAATAATGAGTTGATTTCGACAATTTTTTTTTTGGGTGAAATTTAATTGAATTTAAATTGAAATATAAAAAGTAAGTACCAACTCCAATTGGTAATGGTAAACAGGCCACAACACTCACAAAAAATATTTGGTACTTGAATTAACATTATATACCAACGTTCATAATAAAAACAGGCCAAGTGCGAAATGGACTCACACTCCAAGGGTTCCGTAACAACACCGAATGAACCATAAATCGTTATTTATTTCATTACAGGTCGAAATCCGGAGCTAGAGTCCGACCCGCACTTGACCGGTTATAATTATTTGATAATGTACGGTCTATATAATTTAAAATCATTCCAAGATTAGCACTTGTATGTATATCGGTTTTTACAATAAAGCAAAGCAAAAAAGCGTTAAGAATCATTAATAAGAATCAGATATCGTTTCTTGTATCGGGACTTCCTTTAGTTCCTAACATTTAATTATTTTTTAACCAGTCCGCCATACTAACACATTTTATCAGTGAAAATTCCTCCCAGCTACCTATTACCGTTCCAGAGATACAGCCTTTTATAAGTCGGATGGCGGCCGAACGAACGGACAGCCGAGGCTTACTAATAGGGCTCCGTATTCTATTACGGAACCCTTAAAATGTTAGCAACAATAGTAATTGCTATTGATTAGTATCAGACGTTTCTTTCACGACACATGCTTGGGCTGAACGATAGAAGTAGTTTCATCAAACAAACTAATATATTATGTATTCATTTAATACGTAGGTGATAATTGGTTCAGCGCTATAAATAAGTAATAACCAATGAAAAACTTTACGGTGTTGTTAAAATAAGACTTTTTATAGCGGTTTTTTCGTCAAGTTTTATGAGTTTTCTCGTAAGAAGAACTCTGTGGTTTACGACGTCATGTAAAATAGTCATTAATCTTGTATTGTGCCTCGGATCGAGTCGTGACTAAAATAAGATGGGTATAAATGGGCAACACGTGTAAAGTATTCGAATTAATGATTAAACTTTTCACTTTGTGGTTAAATTTGGTGCTATCTGGGGCAATCTCGAATAAGGTAACTTTGAATAACATTAACAGTTAAGAATGCTTAAATGAATTGTACCCTTTTTTACCCTTACATGCCCGTGGGGTGCCGGGCTAGAATGTCACTCCTAAGAGGCGACTAAGGGTAACACACCAGAAGGTGGGCAGCAGCGCTTTCTGTAGAACTGTTATCTCACACTGCGATCCCCAAGACAGGCGCCGAGCTTTGGGATTATGGCAAACCCCCCATTATTGGGGAGGCTGTGTTCAGCAGTGGACAATCCGGCTGATACAGTACCCTATTTTACACGACTGCCCAAAAATGTGTTATGTTTCCAGGGTTCATGTATGTATGTAGATAGATAGATAGATAACTCTTTATTGTACACCAAAATAACAATTATTATAAACAATATCATAAACTTAAGTAATGTTGTACAATTGGCGGTCTTATCGCTAAAAAGCGATCTCTTCCAGACAACCTTTGGATGGAGAGAGATTCAGCCATGATAGATGACAGTGGTGTGTAATAATAAGATTAAAAGTAATAATGTTAAATAGGTATATATACCTATTTAACCTATACCTATTTATATATATTTAGGTATATAATATGTATGTATGTTTATGACTTTCTTTGTTCCACAATAACGTCTAAACGGCCTAACCGACTTTTATGTTTGATATTGATATATCATTAGATTCGTCTTGAAATCGCAAGTGACACTTCTTACATAAAACAGCAAAAAAAAACTGATGGATATTACACGCCTTGTGGTAAGAAAAATATTTTTTCCTCCCAAACCCTTCGAGTGAGGTCTCAAAATAAAGGACTTTAAAAAACAATTCCATAAATATATATCACTCGCAGTTTTAGTTTCCTTGGAATGATAAAACGGGTTATTACTTTATATTCACTCTTTTTATTTCATTTATACCTGTTCATGATAATATGCGGAGACAGATATGTTGCCCCACGTTTTGATAGGTATCAGTAGTTCGTAGTATTTTGTGAATAAAGGCATACAGCCGATAAAAAAGTCACTTTATATTTTTTTTACTAGGTGGTAGTCTTTTTATGTAAGAGGCGGTATAGGTGGGTACCACCACAGTGTCAGATGTTCTACCTCCAAGCAGTAGTGAGCAAACACTGCTGTGTTTAGGTGTGAAGGACACTGTAGTTAGTAAAATTGCTGGGCAATCGAGACTTAAAAACTAATGTTTCGGAGTGTCGAGCGCAGTGCATTGTCACACATAATGGTGACACTGTAAATGTAATGGACAGGCGCGAAATTTAAAGTCAAAAGTCAAAGTCAAATCATTTCTTCAATTTAGGCGTCTACGACGCTCTTATGAAGGTCAATTACAAATTTTAGTATTGAAATATTCTACATTGTACTGCCACGTTCAGCAAATAAATTGTATAGAGCCACTGCGATAAGAACGGGCATGAAACTCGGGGCCATTCTTTTAAACATCTTTTAACAATGTGTTACATACATACTATATAATAGAGTTATTACAATATTTGTTTAAATTATGTAGGTGACAGGCAATAGCTTGGCGGAGGCGGAATTGTCCAGGCATTTTTGTCGTTTATGCAATCAGGAACTGTGTAGTAGGATTTTTTAATCAATATGTTTTTCACATGCAACTTGAATTTCCCTTCTGTGAGCGTTGTAATATGTTTGGGAACTTTATTATAAAACCGCACACAATTACCTAAGAAGGACCTTTTATTTGTCTTTGCTAATCTAAAACCTGGCACCACTATTTTATCTTTATTCCTAGTATTGTAATCGTGATTGTCACTGTTTAATTTAAATTTACTCAAATTTTTACGAACATACATAATATTTTCAAAAATATACAGACTTGGTAAAGTTAAAATATCAATTTCTTTAAAAAGATCCCTCACAGATTCCCTAGGACCCATTTTATATATGGCTCGAATTGCACGCTTTTGTATGATAAAGATTGTCTCTATCTCAGCAGCAGTTCCCCACAGCAATACGCCATACGACATAATACTGTGGAAGTACGCGAAATAAACTAGCCGAGCAGTAGCTACGTCTGTTAACTGTCTTATCCTAAGAACTGCATATGCAGCAGAACTAAGTCTTCCGGAGAGATCATGTATATGTGGATCCCATTGTAAAGTGGAATCCATTTTGATTCCCAGGAAGACTGTCGCTTTGTCAATAGGGAGTTTATCTGGGCCAAGCTTTATGTTTGGTTCAACATAAGGAACATTTGGTAAAGAAAACTTTAAACATTTCGTCTTTTTTGAATTTAGGAGAAGATTATTAGCGGCGAACCATTTACAAATCTTAGATAATACATTATTTACATGCGTCAATTCACTGTCTTTCCTATCTACTTTAAAAATCAGAGAGGTATGCGAATAAAACAATATCGCAGAAATCTTTGACCATGCACTTTTACCATCAGGCACAGGTGTGTATGACTCGGCATGTATGAAAATAGAACAAAAAAATTATGAATGCAAAATGAGACTAAACTTGCCATCTATTAGACGCAAGAAATAAGCTATTCGATGAGCTAATGCCAGCATACTGAGCTGGTGCATTTTCGTTACCAAGCAAATCTGACACAATCTAGACAGGTCCACTGGCGGTAGATTCATGTTTTAAAATTGTATGAGAAAACAAACGACTTTATGTGAATATGTTTTTTAAAATAGTCTTAACATTGTGTGATATTGCGGGTTTTACTTTTTAAAAAGATTATTATCTAACTACCATCCATTCAGGCGCACGCACTCTCCAAAGCGGAGCCTTGTGTTTCGCGTAACACTTTGATTGTGACCACAACATCACGCGAGCCGAGCGAGCGAAGCGAGCGTGCCGCGGCAGCAGCTGGCTATGCGCAAGGAGTATTTAATTTTGGTGATCATTTACTACTTTTGGGTTAACATTGATTTATTTGGAGTCATAGTATAGTGCAATTTGCTTAAGTAAATAGGATAGCGATATGTTAAAACTTTGGTTATTAGTTTACATTAATATGCGGGTTTAATTTTGGTGATCGTTAACTATTTTTGTCTGTTATATTATATGTGTTATGTACTACTACTATATCTGGTAGTAAGTAAAACATAACCCTTATACGTTTTGAAATAATTGTATTAAAAAACCTAAATCTCCCGCCAGGCTCTGTATATAATAATCGACGGCCATTATTATAATATAGTAGTAATGTGTAGGAAAAAAACATGAGTAGATATATTTTTATTGAAATTTTTAGTTTGTCCATATGCCCAGTGTCGATATAATCGGAATATAAAGGTGTTTTGCTTCGCTGTCAGGAACCAAATTAAAGGGGAAAAGAAGTAAACGTTAAATCAAAAATTAACGAAACAAAAATATTCCAAAACTGGCAATTTATAACTTCCTAACTTTACTATACGTGTCTTATCACAATATATAATAGTAACAAAATCATCAAACCCTAAAACACCCACAGCTCTAAGAAACTATAAACAACCTTGACACAATAACGATCCTAATATAATTATGCAATTATCTACTCATTGCATCTATTATAACCATTACATAACATTTATTTATTAACTTGACCTTTTAAATAGATTGCTTAGTCGTCTGCTATCAGAATGCATAAGTTGGATCGTGAGTCAAGCCGACCCCAATGTAGTCTGGTATACGGAGAAAGTGATGTATGGTGGCTCTGGTCGTTACGTAACCTTATGTGGTCTAAAGCTATCGATAGGAACGAAGGAGACAACGTAGACGAAAGAATGTTAATGAAATGAATGTTAAAGAAAGAATGTGAATGTTTGTTTTAGCTGCAAATAAGCTACTATTAGAATGTAATCTAGAACTTTAACTCATGGTAATGTTGCCTTAGGTTTTCGCGATTATAACACATAGTAATTAAACAACTTTGAACGGCTTAAATCGCGTATTTTATCATTGTTTTTGTGCCGAAGTTTCAAACACTTAGTGATCGTGGTCACGGGGTGACTGAAAATAATGATAAATATACGATTTAAACCGTTTAAAGTAGTTTAATTTAACTCATGGTGTTCCTAATGAGTTAGGTACGTTTATAAGTAAATTGACTAGTTTATTTCTATTGATTTTGAGGCGCTCGTAGCGAAGTTTTCTTAGCCGTTCTTAACCTATCAGCTAAGTTAAGCAACGTCGCCGTGGTCATGACTTCGATGGGTGACCGCTAGAGATTTTACTATGAGCGCTTTCGTGCTTCGGAGGGCACGTTAAGCCGTAGGTCCCGGTTGTTGTCTTAGAATGGCAGTCGTTGCAGCATGGTGGTAGGGCATTTTGCGAATGCCCGCCTGGCTAGCTACCACCCTCAAGAAGAAAATCTGAAGCTAAACACCCAACGGTGTGTTCCGGCAGCTGTCTTTGAGAGCCAGCAATTCTAGGTTAGCCCGAACAACATCTTCGACCACATCATCACTTACTATCCGGTGAGATAGTGGTCAAAGGCAATCCTATCAGCTAGATTTTTTTTTTACTGTACTTATGTTGATAAAAATATTGGCACCTGTATGTCTCAAAGAATAAGCATTGCAGTCCAACGGGGCAATGCTGTCAGCATTATGGACTGGAGCATTTGGAATGCTTACGAGCCTGCAATGGCTTGTAGGTTGTCGTATATAGTATTTTGCTTACAACGTGTATTAGTTATTTATAAGTTATTTTTAATCTATTTACTACTCAGAAATTGAGAAAATAGAATATGTACGGCCCTAGAGCTCGACTCCCACAGCAGTTTTAATTTTTCCATTCAATTTTTTAAATGAGACTAAAATTAATAAATAAAATAAATTATATAAGTTTGTTACCCCTTGACTCTGTAATGGCTGAACAGATTTAGATGAAACATGGAATGTAGATAGTTTAGATCGTGGATTACAGCAAATTATATAGTAAATTCATGATCATCACCATCACTTTTCATCATTGTCTACGCGGGTGAAATCGCAGAGTGCAGCAACAGTTTTACAATAATTACAATTCCTTTTTAGTATAGGTATATAAATTTTGTGTATCTATAAATATTGCAGGATGGTAATAACGGGGCAAATCTATTTTTTTTTTCTTTTACGTTTAATTTTGGAGCAAATGAGGTATATGACGTGGATCGAACTAAAATTTATATGAAAATGAAACAATTAGAAAAAATAACTGATCTTTTTGCCAATTTAGAGTTCCAATATTTAGCTTCCTAAATACAGCTCAACATACAAGTTTATATATTTATAGGTTTATAAAATGTGTGGGTGTCGTAAGAGGCGACTAATGGTAACATACCAGAAGGTGGGCAGCAGCGCTTTCTGAGGAACTGATAATTCACACTGCAATCTCCAAGACGCCTGCCAAGCATGGGGATTATGGCAAACCCCCCATAATGGAGGAGGAGTTCAGCAATGGACAATCTAGCTGATACAGCAATAACAGGCCAAAACAGCTAAACTAAATTGTATCATTTTTACGTTTAATTTTGGAGCAAATGAGGTATATGACGTGAAGCGAACTAAAATTTATTTGAACAAGATAGAAATTAAAAATATAACTTAAAAGTTCCTTTATTTAGCTTCCTAAATATTAACTTATTAGGAACCGGCTAGGACCCGCGTTATATTTACCGGAAAGATTCCGACCACTTTCGGACTGTTTTGAATAATAAGTTAATATGGATAAAACTCTCGATAGTTTTCAAAGTGAAGTTCCTAAATATTGGTTATTATACAAGTTTATATATTTATAAGTATACAATAGATCAAGGTAGAGTGTAAAGACTGCCTTCATCATTCACATATGAGAATATTGTTTTGTATATATGGTATAGGCTAGCCTATGACTCTCTCCCAACGACGCGACGGTAAGAGATATAACTGTCGAAGATGTTAAAGAGAAGAAGAAGAGAAGCTGACCTGGAGTTACTGGCTCTCAAGGACAGCTGCCGGAACACTCAGTAAGGTGCTTAACGAAAGATTTTCAAGCGGGCATTCGCAAAATGCCCTACCACCATCTAATTACATAAACTTGCACTCAAAAGTAGTCCTACTAATAAACTACATATTCTTGCCTCAAATAAATCACAGCATTGCATTGATCTGTGAAAACGGTTACGGTACGCGGAACTGGTTTCGCAAAACTATTACCATGTTTACGCGAAGATTGTCTTATGCAATACGATCAGTTGTGAGAACTCTATTACGTGGTAATGGCAGAAAAAACAAAAGGTATTAATTTAAACAATTTGGTTATAATGAGGTCATTGGTGGCCGAGCGGTAATAGGTATGGACTGCCGTGCCGCTCTGGTTCGATCCCACCGCCGACTTGAGCTTCACCGCGTGGTGGAAGGGCATTTTGCGATTGCCCGCCTGGCTAGATACCACCCTCAAGTAGAAAATCTGTCGCCAAGCACCTAACGGTGTGTTCCGGCAGCAGTCCTTGAGAGCTAGAGAAATTACAGGCACATGAAACTTACCAACTGCGTGTCAAAGTGACGGGCGCAGTGCAAGTCATGATTTATGAAGAAATGTATCTGTTATAGGCAGAGGTTAGTCCCCAATAGGGTACAGTTGAATTTTGCTGGTATTAGCGGACTAACTTCTGCCTATAACAGATGCATTTAGTTTTAAGTGCCGAATGCTCTGCGCCCTGAGACATACAGTTGTTAAGTCTCACGTGCTTGTAATTTTACTAGCTCTCAAGGACTGCTGCTGGAATACACTGAGAGGTGCTTGGTGACAGATTTTTCTACGACATCAACACAGGCGAGCATTCGCTAAATGCCCTTCCATCATGTACGTTTTGTGAGTGGCACCTGGCATTCCTGTTTACGTCATAACATTTAGAAATGACAACATATTTTAATACCATTTAGTAGTATAATTTATATAAACCGTTGATAACTGGGTATGTGTTTATTTGCCATCGTAGGGTGTTGGGTTAAAATTGCATTCCCCCATTTTATCCTGTAGGAGACCTGAGAGGTGACGAAAGGAAAAGTACCAGAACATTTGAAAATTTGAAGCGCTCGTAGCGAAGTTTGCTTAGCTGTTCTTAACCGATCAGCAAAGTTAAGCAACGTCCGCCGCGGACATGAGTTGGGTGGGTGACCGCCGCGGACTGAGCACTTCGGTGCTTCGGAGGGCACGTTAAGCCGTCGGTCCCGGTTGCTGTCTTAGGATGCCACTGGTAACAGCATGGTCGTAGGGCATTTTGCGAATGCCCGCCTGGCTAGCTACCACCCTCAAGTAGAAAATCTGTCGCCGAGCACCTAATGGTGTGTCCCGTCAGCTGTCGCTGAGAGCCAGTAATTCTAGGATAGCCAGAACAACATCTTCGACCATATTATCACTTACCATCAGATGAGATAGTGGTCAAAGGCTAACCTATCAAGCATAAAAAAAAAGGTGGACAGCAGTGCCTTCTGAAAAACCAATAGTTCTAGGGCCAATCTTATTCTACGATCACCAAGAGGCCTGCCAAACGAGTGTATTATGGCAAACACCCCTGATGGGGCAGGCATTTGTTCAACGGTGGACGAATAACGGTTGTTGATGTGTTGTTTATGTGAAGTGTTTATTACCGCTGTCATTGAACGTTTAGGGTTTAGGGCATTCTACTAGACCTAGACATTGTGTGCATTAGAAATGTCTCTCATAAGGGATCCTGAAGAGATCGTTCTGAGCTAAGAGCTCAACAACTCCCATATTTACACCTAACTTGAAATTTTTGAGCTTTATACTTTTTTTATTAGCTAATAAGCTAGCATTTGACCACTATCCTACCTGATGGTAAGTGATGATGCGGTCGAAGGTGTTGTTACAACCAACCTAGGATTACTGGCTCTCAAGGATAGCTGCCGGAACACACTGTAAGGTGCTTGGCGACAGATTTTCTACTAGAGGGTGGGTGAACCAGGCGGGCATTCGCAAAACATCCTGCCACCATGCTGTAACGGCGGCCATCGTAAGACAACAACCGTGACCGAGGGCTTAACGTGCCCTCCGAAGCACGGAAGCGCTCGGTAGTAATGCCACTAGCGGTCACCCATCCGTCTCCTGGCCGCGGCGCACGTTGCTTAACTTAGCTGAACAATTAAGAACGGCTAAGTAAACTTCGCTATAATAAGCGCATCTATTTTCTATTCCAAGTGTGAAAAGCTTTATTTTTTGTGTGCAAGGTGAAACGAAACGTCTGTAACCTGAGAGGTAAGTGACAATTCGATACGCAGAGAGCAGCTACATGAACCAGCTGTATTATACCTACTTGTATATAAACCTCTTCTACATCAAAGAGCAGGCGCGACGCGACGCCTGCAAACAAATACCGGCAGTTCGAAACCTTGCACTTGTGTCAATGTCGCAGTGGAAAACAGTGCTATAACTCCAGCGCAGACAGACGTGCACATGATTTCATAAATAAATTGAGATCAAACTTCATTCAAATATAAAAACATTTTTTTTTCAATTTTGGCGTCTACTATGTTTTTATGGACGTCAGTTCCAAAATAAACTATTATATAAAATATAAACTACAGACGCATTCATCAAAACTAGTAACAGAGCCACATCAATATGGGCCAGAATTATTTTTTACTCTTTTACAATTTGTAACATTATAAAATATTATTATAATTTATAACAAAAATTTTAGTCTATTATAAAATGATTACAATATATATTACATAGGTGGCTGATGTGATGGTGGCTTGGCAGAGGTGCAATATTTCAAGCATTTTTGTCTTCAAAATAATCACAATTTTTTAATTAAAATCTTTATTACATGCCACTTGATTTTTTTTTTAATATAATGTTATTTTTAATTATAGCGCACACAATAACTTTCCCAAAGAAAGAAAACAAAGAAAAAAATATATTTCTCTTTGCTAGTCTTAAACCTGGCACAGCTATTTTGTTTTTATTCCCAGTAGTGTAATTGTGTAGGTCGTCGTTTAATTTAAGCTTACTTCAGTGAAGTCGAGTTTTTTGTATCGCCATAGCCGTAGCCACCTTGGACCCACCGTTTAAAAAATATTGATTTAAAAATATATGCGTCCGCCGTCTTGGATTACAAAACAAATAGCATTTTAATCTGATCCCCAAAAAGCCTTGAAAGCGATACCCTTAATATTTTATTTAATATAAAATATGTGTCCCCCATCTCACATTTCAAAATTGATATCATTTTCAAAATCAGCACCCCCAAAAACGTCAAAAGTGACATTTTATTTTGTTTAAAAAATACACCATCTTGGATTTAAAAATGGATGCTATTTTCAAGATATTTTCCTTCAGCTTAAAATTTAAAACGTGTGCCATTTTCGTACTCAACACCCCAAAGAACCCTAGAAAATGACACCCATATTATTAATAAATTATTGACAACATAACACCTTAAACGACATCAACAATTATTATCAACAGGGGGCATAGTAGGCAAAAGCAAACAAAGAAACAAATAATGTACTAATGCCTGCCACGTGTCCTTGTTGCTGCAACTACATTCCGTTTTTCGTTGGCAATTTCGTATAAATGTTGTTATCGTTAAATAATAATATAATCGGAGTTATATCGTTGTTCGAAACGATGACTTTTCTCGTGGCACAGGTGTGTTTGTTATATACGTACCAATCTTTTTCTTATTGAAACAAATACGCGTTAGCCCTGAACGGTCTCTCCCTGACTACAACCTACAAAAAGTAAGTACGACGGTCGAAGTTTGGGAAGGCGCGGGTGCGCTGCCGCGTCTCGTCTCTCACAGGATTGCCTTGTGTAGACGTCATCGCTTTACTACTGTTTTGATATTCGGCTGTGTGTGGCTGAAAGTAAACTTCCGTAAATTGTAGTTTATGTACTGACTGCTTTGTTTATACTGCACCATGTCAATATTGTCCTGGCAACGTTCAAGAGTTGCTATGGCTTCACTGTTTCCTGCTCGCTTTGAAATAACGCTAGTATTTAATTCAAATAACACTCAATTGATAGGATAGGACAGGCTCACTTGTATATTGAGACTGATCAGGATCATTGCTGAACCCTTGTTAAAGTTTACAAAGCATATCTTATGATTAGCTGTTGGAACAGTAATGGGCCAGCATCAATTACAATAATTACCGCCGCAGAAGAGGTCAATATCCATAAATATCCCGCCGCGGGTTTGAGCCTCAAAGATACGGGATTTTGCGAATAGGTACTCGCCGGGCTTCCTATCCCGAGTAGAAAATCTGTCGACAAGCACCTAGAGTTGCCCTTGAGAGCCCGTTACCATTAATAGGTTTATATCTACCATCCTCGACCACATCATTCTTCACCGACGGGTAAGTTAATGATAGAATGCTAGCGTATCAGCTGCAAAGGCTCTGGCCTGACCAAAAATTAAACTACGGTAACAATATCTCCGAGCGGTAGTTTAACGAGGAAAAATTTCATATAGAGTCCTAAAGGAATCATTTCCAATCCTAGCTTATGCATCTACGTCATGCAACTTCCGTCCAAATGAAAGATTGTCCAAAGCTGAAAATGCCACGCACGTCATGAGTAAAATGATTGAATTATCTTATTTATATTATGAATTAAATTAGGTATGTATGGATTACAAGAAATAAACCATTGTGGTGGAATTTTCCGGTATGTTTTTTATCATTGTTTTCGATTACATGATACATAAAGTTCATTGTGTGTTTCTACACATTATATCCATACTTAAACAGATAAATATTAGTATTTAAAGTAAAGTTTCTGAAACATTTTCTAAGTAATCTCAACAAAAATACGTTTACCACAAAAAGAACTAAATGCGGGTAGTAATAAAATCAGTCCTTTAATATAGCTGTTGCCGCCACAAGTACCTATATAATTTTGTGAGGCGTGGTTTATCTTCGGGCGAATTGCAACGATCGATTTCGGAGGTCAATCGGTAAAAGATATCTTATTTTTGATCTGGGCCATCTTTAATAGGCTGGCTTGTTGACCCACGAACGGGAATTTAATGCCCGTTATGTTTTGGCATTGTGTATGACGGGTTGTTTTATCCCGTTCGATAAATTGGATATATTCATGTGGTACTTTTATTGTTCGCAGCGGTTTGTGGGCGGAATTAATTTAAAATATTTATATATCGATTTAAGTACTGGGATTTTACTTAGGTGTATCTCAATGACTACGATAATATCTTAATAATATATATAGATTATTTAAGTCAAAAATTAATTCTTAATAACTTAACAAGTGAATATTAGCTTATTTACTTCTCAATTGATGATATTTTGGTAACCCTCGACATGAAAAGAGGGGTTTTATTAGTTCAAATAGGGTAGTTAGAGTACTTTCATTTAAAAAAGTTACTTTACCGAATCCACTTTGTTTTTTTTAATACCTGACTTCACGCTCAAACGGCAGTACCAATTTTGATGAAATTTGATATGGAGGTATAACGTACTGGATTAACACATAGGATTCATCCATCACCAAGCGGATGAAACCGCGGACGTGACAAGTAATTAAATAATTGTAACAAATTATGCAAGTGGGTTAAGGATCAAAATATGCTACTTATTGATTTTAAAAAGTAATTCGGAGCCGCTGAATTAAGTTCTTAAAAATTGCTTTTTCATAATTTTATTTTACCAGGTGTAGGTCTCTTCAGCAAAAGTTCGTCTTGGTGGATACCAACGCAGTGTATATTCTCAAAGCAGTAGTGTGCGTACATGCTTGTGTTTAGGCGTGTAGCACGAGCAAGGGAAATTACTGGGCAAACGACACGTAAGAACAAACGCCACAGCGCAGTGTCATGCAGAACGAAGACGGTGACACCGAAACTCTGTAACAGCTGTGGTAACATATAGCCGTCACACTTATCAAGCAGGCGACTTGGCCGTCTCGTTATTCATATGATTAAAACAACTTATAAATATTGAGTCATTATTTAAGGTATAGTTTGTAATATTTGGTAATTGCTTAAGCCGGCGAGCGTTTAAGGTTAGAATATTATGTAACAAAAAGCTTATAATATGTAACACAAACCGCTTTGTATTACTTTGTATAATAAGTATTGAAAATAATAGTGTATACTAAAACAACACAATAATTACCTGGGTGTACCACACCCAGACCTTACGCTCGCCGGGTTAAATTTGTCCCTTTTTCTCGTAAAAAAACTTTATTTGCATAAAAAATCTTTATTTCTATCTGTGATTAGTGGTGTAATGCATTACTTACAATCTTAAGATTCTGGGTTCCAGCCTCAGGTCAGATAGGTTAAGTTAGGCGGACAAAGAAATTTGGCACTGTGCCCCACAGACGGCACAGACTGACTCAACACTACATGGGACCAAAACCAACTGTCAAATCGTGAGTGGTGAAGTAGGTACACAGCTCTACTTAACCCATCTGCATCGGCTTCCCGAATGTTGCGTGTATGTTATATGTATCAGTTACCCGATGTCAGTTACTTATAAAGCCATGCTCGATGGCGAAAGCATTCCAAAATAGGCCGAGGGCTACATAACATGGGTGCAGGAATTCCCAGTCGGCTACCAATTCCGGTTAACAGTATTAAGGGTACGTTGTGCAACCAGTCAACCGTCATACGTAGTCACTTCAATTTAATCTGTGGTGACATAACCACCGAACACGGTTCAGTACCGATGAAATTGTTTTACAATTTAAATTGACGTGTTTGCCTTGCGATCTTGCGGCCGCAGAAATGTTGATCGAGATAAAACTTATCTATATGTAAAAGTAGACTTGGTAGGTACATATTTTATTACGTAGAAGGATGGTCCACATTCAAAAAATACACTCAAAAAGGTTTTTACTTGTGAATTTAATTTCCGACCCCGTGGGTGCAGGGTTAGAATGTCACCTCCCCATTTCTACCGGTGGGTTTCGTAAGAGGCGATTAAGGGAAAAGTGCGTCAAATAAGCAGTATGCCGCTTCTCACATGATGTAAGTAGTGTGTGGTGTGCATTAGACGCACAACATGGCTGTATACCATCTTAGTGCCCTGCCAGGGTTTCCTACAATGTTCTTGTGCTCTTGTCTTATATGTTGTTAACGTAAACATATTATTAGTATAATATTTTGAAGCAATGATGGCTCAATGGACTGCTATGGACTGCCGCGCAGCAGATCCATGGTTCGAATCCCACCGCGGGCTTAAGCTTCACCGCATGGTGGAAGGGCATTTTGTGAATGCCCGCCTGGCTAGCGACCACCCTTAGAAAATCTGTCGCCAAGCACCTAACGGTGTGTTCCGGCAGCAGTCCTTGAGAGCCAGTGAAATTACAGGCACGTGAGACTTAACAAATATGTCTCAAGGTGACGGGCGCAGTGCAATATGTGATTTGTGGTGAAATGCATCGGTTATAGGCAGAGGTTAGACCGCTCAACATCAGGTGGCCCTCATGCTTGTTCATGAACATGAAAAAAGAAGTTCTTGTTTTGTCCAGTGTGTTAGAGAAAACATTTCATATGAAAATGAAACTGTGCCCGGTGAGTGGCAATAGGCTCGCCCCGTATTACATCGGACTAAACTCAATCGGCGACACGTAGGTGTTTACACACCCCTGCCTACCCCTTAGGGGAAAACCAGCGTGATTATATGCATGTATAATTTCTGTAAATATTGGTACAGCTCATTTAAGGAGAACACTCTGGTAACGTTTTTATTTCCGATAGATACTAACTAGGTTCAAGACGTTAGAACTCTCTATGTTGTCTGGGAAGGAAGTTGGTTGTTTAAGTTTGTCTGGGAAAGTACTGCCACCATACCTAACACAGCCAAGCAGTAATGTTCGCACTACTGTGCTCCAGTTTGAATGGTATGGATGCCTGCGAAATTACTGAGCAAATTTATGCCTCAGGGTGATGGACGCAATGCATTCAGAGCCTGCCGCTGAACACCAGGTAAACCTAGTGCTTGTTCCGTCATGAACCCATTAAAAAAGTACAGTAAAACTTAAGCGATACCACAGTATTACAATATACAGGGTCATTGGAAAAATGCAATATAAGTAGTAAAAGACAATGCCTACTCCGAGCTAAGAGCGCCCGCCGCGGCAACACTGAACCGCGTCGCGCTCCCTTTGAATAGAATTTTGAATATTTACATCGAGCAAAGTAATAAAAAATATGAAACAATTAATTACAGGTACAAGAGACTTTTCACATCAGGTGGCCCTTGTGCTTATTCCGTCAAAAACACAAAAGAAAAACTCACAATGTTTATTAGGACTAGCAAAAGCCACCCCTTAGAGGTTGTTAGGTATTTTCCAATAACCCTGTAAAATAGACAGTAAAACTGTGGTGATACCGAGGGAATGCTATCCAAAATATCGCTGAACATTTTGTACCTTTACCATCAAAAGTAGATAATACCAAGGTTTTACTAAATTTACCACAGCTCGAGCTTTTACAGTGATAACATACCATAAAAAGTACTTCAAAATACCTACATGGTAAATTGAACGATAAAAAACAGTTTAAACACGATCTTGGTGTATTCACATTATTGTGCCGTACAGTTCCCGGCTAAAGAATACATAACGCCCTCACCCTTTGTCCATCGGACATCCAGACAAACGGAGAGGCGCCATCCGTACATGGTTGATATTCCCAAGACTCGTACGAAGCGCTTCGCTTCCACTTTTCTAGTGCGTACTGCGAAAGAGTGGAACTCCTTACAGTGGTCAGTCTTTCCCGATGAATACAATATGGGTGTCTTCAAATCGAGAGTAAATAGGTTTCTTCTAGGTAAGCGTGCTCCATCCTAGACCACATCTATGCTTAACATCAGGCAGGGTGTGGTCAAACGCGAACCTATTTCGAATAAAAATAATAAAAAAAATATAACTCCTGCGATCCCACAAATGCTTAATGCTCGGCCTGGAAAACTTCATATACTGTACGGACTGGGTGGGCCAGTAGTTTGTGCTCAAACTGTTACAATATTAAGCAATATGTCAATATGGTTCAACTCATTATTTACGGTGGATAGCTATTTCAACGTAAACAAGTTTTATTCGTATTTACGATCCGTAAATGTAAGCTATTATTGTTTTCGTTCGCTGATTTGTTGTGACGGGGACTCAGCCAGGCCTTTTTACTAAATAAAAGCTTTTGATGATTATTCAAACACAATTGATTGCAGAGATACGACTTCATTTTTCGTTAAGAGCCCTTTTACATTTTGCAGCCTTCTCACTCGCACTTGTAAAGATAATTTCAAATAGCAACAATATGGTCTCTATTTTTTTAAATTGTGGTCAATCATTATTTTGCTGCATGCAACTACAGATGTTCTCTACAAATTTTCATTTTGATATCTGTTATGGGGGCGCAAAACGCGTAATTTAGTTATTTTAAATTTTGGGCCTCTAATTCTAATTGGACTCTACATGTAACAAGTAAAAATATGTTGAGAACATCTGTCAAGAAAAGTCTTGATGGTTTTCTTCAATTGTTTATTTGTAACTTGAGTAGATAGGTAGGTACAGTACGTAATTATTTTCTGAGATGTACATGAAACTGGTTACAAATAATTTATCTTACTTTTTGAATGAAATGAAACCTTTTACAATATCTTAGTATATACTATTCTTCGTTAGCTTAATTCTTTTATCATTTTCTTTTAGGTTATGAAAAATATAATGCTTGCTTTATAAAACTCTCTTCAATCCTCCTTTCGAGGCGCTAGTGTAGTTCTATATACAGTCTGTCCACTCTAGTTAGCGTCATCGGATTACTTGTCTTATGCGCCATCTATCAAAATATAATAACAACTTAAATCGATAGATGGCAGCATAGGTCTTAAAATTACTAAAACTGACACTACATTAATTTTAAATGATACTTGATAAAATTACAATTACTTAATTGAATGTAGCTGCTTGGTTGCTTATATAATTTGTCTATGGTAGGTATTACAAATTGCTTAAGAAATATATACATTATACAATACTATAATAGGTAGGACATATAACTATTAGAGCCGATTGGTGACATACCCCCCCTTTGGCGCGCCTCTGTAATACTCTTAAGTGCCCAAAACCGTACACCAATCGGACTAAGAATGAGACACACAGTCAGCTTCAACTGGTAAACGGATTATTTTGTTACTAGGTCTACGAAACACTCCTCCCGTAGTTGAAACATCAACTACTCTGACTCGGTTATCTTTACCGGGATGTACAGATTTAATAAGCCCTCTGGGCCACATATTTCGTGGTAGAGAACCATCGGCTATAACAACCAAATCACCGGTCTTAAGGTCTTTATCTTCATCACAATCGGATCCAGTACGTGGCAAGAGTGTAGGTAAATATTCTTTGAGCCATCTTTGCCAAAACATATCAGCCAATCGCTGAGCTATCTTCCACTGCTTCCTTAACATTAAGTCTTTATTATCAAACTTGCCAGGTACTGCAACACTTGATGAAGCTCCCAACAAAAAATGATTAGGCGTCAGTGCCTCTGGGTCATTAACATCGTCTGATACGTGCGTTATAGGTCTGCTATTAACGGTATGTTCAGCTTCTACTAATAAAGTTTAATAGACTGTACAAGTCTTTCCCACGCTCCGCCCATATTCGCTGCAGTTGCAGGAATAAAATGCCATTTAATTTTCTTAGTGAGCATTTCTTCTTGAAAGTTTGCATCTTTTGTCAAATCAGTCCATGCTTTTTTCAACTCGGCTTCGGCTCCCCTGAAGTTGGTGCCATTGTCAGAGTAAATGTCTGTTGGACAACCTCTGCGTCCTATCATTCTTCTGATAGCCATAATAACAGAATCTGACGTAAGACTAGCCGCAATTTCTACGTGAACTGCGCGTGTGACCATGCACGTGAATAAGGCTCCATAGCGTTTTTCTCGTCTTCTTCCTATGGAGACTTCGATGGGCCCAAAATAATCTAGGCCACAATGGGTAAACGGGCGCTTATGGTGATCGAGTCTGCATAAAGGTAAGTCACCCATAATTGGAACTGATGGTGTCGCCCTTCTTATTTTGCAGAATTGACACTGATAGGATATTAATCTTAACGTTGATCTTAATTTGCTTATATAGTATTTTTGTCTTATCTCATTTAAAACTGTTTCAGTACTAGCGTGATTCTGTTGCTTGTGATAGTTTAATATAAGAAGCTTTGTATAAGGATGTGAATGATCGAGGATAATAGGTCTCTTGCAGGTGTCGTTAACATTAGGTACTAAATCAATCCTTCCACGAGCACGCAGTAAGTTGTCAATATCCAAGTAAGGGCATACATGTTGTAGCGGGCTCTCTTTAAGTTTCGAATTATTTTTTAATAGGTTGATATCTTTGTTGTAACTGTCAAATTGCGATTTTCTTATAAGTAATTTTTCAGCTTTGTCTAATAAGTCGACTGTTAGTTGCTGATCACCAGTTTTTTTGCATTTGTTAATGAACAATATAATTAACGCTGTGGCGTTCGTTAGCTTTTTCAATGATGAAAATCGACTCATATCTGGAACAGGAATATCGGTTTTCTGAATAACCACATGAACTTTCTCTTCAACTACAGCTTCTGCGGCAGGTCTCAGGGACATTTTCTCAACTGGCCAGAAATCTTTAGGTTGGTATAAAAAATTTGGCCCAACAAACCATCTGTCATTAGAAGAAAATTTGCAAGATTCTACGTCTCTTGTGGCAATATCGGCTACATTTTCAGCTGTTGGAACCCAATTCCATTCAACCGGTGAAGAAAGGTCATCAATGGCTGAGAGACGATGACCAACATAGGGCTTATATTTCCTCGGGTCAGATCTAATCCAGGCTAATGTTGTAGCTGAATCACTCCAAAAGTATTTTTTATGTATCTTAGCTCCTAGTTCCTCTTGTACTGTCTTGGCTAGCTTTGCACCTAATAGTGCTGCTTGTAATTCTAGTCTTGGTATAGACATAGGTTTGAGTGGTGTCACTTTGGCTTTAGCTGCTACTAATGCGATCTTCACTTCTCCATCTTTATATTCATAACGTAGGTAGCAAGCGGCACAGTATGCTTTCTCACTTGCGTCACAAAATGTGTGTAAATCTATGTTAATTGAATTAAGTCTATAAGAGTAACAACGTGGTATCTTACATGCTTTTACCAAATTCAATTCTTGTATCCATTTTTTCCATTTCTGAAATTGCTTTTCTTCTATCTTGTCGTCCCAGTCTACTTTGGTTCTCCATACTTCTTGTAATAAAATCTTTCCTTTGATAGTCAGTGGAGTGACCAACCCAATAGGATCAAAAATGCTCATAATGACTGAAAGCATCTGACGTTTAGTGGGACATTCTTCACATGTAGCTATTTTAGGTGAAACTTTATGCATTGATGTGTTAAAAGACAAGGTGTCCGTAGCTGTCTCCCAAACCATGCCTAAAGTTTTGTTTTGATTTTCGGATTCGGGAGTTAATTTTACTGTCGCTTGGGCCCTTTTCTCTTCTGGTATGGCTTTCAAAACTGCTTCTGAATTGCTAGCCCAGCTTCTTATATCAAAACTACCTTGACTGTGTATGAAAATTATCTCGGTCGCACGTAGTATAGCTTCGTTTTCATAGTCATAACTATCTAAATAATCATCAACATAATGATTTTCTATGATTGCTTTCACTGAGGCTGGATATTCCGCTTGAAATTGACGTGCATTGGTATCTTTAACATATATGGCTGAGCATGGTGAGCATGTTGCTCCAAAAACCATAGAAGTCATTTTGCAAACCTTAAGGGGACCAGATTCTGTTGGTTCGCGCCATATAAATTTTTGTGCGTCTTGATCTTCCTTTCTTATCTTTATGCGCAGAAACATGTCACGAATGTCAGCTGATACTCCAATTCGTTTGAGTCGAAACCTCCACAATAATCCTAAGAGCGATTGCAGTAAATCAGGACCTGTTAATAAATTATCATTTAAGGCGACGCCTTGTGTTTTCGCCGCTGCGTCAAAAACAGGTCGTACTTTTCCAGGTTTATTAGGATTAATAACAGCAAAATGCGGCAAAAACCATGTTCTATTGCTGTCATTATATTGGGCCTGTGGTTGGCACACTACTGCATAATTGTTGTCAAATAACTTTTGCATCTGTTGAGTATATGCCATTCTTAATGCGGGATCACCTTTTAGCTTTTTTTCTAATGTAGTAAATCGTTTCAGTGCCATTTTATAACTATATTTAGCGTCTGGCAAAGTGATGTCGGCAGTTTTCCACAGTAAACCAGTTTCCCAAGTATTGGATTCAATACGTCTTGTAGTGTTCTTTAAAGTATTGAGTGCAGTTTCTTCAGCTGGGTTGTGTCGGTCTTTGAACTGAATACCTAAATTGTCTAAATCAAAACTTTGTTTAATTAATTGGTACAGTTCTTCATCATCATTTCTTTCATCATTCTCAGGTGAAAACACATCCATACACTGCTCCTGATGTTTAAATTCATCGGTTGAATCATTCACCACATTTTCAGAAAACACCTTGTATAATGATTTTTCAGTACTTTGAAAATTTTCCACCTTGTATATGAAGTTTTTCAAATTTTCAACCCTATATACTGTGTTGGGTAGAAAATTGGAAATACATCCATGCAAAACCCATCCCAAAGCAGTTTTTGATGCTACTGGTTCACTATCTTTACCTGAATGTAACTCCCTGGTGACTATTAACGGCCAGTTATCCTGACCTATCAATATTTTAGGTATGCAATGTGTCTGCCAATCAATAACATTATCTAAATCTTTAATATGCTGGTACTGTACAAACTCAGTTCTATCTAGTGTTTGTAGGCCTAGCTCCAATGACTTTTTGGTCCAAGCATGTATGTTGAACGACTGACTGTGCGTCCCGCTTATGGTAATTTTTACCCTCTTACTATTTTCAGTGCAACTAAAACCTAGACCCTGTAAATGTAATGGACTACTCGCACCATCAACCCCTATTTCCTGGGCTAAGTCTTCATTGATGAGGGTGATAGTAGCACCTTCATCCAGCAAAGCATAAGTTTTTACAGATTTATTTGGACCCATTATGGTCACTGGCAAAATTTTCAAAAAAGTTTTACATTGATTATTATTTTCTGAGTTACAATTATTCAATTTATGAGAATGTTCTAGATCTTTAGGTAATACTGAGTCTACTTTTTCTTTTCTTAGTAACTTATGTAAATATTTTGATAATTTACAGTTTTTACGATTATGCTTATAGCTTATGCATCTAAAACAGAACCTATTGTCTTTAATCCATTGGTAACGTTCATCAACAGTCTTATTAAGAAATTCACTGCAATTAGAGAGAAAATGGGAACAACTACATAATGGACAACTAATTGTTTTAGTACCTGATGATTCCATTGTGCTTATGGGGTTCCTTTGGTCAGCATTTCTGGCTGGGGTATATAGCTGTTGTTGGATGGCTGGCTGCGGGCAGGTGGCTGGCACTTGTTGGTAAGTTGTCTGTTGCAGAACACTTGTAGCTGTAGGCAGACCTGCTTGGCTTTGTTGAAGATATAGTTGACTTGAGCTTGCAGAAAGGGAGTAAGGTGCAAAGCGTATGCATCGAGCAGTTTCTTTTTGGAGAAAACTTGTGAGCAATGAAATAAGTGGAGAGTTATTGCTTTGTGCAGAATCTGCATATTCATACCATTTGTTAAGCATGATTGGGTCTAATTTTTTTATTATAGCGCTGTACAGTTCAGGGTTAAACAGCATCTCATGCTTCTGCATGGCCTTTATGGTGGTTATGCAGTTATTTACAGTGCATGTGAAATGTGCTAAGCTTTGTGTTTCAGCAGTAGACACTCTGGGTAAATTATTCAAAATCTGAAGCTGTTCGGTAACTATATAATGCTGATTGCCAAATCTCATTTCTAGTGCTGCCATTATGTCACTGGGGTCAGCGTTAGTGATAAGCAGAGCACTCACTGTATTTTTTGCTTCACCTTTTAAACATGTTCGCAAGCGTAGCAAATTTTCTGTAGTAGACAAGTGTGATGCTTCTTCGCTGTAAGCAGCTTTAAAGATGAGCCAATCGGAGGGACTGCCATCAAAATTCGGTAGCTTGCTGGTATGGGTTACTTTTTGAATACTTTTCTGTATGGCTTCAGCTAGAAGTTTGATATCTTTGGAAGAAGTGACGCAATCAGGGACCGGGAAGGACTTTGCTAGTGCAGATTTATGTGTAGCTGGCGGAATCACATCTTTAATAATTGGTGCCTGTTGAACTACGGTGGTATCAACCCAATCGGCCACTCTGCTGCATGATACTTGACTTGCCATTTCTTCTTCTAAATCAATAGCCTCATGCTCCAGGCGCAATTTGTGAAGCATGTTTTCTTCTAGTATCTTTAACTTGGCTGCCGCCAATTCATCGAGGGCTTCCTTTTCTGCTTGCAATTTCTTTAAGCGTTTGAGACTAGCGCTACTGGTCGACTTATATGACTTGGCGGATTTTAGTTCAGGAGCATCAACGGGCTTTTTTTCAACTTCAGGAACATTTACCTTCTGATTTGAACGGGATTGCGCTCGAGTGGATGGCATCGTGACACGTGCTTCGTAAGTGTAACTTCGCTTCGTAGGACTGTATTCTTTTTTGGTTATGCGTGATCGGTCTCTGGTCTCGAGGGCTCGCTGGACCACATGTCAAGAAAAGTCTTGATGGTTTTCTTCAATTGTTTATTTGTAACTTGAGTAGATAGGTAGGTACAGTACGTAATTATTTTCTGAGATGTACATGAAACTGGTTACAAATAATTTATCTTACTTTTTGAATGAAATGAAACCTTTTACAATATCTTAGTATATACTATTCTTCGTTAGCTTAATTCTTTTATCATTTTCTTTTAGGTTATGAAAAATATAATGCTTGCTTTATAAAACTCTCTTCAATCCTCCTTTCGAGGCGCTAGTGTAGTTCTATATACAGTCTGTCCACTCTAGTTAGCGTCATCGGATTACTTGTCTTATGCGCCATCTATCAAAATATAATAACAACTTAAATCGATAGATGGCAGCATAGGTCTTAAAATTACTAAAACTGACACTACATTAATTTTAAATGATACTTGATAAAATTACAATTACTTAATTGAATGTAGCTGCTTGGTTGCTTATATAATTTGTCTATGGTAGGTATTACAAATTGCTTAAGAAATATATACATTATACAATACTATAATAGGTAGGACATATAACTATTAGAGCCGATTGGTGACAACATCTATAGTTGCATGCAGCGAACTAATGATTGACTACATTTAAAAAAATATAAACCATATTGTTGCTATTTGAAATTATCTTTACAAGTGCGAGTGAGAAGGCTGCAAAATGTAAAAGGGCTCTTAAACTGTAATGAAATAAATGTAAGAAATATCAAGGTTTTATTAGATTTGTTTCTGCACTGACGGCGTTTAATTTCAGAACATCTTAGAATTTTCAGACTGAAAATAACAAGACCGAAACAAGATTAAGTTTAGTTGCAAACGGAACCCAAAAATCGGTAGACCTTGGAAAGTTATAAGGTAATCACACACAAAAATAAGTAATACATTTAACAAAAAACGAACTTCAAACATAAAAGAGGCATTATTAGGGATAACTTAAATACTACGCGTCACATCTCACTCAAATTTATAGGACCGCAAAAAAAGAACGAGCTTTCGAATTAAAAAACAAAAAACATCAAAATCGGTACACCCTGAAAAGATATATGAGTTACATAAAAAAATACAGTCGAATTGAGAACCTCCTCCTTGTTTGAAATATGTAAAGAATATAATATTAAAGAAGCAAATTTATGGTATAGCTTGGAAGTATTGATCAAAACCTTTTTTTTTCTTTTATGAGCTAATGCTGTATGCCAACCTAACATTAGAAAACTAATACATAATCACTTACTATCAGGTGACATATATTTTTTTTATATGTTTTTTTAGATTTTCCACAGACTCCAGGGTCCGTGCCATTTTTTAAGTTAACTTATAAATTTATTAATTGATTACATTACTATGGGGAGTATTCTTACATACTTAGGGGGGAACACAGTTTTAAGGGATGCTAATTATACATAACTATTATATATACTATTACAAAAGAGTTACGAACAGGTTTGCACAGGCATTCCGAACGGACCAGTGTCTTCAAACAGCACTCGTTCACGAGTAGTGGTGTTCATCAGGTGAGATATTCAAAGGCTAACCATCAGCTATAAGCAGCAGCCTATAAGTAAAATACATAAAGATAGCTAATATAGCGAGGATGCTTGATAGAGGTAGAAGGTAAAGTCTCACTTCTGTTATAATTTTGCCCACGTTTGAAAGCTTAAAGTGCTGACGAAACAAGCCCAATTAACCTGGGTTACGTTTCAGCATTCCTTCTGCAAAGGCTAATTTTGCTCTAAACGCGGATATACGCCCCGTATCAATATTCCAATCGAGCTTAATTTGATCCAGATAAGCTTTGATCATATTCGGTCCGGGGTTTTGTGGGGTGCCGGGCTAGAATGTCACCCACCCATTGCTACCAGTGGGTGTCGTAGGTGGCGACTAATGGTAAAATATTGAAAGGTGGGCAGCAACGCCTTCTGAGGAACTGGTATATTTAACTGTGATCCCCAAGACGCCTGCCAAGCTTGGGGATAATGGCAAACCCCCTCCCTTAATAGGAATAGTAGTATTCAGCAGTGGATAATCTGGCTGATACAGTACAGTACAGTTCCGGGTGAACTGTCAAAGCTAATTATGTTCTAAAATTTTGCTACATTTTTAAACAAATTATTAGGCCTTGGACATCAAAGGACCCAAAGCAAAATATAACAAACTTAGCCCCTTTTAATGGCATTCGGCAAAACCACGAGCATTAAAATAAAACCTCACAAGCTACTTGAGAAAAAGTAAAAGTATAGAAGTGTCGTTACATTCTCTTGTGTCAATAAATCTAAGGGTACGAGTAAATTACGTCATAATATATTTTCTGCACGTGGTACGAGTACATATCGGAGTACTAAAGATTTATGATTACTATGATTTAACTAAATAATCAGCCTGATTTTCCAAACACGGTTGAAAAATATTTTACTAAAACACTTCTGTCAAACTCAAATTTTGCCAGTAGCTACATAGGTCGTTCCAAGACTATCCAGCAAATCTAGCCCAAGCAATATTTGCCCTAGGCATTGCTAAAACGAGCCCCGGGGGAGCGCAGGTTGAAATTATCTATTTGCATGTTATCGTCTCGGTGCGTGTCAAATAGGCAGGGTGACGTAGTTGGGGTTTTTAGTCCCGTTTTGGAGTACTACCTATGGTGCTACTTGCAATGTCAAACTAATGTGTATTTGTATTTGAAGTTTTGAGTGCGTTAGATGTATTTTAAGAGGGTTTTCACTCCATCACATAGTCATGCCTGTTAATACATGTATAATAAGTGAAGCGCTAGTAGCGAAGTGTGCTTAGCCGTTCTTAACCGTTTAGCAAAGTGAAGCAACGTCCACCGCGGTCATGAGTTGTATATGGGTGCGGTCACCCATACAACTCATGACCGCGGCGGACGTTGCTTCACTTCACGCTAGTGACATTACTACTGAGCGCTTCCGTGCTTCGGAGGGCACGTTAAGCCGTCGGTCCCGGTTGTTTTCTTAATATTGCAGCTTATATTATAGCATGATGGTAGGGCGTTTTGCGAATGCCCGCTGTATCTTCGATAACCGTATCCGTTTGCTCTAATTCAGCATAGGCTTATTCCAACTTTTTCCAGTCTTCTCTTTGTCTGGCTACTCTAGACCACATATTATTGCCCGTGACTGTTTTATGTCGTCTTCCCATATTATGTATTGTCTTCCTCTATTCCGGAATTCTCTTCCTGTGTTCGGAATACCAATTCATGATTGCCTTGTTCCACTTCTCTGACCCTCTTAGAGTGCGCCCAATCCATCGCCATTTGTTTTTCATTATTGTGTACGTGACATTCTCTATTCTCGTTGTTTTTCTAACGTATGTGTTTTTAATTCAATCCAATTCCTTTATAATATAAAACAGCCTAAACATATTATTAATTTGTAAGTACATACCATAGGTAGGTACTCGTAGGGTAGTAAATCTTTTCTAAATGATAGTGTGGAATCTCTTCTAAATGACAGTGACGATTTTATGCAAAACTATGTCGACCTATGGATACGCTAAATTTCTTTAAATCGGTGCATATAATTATGAAAGTATAACGCTTAAAGTACTTCCCTACGAGTAGCGCTGATGGTAGATATAACTAAGTAGGTATATAATCTACTTTATAAACAATTGTTGGCATTTACTTTTGCATGCCAAACATAGTGGAATGTGAAGATATGTTTACACTTAACTATCTATTGTATGAATACTTACTCACATTTTTGTAAATAAATTGAATTTGAATTTGAATACAGACATGTCATCCATGTGATAAGTGATATGTGGGGACTAATCACATCATCATCGCGTTATATCTAGAAAAGAGTAGGCAGAATCATTTAAACACTACGCAGATACTTTTAGGTAGCCTTAAATTATTTTGAGACTCTTTATTTCTCCCCCAGGCCGCTGTTTCGTATATATAGTAGCCCCCGCGTCACGCGTGGCTACATAGTAAACATGGAGCCGTTACACGCGCCAGCTTGCATGTGATTGTCGTACCCCTAGATACCCCATGAACATGCTCCTCTTGCCTAAAATGGGCCATCATTATACCACATGGTGATAGTGTTATTCAACTATTTTTTATTCTGATTGCGAGCCTTACGTTACTATATCACCTGCCGGTAAGGGTATATGAGGTCAAAGCTATTGAATAGGATAGACGTAGAGTGGTAAATAATAATATGATTTTTAAACAACCTCGTAGGGTCTCATGCGTATCTTTAGCGAATATCACTCCCCTATATTTTTAGAGAAAAAAGTTTTCGATGTTTCTTTCAGTTTCGGTATCAAAGATGGAAACGCGTCCAGCGCGCATAGTGCAAAGATGTGGATGGAAAAGTAAATTGTGATGAGATCATTCTGTCATATTTTATATTAAGAATATTATATCATTGACAGCCTCCAGAGCTCACTGAAAGTTTTCTACTGAAAACCAGAAGCTAGGCACAGTCGGTTTTGTGGAGTCTTCAAGTATAAAGTGAAGAGGCAAGCGACCTCCCGTCGACGCTTTAGCGTGGTGGTTCTTACTATAAAGTAGTAAGGGGAGAGGGGGTTGCTATAAGTAAGGTTAAACTGCGCACTCATATAATGCGTTACCACAATACGATGAAGCTCACGCGTGTAGTAGAATTTGATCCAAGACATGATGCGCAGCATAAACTCACAGTCACTGAGCTATTAATGATTCAAAATGATTACATGTGTACTAAGAATGAAGATATACTTAGATATATTACGTTTAGTAACGATAATGATTAATATTTAATTAAGACCATAAGTATTCTATTATATCCTTTTTACGAAATACCCTATTATTTATTTATGAAATCATTTCTATTTTATTTTTATATGATTCCGGTGAATCTAATTTTGTTTAGGTGGATAACCTATTTTTGCCTCGTCCCTTTAATCTGTGCATGGTATTCCCCAATACAAATATATTATATACGTTAAATGCGCGAACTTATGCTAAACAATGAAAAAACGGCTGATTAGACTTTCTTAAAACATAAAAAAATAAAAATTTCTAAAAAACTATTTTGGTTAAGCCGTTTGGAAGCTTCTATGTCACAAAACAAAATATACTATAGTATATAAAAGAAAAAGGTATAGGCGTCAACCTATATATAGAGACAAACAAATACTTACCAGTCCTCTTTTATCGTCGAGGGTTACAGATCAAAAGTGAAATATCTGAGTATATTTTCTTATGCTGCAGAATATAAGTCCTAATAATGAAAAACGCAATGTGATACCGATCTTCTGACTTCAAGCTATTTGCTTGCACTAATGGTACAGGCTTGCCACAGTTTGTTTACAGTTACTACGAGACATAGCCTTGATCAAGGTATTTCGCTCAGCTGTTTTACCGCAGAATGCATATCAAAGTAACTTATACATAATCTTTGGACAAATATTTGCGCACACACAACACGCAAGAGTTGCGGTTGTGACTGTGGTATTTTGATTGCATCGTAATTGATAAAATAATGAAGTTAATATATTAAACTTGCAGTTAAAAGGATAAAAGTTCTGCTCGTTTTGTTGGAATACTCAAGAAACTGGATGCGTTAAGCAGATAGGTGCAGAACTCTTATCGCAATCGCTAGGGCATTTTAAGAATTTAAATAATTCTGAAATCAAAAGCGTATAAAACCTCAGTAATTTCTTAGATTTCTCGTAGGTATTACTGTAAGTACGATCAGGGAACTGTGTGGTCGGAACCCGGACTATTCCATATCCATAATTGAAGATAAGCACACACACAATTGAAACTAGAAAAATAATAATCAGCAACACCAGAAAAAAACATTAGGATATTTCACTTAGAAAATATATTGAAGACCAAACAATATCAAAAACAAAAATGACACTTTAACATACTACGTTCTAAAATTAAATAACTAACTAAAAATGGCCAGTTGTAAAACAAAATCAAACAGGATATTCTGTCACCAATAATATTTATGAATTGATTTCGAAAAACTAAGAGAGTCAAAATTTATCACATACGAGCTGTAGCAGCTACTCACTTAGACGTGTTTTTTAAATATTATTGTGAGGGTACAAGCTCGAGGCCCACTTGCCTATAACAGATGCATTTCATCACATCGCAGTGCAATTCATGAAGTCATGAATTGCACTGCGCCCGTCACTTTGAGACATAGTTGTTAAGTCTCATGTGGTAGTAATTTTTTTGCCGAAACACACCGTTAAGCGCTTGGCGAAAGATTTTGTACTTGAGAGTGGTAGCTAGCTAGGCAAGCAATCACATAATGCCCTTTCACCATGTGGTGAAGCTCAAGCCGGCGTTGGGGATCGAACCAGGGACCTTCGGCACGGCAGTCCATAGCTATTACCGCTCGTTAACGCATTATGCAGACTCATCCTACATCTAATGTTTCTATATCAGCTGACTGGTAGTAGGAAGTCTCTTGAAGGTAGGGAAGACATGACCTAGCATCAGAAGGAAAATGTTCCTTCTGTAACAGCAAATCAACACATTGTCAAATTGTTAGGTTTGCTTTTACGACCGCCAGTGTCGCCAGGTGCATCGAAAAAATCGAGCTTTTGTATTCTGTATTAAATCTGTATGGTCAAAAGATCCAAAAAAGAACCTCCTTACCATAAGCCTTATAGCCTACCTACTTACCATATAGTTACTTATTACTGCTTCTTTTGAAAATTAAGAGAATATTACGTGGGGATAGGATTGAATAAAAAGTAGACACAAATTAATAAAACTAACATATACGTACTTAATGTTACTTATTTAAATTTAAACGATAATTAAAACAAATATCAAATCCAAACTTAATGCTGCAACGAACGAACAAATTTACTTTATAACTTGCAACATATCTTATCTTATATATAAAATTCTCGTGTCACAGTTTTCGTTGCCATACTCCTCCGAGACGGCTTGACCGATTTTGTTGAAAATTTTTTGTGCTTATCCGGTATCTATGAGAATCGGCCAACATCTATTTTTCATCCCCCTAAATGTTAGGGGTAGTCCACCCCTAATTTTTTTTTTTTTTTTTAGCCAAAATTTTTAATTTCTATTTTTTTATGATACAACATACAAAAATACATACAATCCACAATTTTCACCCTTCTACGATCAACCCTTATTTTTTAAATTATTTATATGGCAGAACAACGTTTGCCGGGTCAGCTAGTTTATTTTATAATATATTAATAATTGAAAAATATTATATCATAATATTTTTCAATTATTATTTTAATATCATCAAATTTGATAAAGACTAATAGATTCATACACCGGATACGGATAAAAACCATCTGATGGGGATTTCCGAAATATAATGGTCAACGCTCACGTATATCGCCTCGTTTCCATAATAAAGTCGCCTCGCCTCATTTTCACGACTATGGACCTGTTCACTCACGAAGGCACACTGAGAAAAACGACTTTGGAGTTTAAATCAAATTTGACGTTTTACCGTTGAATTGTAACTAAGCAATATGAATTCACAACTCTTAAGATGATTTTCACCACGCAAAGTGAAATCAATAATAATGTACCATGTTTTATAATAAACACAACCGTCAAAAAACGCCTTCCGTAAAGTATTTTCAGAATTTAACTTATTATACGATAATAATTGCAGTATTGACCATAAAATATACCTTACTTTTACGGCGGTTTATATACGGTGATTATCACTATAACGTACGACTTAATCAGCCTCATCGAAAAGTCAATAATTAAGAAACACCACAAAATAAACCTTAAATGAAGACGAAAAGAAACATTCGCCTTTACTGACCTCGTTTAACGCCTTCTAGTTGAAAGGCGTTTTTGTACGTATTTACGTTTGGTCGGTTTTTTGCCTTCATACCATACAAATTGGCCGTCATTAGGGCGCTTTTGACTTTAGATTTTTCTCAGTGCACACTCACAGTATATTATTTATGCACTTGTACGGGTAAGCCGATTTGTACACCTACGTTACTTTTGGTGTAATTGCTAATGGTACAGATTATAAAATATTAAAATGTAAAATATGATCGCTTGGGTATAGGCAGTGGAAGTTCTAAACTCAAAATACGTGGAGGGGAGCGCCTTCGTGAATGTAAAGGACTATACTCGCGAGCTTGTCCCGAGTCGAGGTGATGCTAATACGGCGGTGATTAGTCTGTAGAGTTTCATACACAATACACTGACTAAACTTAGGTGATTACTATTAGGTACCGGGTGAATCGGTGTGCGACAACCATATATAAAAAAAAACAAAGCGTGCTAAGCATGTTTAAAGAACTCTCTCACTCTCTCGGACTCATAGCACTTAGATAATACCTTAAAAATGCAAGGAAATTTTAATGAAGATGCTTAGAAATTTTAACAGGTCGAGCGATCAGAGATATAACACGTTTTCTTCAGCCAGAAAATAATAGAACTTAGGTTTTTTGTTGTCTAAAGATGCAAAGAAGGTTTCTGACGTGATATGAATCATGAAATTTTCAAAACAATAAATAGTTTCATTAAACTATGTTTACTGTTAATGAAAATCCTAGCAATCCTACTAATATTATAAACGCGAAAGTTTGTAAGTATGGATGGATGTTTGTTACTCTTTCACGCAAAAACTGCTGAATGGATTTTAATGAAACTTTACAGTAATATAGCTTATACATCAGAATAACACATAGGCTATAATTTATAAAGACACTGTGTGAATTATCGAAAATATAACGATAAGTGTCAAGTAAGTAAGAAAAAGATAAGAGAAGGAAGATAAGAGAAAAATCAGCTATATGCGACCTATAATTCTGGCGTGCGCTGCAAAAACCTTTAGTGTCACACGAACATAATGTATAACGGAAATGTTTATCTTAAATTTTCCTACAAAAAAGCCTGGGATAGCGTATATCTATCTTTTATGTGTAAGCCATTATCGCCGAAATAGTAAACCATAAATACATTTAAAAAAAATATTTATTTCTTATGCATATTCGGTAGTAACAAATTTCCGACCCTTTTCAAACTAAAAATTCGAACGTATGTGAGTGTGTTTGTATGTTTATTACTTCTTCAAGCTCAAACGGCTGGATCGATTTTGATGAAATTGGGTATGATATATCGATAACTCTTTATTGAAGATACCATAATAACAACAATAAACTTATTACTAAAAAATAACTTAAAACCAAGTGTATCAATCGAATCAAAAAAGGCGGTCTTATCGTTCAGAGCGATCTCTTCCAGACAACCCATCAATAAGAGATAATATAGGTAGTCAAAGTATTTTTAATAATTCTATACATAATTATAACTGATGTCACCAAATTATTAACGAATTAGCCGAAAACTAATATGTAAATAGATTAATACACATATATAGAAATTCGATTTTAATATAAATACTAATATTATTATAATAAATAGACAAAAACCACATATATTATAAAAACATATAGATATAATGGAATATATACACATATACAATTTTATACATATTAAACACAATTGAATTAAAAAAGGATGTTTGTACCACAGTGTCCATTATTATAGAAATTTAGAGCAAGACATAATAGTTTTTGACTTGATCCTGCAAATTAATAGTGGTAGAAAGTAATTTTAGTAGCAGGTTGTTGTAGCGTTAAGTTTTCTAATGACCGTAACGATAGAGGATGGATAGAAAGAAGAAATTTAAATTGTTCCTTGATGTAGCGCGGGGATAAAGGGTTGAACAGAATACTGTAAGGGAGATATAATATTATATGAGCATTCCGGTGACGACGAAAAGGGAGCCACTTGAGCTTATTACGAAAACCGGAGGTATGATCATATTTGCGTAAGCTATGTATAAATCTTATACACAAATATATGGCATAGATGTAGATAAGGATGCTGGATTAACACATATCATACTTTTTATCATCATCATCCATCACCACGCGGGTGAAACCGCGGGGCACAGCTAGTAAAGATATAATTATAGATAACAAGAAAGAGATACCGTTGTATTGAGATGTACTGTGTAATAAGAAGAGATTAACAGTTAGAATTAAAGATTCGGGAGCTCAATCACACACAAGATGTTGGAAGGAATTGGTTTAATTAACGTCATTGTACAGCAACTACCTACCCTACGTGCCAGTCTACCTACATTATGTGTACAGTACAATATATATGTGACTCTATAATCCGACTCGTTCTTTACCGGTTTTATTTATAAAAGTAAGGGCATCAATTGATGACCATTGAAGAACGCAGTTAGGAGTACCGCATGCCTAAATATTAGTGAAAGATACAGGTGTCAATTAAATATAATTAAGTGGGAACGTACTCAGTACAATAACTAACTTTTTTGAAGCAGTGATGGCTCAGTGGCATTGGCTATGGACTGCCGTGCAGCAGGTCCATGGTTCGAATACCGCCGCGGGCTTGAGCTTCACCGCACGGTGGAAGGGCATTTTGCAAATACCCGCCTGGCTAGCGACCACCCTCACGTAGAAAATCCGTCGCCAAGCACCTAACGGTGTGTTCCGGCTGTCCTTGAATGCCAGTAAAATTACATGTACATGAGACTTAACTGTACGTAACAGTGTGACGGGCACAGTGCAATTCGTCATTGACGAAATACATCTGTTATAGGCAGAGGTTAGTCCACTTAACATTAGGTGGGCCTCGGGCTTATTTCGTCACAATAACATAAAAAAACTTACTGATTGTTCTAATGGTACATAAGATTGCTGAGTATAGGTTTGTTAACCAAATATCATATGACAGAACTTGTCAAAAGGTATCATCGCATGTAAGCCTACTTAGGATCTAGAGTGTAGAGTGAAGACTAAACAAAGGAAGTAGGTTGGTGCAGACCACCGCGACTGTAACCCGATGCCTGGCTAATGAGGGCGTTACTTAGTCCTTAGCCTTTGTAAAAGCGATATGAGCTTATGGTAGGCACATAAAAGACAATAGTATTATATTTCTCTATGATTGTAGCCAATAGGTAGGTATCCAAAGAATTGGTAATTAATTGGTGAGAATGTCGGGAAGTCTAGGGCAAAGCGGAGTCCTATCAAAGATACTTCGCTGTCATTCTGTATAGTTTGTAGAGATCACATAAGCAGTTACTTTTTGAAGAGCAGGCTTAAAAAAAGGCTTAAGGAAGCGTGAAAGGGAATAAGAATACGAATGATGCAAGTATCTAGGCAGGGGGTAATTAGGGTGAAAGTAATGGCATGGATAATGATAATGGTAACTTAGAGTCATAGTTGAGGTCGAGGTAGACGTAGATTTGGATTTAAGTCAAAGTTGAGATAATATTAATTGAAATGTTAATATTAATTGTGAAAGAAGGAGATTGTTTATGGCAAAAATGAAATCATATTAAGAAAACAAAAGTAAACGCGAGAGAAACCGCGGTTAAATATATTATTGAAACTATTTTTCTTGCACCTAGCATTTCCCTTGGTTTGTGAGGTGAAAAATTGTATGTTCACCTCGAAAGCAAAGTTATTTTGCGTCTGACACCTTTGAAATCGAAACTATCATTCGCTGCGCTCATGATTCCATTTTTGAATCCAAGGATGCTTCGTTTCTGATGTTTAAAGCACATGAATAAAGAAACGGTTATTCACTCATGTGGTTTCAAGTAGTCGCGCCACTAACAACTTCGGAGTCTTAAATATTAAATATGTAACTATTTTGGAACTGGTGTAAAACATTTCATTTAAAAACTTGAACATTTTCTACGCTACCGGATAAAATGCACTTTTGCATGCTTATATTGACAATCAAAACTTTTACGATCTTAAACAATTGTAAGGCTTAAATAACCTTTAACAAATTCTTTACTTTGCACCCAAGAACTAAAAGTAATTAACAAGAAAACTAAAGACCTTATTGCTGTTTTAAAGCTATTTATATTATTTTTAACGGTCAAGGTCATCAAATGCTTTCCATTATCTATCACTAAATGTGCAGAAAACACGAAACTCAAATAAAATTCAGCGAATTCATTTCTATTTTTATTTTTGTTGAGGACGTTGTTTGTTGACAATAGAGCATAAATTGCTACCGCGCCTTTCAATGCGGTTGATAGTTTGGTAAGTTATAAGTTCTTATATTATAGTAACCACAACCGTACCAAGCGGAAATGGCGCCTAGGGCGAGCATTGAATTTGTTTATTTTCTTGTCATGCCAGTTGTGTTGCGAGAGATAAGGGGAAGTAAAATTATTTCCAAAAAGTATTTGACTTCCTACACTTTAATTTGTTGGAAGTCAGTGCTTTAGTTTCAAGTCTTTCTAGTTCCAAACGTTAAAGGCCCAGAGTTCAAAACATATTTTAATTATTGAGTCATATTAGTAGTTCAATTCTTTTAATCGATATATTGAAATAAGTAGGGTTCTCAACGTATTTTTTTGTGTGTGACATATTATCATTAAGTCTGTAAGTTGTAAGCCGTATTGGATGATTTGCCTTTGTCTTTGATGGAGTATATGTATAATAAACAACGTTAAACGGTTAATAATCACGTATATTTATCATTATATGTGTCCCGACGCGACGTTTCAAACATTTTGCAGTGATCGTGGTCACGGGGTGACTAATTGGTTTTATTTGTCACATGAGTTATTAAGAAATTATTTGTACTACCATCAGAAATCTTTTATATAAATCATAACGTTACCTATTCACGCAGTATTCGCTCACAGTGTCCAGAGGTCTTGCAGATTTGTGTCGGCCATGGGATTGAATTAATTTGATAATACTCGTAGTGTCCCAAGCAGGTGGTGTTACTAAATAATGATAAATAAACGCGATTTAAACCGTTTAAAGTTGTTTTATTACAATGTGTAATAATCGCGAGAACCTAAGACAACAGTAGGTATATTCCATATTTCATTTTCTGATGTCCTTTATGTTGTTACAACAATAATATTGTACCGACCCCATATGCATTGAATACAGGTTGAATTAAGATGATAATATTTTACCAAACAAAATTGGATACGACCAAAAAAAAAATGTGTTGCAATATACTTATAAATATTGTTTTCATAACGCACAAATATCACACAAAATATACAATTGGAAATTTAATCTACGTAAGTATCTTAGATATGGCGGTAAAATTGTATTCAAGTGTCAAAAAAAACCGACCCAGTGCAAGTGGGGCTCGGTCACAAAGGGTTCCGTACCATTATCTGTAATCTAATCTTGCAAGTTACAGACACTTTTCGCAGTGTCCGATTGATCGGCGAAAACCTAATTTATTGTATGGGAGCCCCCTTAATTATTTATTTTAACTAATTATATTTAAAAAGAACATGAAACTCAGTAATAGGGTTCCGTTTTTTCCCTTTGGGTACGGAACCCTAAAAATAACTTTTTGCAATCATTACATTACCACTATAAAGGAATATAATATTCTGAAACAGTGGATCAGTGGCATTGGCTATGGACTGCCGCGCAGCATGTCCCTGGTTCGAATCCCGCCTCCGGCTTGAGCTTTCACAGCATGGTGGAAGAGCATTTTGCGAATGCCAGCCTGGCTAGCGACCACCCTAAAGTAGAAAATCTGTCGCCAAGCACCTAACGGTGTGTTCCGGTGTGCTCCGGCAGTTGTCCTTGAGAGCCAGTAATTCTAGGTTAAGCCTGTTAACACCTTCGACCACTTACCATCAGGTGAGATTGTGGTCAAATGCTTACCTATCAGTAATACAAAAAATATATATACCTACATATAGATTTACAGAATTATGTTGTCGGCAGATTAAGGTTAAAATTTCTTTGTTAGAAAGTCATCAGTAAAAAAACAAATATAAAATTCAATAGTAAATTCAACGTGTAAAATTGTGAAAAGAGGTCTAAAAGTTAGTGAACTGATTCATCTTTTATCGGTAAGGGTAGCTCTTGGGTTGGTAGCTATATCTATTTCGGTCAATAAGGCACACCACTTATTTATCAACTACAAAATTTTATATGTTGTTTTATATTTTTTTTTATACAGGGTTGTTGGTAAAATACTAACAACCTCTTAGGGTTGACTTCTGCTAGTTCTAACAAATAAAAAAATGTTGAGATATTTTTCTTAGGTTTTGTTTATATTTTTTTTGTTTGTTAATGTATATATGAAGGAATAAGCACTAGGACAACCTCCTGTTAAAAGTCTCTTTTGCCTGTTATTTAATATTTCATTTTATTTATACATTGCTCGATGTAAATATTCAACACTCCATATTCAAAGATAGCGCGGCGCGGTCCAGCGTTGGCGCAGCGGACGCTCTTGGTTTGTGTTGGTTTAACAAATATTATGTTTAAGTACTTAATATACCAAAAAAATTGATTTAGTTTTTGAAATAGATTCCGTAGCAAGAACGGTCTACAGACCCACCAACTTATCTGTTCAGGTGGCTGAAAAAAGAACTACAACATTCCTTCAAATTGTGCTGTTTGTAGTTGATTTCCTTGATCAGCAGCGCCCTCGCCAACTGCACAGTTAAGTTGGTGGTACTATATATGGCTCGTATTAATAATAATTTATCAGGTACCTTCTTCTAGATATATTAGAGCATTATTTGAGTTACTTTCAATTTCTAGTCCCAATATTCGCCTTTGACAATCACAATGTTAAAACATCACGTTCTACACCAAATACCCCTTTCGGCGCCAGGCGCCTAATAAATACTCATCAATTGGCCTTCTATTAACAGCGGGGGCTCCGTTTTGCCCCTTAGCAACGGAACCATTGAAATCAGTTAAGTGCGAATAGGCCTTGTTATTAGGATCCGCATAGCAGCATCCCACGAAAAACAACGTATTGATTGAAGCTGAAAAACAACATTATGAATTAGCATTTTAGTCTTTGTTGTCAAAAAATATAATTATTATGCAAAAATTCTAAATTTCTAACTACTTAGTTTTTAAGTATTTTGAGAATGAACCCCCGCTACTTAGTATAAAACTCATAACTCAGACGGCCCCTACTATTTTATTTGGTAGAAAATTATATTATTGAATTATGTTTATGAGCAAGCACTTTTGAAGGAAGTTAACACAAATTAGACATTAGGTATAGAAGCAAAAAAAATTGATTGCCTTTTCAAAATCTTGAAATCCTCTTTGAATTGTAGGTAGGTACCTCATTAACTCAATTTTTTTTTTATGCCTGATAGTTTAGCCTTTGACCACTATGTCACCTGATGGTATTATCAGATATCATACCATGATGGTAAGTGATGATGTGGTCGAAGATGTTGTTCAGGCTAACCTAGAAGTACTGGCTCTCAAGGACAGCTGCCGGAACACACCGTTAGGTGCTTAGCGACAGACTTTCTACTTGAGGGTGGTAGCTAGCAAGGCGGGCATTCGCAAAATGCCCTACCACCATGCTATAACGACTGCCATCCTAAGACGACAACCGGGACCGACGGCTTAACGTGCCCTCCGAAGCACGGAAACGCTCAGTAGTAATGTCACTAGCGGTCCCCCATCCAACTCCTGACCGCGCGCGACGTTGCTTAACTTTGCTGATCGGTTGAGAACACCTAAGTAAACTTCGCTACGAGCGCTTCAACGCGCCACTTATTTTGGATTAATAATCCAAAATAAGTGGTTTTAGATTGCTTACAAGCTAGACACCCATGACCTATAATATACCTACGAACAGACAGACACACGACAGAGTAACACTAGGTATTTGGGTTCCGTTTTTTCCTTTAGTTACGAAACCATTAAATGTTTCTAAGTTAATTGTATGCTGTAATTTAATGTTATATCTGTTTACAATATAATCAACGAACGTATGGAATAAACCAAATAATACTGTGACTTACAGACATGTGCATGAATGAGATTGATGGCGCCATCTATTAAAAACTCTGTGCATTAAGTAGTGTGGACGCATTCAAAACTAATTTTCGTTCAACCTTTTTTATGGTTCTTTAAGAAGGATGTCGTAATGCCGTGTAGCTGTAATTGTGTAGATAGTTCAATATATTTTCACTAGATGACACTGTTACAATTTTTTAGTTATGTAAAGACAATCCAAGTTTAACAGACGTTTATGTTATTTGCTCTATGTCTGGTTTTTCAATCACAAAATAAGTAGACCATTTGTAACAAGTATATGTACCTAGTGTTACTTGCGCCATCAGGACGAATCTAACGATACCTACATGAACCCAGAAAACATAACACTGCTTTTTTGGACAGTCATGTAAAAAAACAGCAAATTCATCAACCAACATCCGTTTTTTTTTTAATTATATTGAATTCGTAAGTATACATTAATCGAAATCAAAATTATGAATATGGAGCAAACTAAGGATTGAAAAACTGAGCTTAATTAAAATACTAAAATCACTATTACAGATATCAATAAATTATTTGAGTATCTGCATAAAACAACTAATAATAAGTAATTACTAATAATAACTAAGTAATAGTTATCATAATAAATGTTCTTTATAATGTTTATCTATAAAAACTATAAATCTATTACCTACTTTACTACTTACTTTTACTATATAACAGTTATATTTGATATCATTTCATTTATTAAAGTGAAATAAATAATTCATACAAAATACAAAACAAACAAAATGTTAACCAGTGTGAACTTATTCTGAAGAGTTTTGGCGCTCTTCAAATCGTCTGTAGGTAAACCTATTAATTAGTTTTTATTTTTCTTTCAAAAGCATCATACCTACCAATATCTATAAAAATAATTTTGATTAAACAGAAATCATACAATAGTGAAATGATTAATTTATCTATGATCATACGAACGAAAGTTATAACGCAATTAATTCTCACATATTACCCGGATATATCAGACTGATGTCCTGCTGTTCTCCTGTGCAGGTTGCATCTATTAAAATGATTCTCGTGAAACGTTGTGAGCAGATTTGATAAAGCAGAAGAAGGAACATAAAGCAGAAGAAGGAACAGTAGTCGGAAACAAAAAAAAAAATATGCAATTGTATTAAATAAGAGATATCTGTCGAAACAAACTCGAAATGTAATTAACGTCTTATATAGTTTTTTAGATTTGTTTATAAGGACTTTAATTAAGCAAATTCTAATTATATATATGTTAGTAAGAAAGGGACTGAATCCCACGACACAGGGTCACCCTAGTGTGGGATTCAGGGATACTTGTTAACACAATACATGTTAATTGTACCTAGCTATACTTAAATTAGTTATCCTCATAAATAACATGTAACTGTAGCCTAAGTTTTTATATCAATAAAGACATTATTTATTTATATGTTTTATTTGTAGATTCAGTTTTTTATAGTAGGTACAATTTTGGGAGCAGGTTCCATGTTTGTATTTGTAGATTTATTTTTGGTATATTTAAAAAAAACTAATGTGATATGGGGATTGAAAAGTAAAAAAAAACGTACTTATGTCAGTCGCAAGTTTATTATAAAAATCATACCTATGTCAGTGTCGAACCTATGTGAGTTTGAAGTCGGTAAAAAGAACTTATTAGTGCCTTTTATTTTGTAATATCCCACGATATTTTATTATATAAATAATTTATTATCGCGTGGGCGATAGCTTACTTTTACAGCATGTAAAAAGACCTATGAAGTAGTAATAAGTTTCAAAAAAATATTTAAATAGTCGATCACTAGTGAAAAACACACAGTATGAACGAACACAGTTCGTTACGTGAACGAATAGAGTTCGTTTTCCCTTTTATTGGATTGGAATAGGTTTGAAAAATATTGCATTTATGAAAGTTACTATCAGATATCATACATCATTATACATATATCATTAGATACATCAATATCAGATTTTTTAATAGTTCATTTAAATAAATAATATATGTAAATAATTAACAATTATAAGCTTTTTTATGTTATCGATGTTGATGTTCTCTGACGTAAAATCCAACATGGACGGCGCCGATTCGCTCAAATTAATTAATAAATCTTCGAACAATAAATTTATACCCGAACTATAGAATTCGACATCAAAATATATAAAAAAAACTTGATGATCAAATTATATTATATTGTTATATTTATGTGTAAATATTTAGTGTTATTTCTGAACGCATTTCAATCATCACATTGATCTTTGGACGTTTGAAAATTCTGGCGTAGAGTTTAAGAAGATTTGATTTCTCATTATAATACAACCTATATATACTATTGTAGGTTTTAATTATTTTATTAGTTAAAGAAATATTTAGCTTATAAATTACTGTTAATGTTTACAAAGATTAATAATTTCTGATGTTAATGTTTGTGAACACTAGCATCAGAATAACATTAACATTTGTTCTATTTTGACACTTTGCAGTGCAAGAATGCAAGAAATATGGCTTTTACTTATACACCCGTCTGTTAAGGCATTTATGACCTGGCCTTTTCCATCTGAGTATGCCTCCGGTCTGGTCAGAATAATTGAATCAGAACAACTAAAGGAATCAATTCTCATACGAGGTATTTAGACGGCAACAGTCCGAGTAGGAATTTATAACTTTATACTCTACTTCTTATTTCGAATATAAGGTAAGTAAATAATAGTATTGTTTCTAAAATATTATTAATTATAATTTAAGGTTATTTGTGTTTATATAGGTATATGGGCATTTATAATCAAATAAGGGATTGATGACTTACACCCATGTTAAGCACTCAACTTTCATTGTGAATAGGTTCCTATATAAAAACTAAAAAATAGAACATTTTCTATAATATTCTATGGTAATGTAAGTTTTAATGAGTTTTCCAAAATTAGTCACTCACTACGCTCGTGCTTTAATATCTAGACTACTTCAATACCTAGCTCGGGATTAACCTACCTATAGTCGGCCCTCGCAGCAAAAAACTTTGCTCACTTGTTGAACAAATAACTATAGTAATCGTTTTCGCAAAATGCCAAGAAAGAGAAAAGAGAAACAATATATTGAAGAAGTAGAATCTGCGGCCGACTAACCTTCACACAGTTCTGTCTGTACCACTATTCTGACGGTTAGGAAGAATATTTTCTGACCGTGTTAACCCTAGCGTTAAGCATAGGGATTCGGTATCCAAACCGTAAAAGTGTGAATTATTTTTTTCTCACTTTCTCATCTATCACTGACCACGACCGACTAAGCTTTTACTATTCTTACACGTATCTTCATACTGTACCTAGTTTCATGTTCCTACAGTATAAAGTACCAGGATACCAAATATACCGAAGAGGTAAGGGTTATAAGGCAAGTGAAAAATTAATACAGGTCTGGTATCTTATCACAAAACCCATACTCTTCTTCATTATTTCTGATGTCCTGGTAATTTTTACTAATTTATTAATATTCTGGTACAGACAGGTGGGAAACGTGACACTTTAGAATGATATTATAACATTGTAAACAGTTTTGAATTGCATTGATGTTAAGACAGGGAAAGATATTTCCTATCCTAGTGTGATCTTCTTAAATAATTTGCCTAACTTCCAGACTGCTATACGAATTTTACACTAGCGTGAAAGATCAGTGTAAGAGTTAGTCGACAAAGAGAATCCGATCCAGATGACTAACTGTTCCTAAGTCAACACTGACTATACCTATATGACATGAGCACATAAATCCTCTACGCTCATCCCTTCAAAAGCCTTGACAGACGTATCAAGTTTCAATGAATCCGTTATACAGATTCGCTTTATCTTAAGTCTGCAGAACGCAAAACGAGTCATAACAAAAAGGGGGAGAGAAGCTTCGACACGCTTAATTAGCGAATGAAAAAGAAACAATCCTTTGAGTTCAATACGATTTCTTTGCTACGCTACATTTCTAAAGAGACGGGAAAATAAGAGTAATTTCTCGCGTCATTGGCATTTTCTCGAGTCTAGGCAGGCGCGAGCTGAGTTCTTGTCCATTTATCACTTCATGGATTTCGAAAAAGAATCGCAAATGTAACGATCCATTAGTTTTGTATTACACAAACTTTTGCGATATAGGTACCAAGTTTATTATCATAGTAGAAGGCTCTTTCTACTATGTTACTATGTAATGTTGTCTAATTATAATTTAATATAATTATAGATAACATTGTTTAATTACTATATGTTATTGTGTTTTATGTACGTAACCCTTATATACCAAAATTTCAAGATTAGAATAGATTACTCAAAGTAATCGCTGAAGTAGCAATTTAATACTTTATTACACAGACTTTTGCCATGTTTCAACTTTATCAACATAATTAAATCTTTGATAAGTAAACAAATATGTCAAGAAAATATACTTATTTATCTTATACTTACTTAATAAAATATATAACCTTAAAAATATAAAATCAATATATTATTATGGAGCTGAATAAAGTTTTAATTTTTTTCCGTAATGTGTAGCAATATCCAATGACTATAATGTTTTGCACTATCTGAGGAACTGCATCTTATACTGCGATTCCCAAGACGCCTGTCAAGCGTGGGGATAATGGCAAACACTCCTTAAAATAGGGGATTCTGTATTCCGCAGTAGATAAATCGGCTGATACATAGAGTGATAATGTTAGTGATAACGTGCCCCACCTGATGTTGAGCTGTAACCTCTGCCGATAACAGTTTCATATTCTCACAAGTGACGAAATGTACTGCGTTCGTCACTCAGTTGCTAAGTCTCATGTGCCTATAATATAAACTGACAATTGCTTGTAATTACTGGCTGTCCAGGACAGCTGCCGGAAAAAACAGGTTACATAATATAATGTAATGTTGTTATATAACGGTGCGGAACCCTTCGTGCGAGAATCATACTAGGACTTGGCTGATTAAAAAAAAAATATTTATTTTATGCCTGATAGGTTACCCTTTGACCATTGTCTCACCTGATGGTAAGTGATGATGTGGAGCTATGTAAAAAAATCCTTTGTTGTATGGACATGACTATCAGCAGTGATTTAGTTACTAGCATTTTGTAAATATCTCAAATAAACCTAAAAATTTCAATGTTACATGAAAAAAAAAACAAGATATTCATATAAACGTATGTAGGGTATGCAAATTTTAAAGCTTATCAAGACTCATTCTTCATTCTTTTATTAGTTTCTTTATTCGTTAACTGAATATAATATAGCTAAACGTCTGTCTTCGCTGAGCGCCAAGTAAAAAGTGAGTGTCACTGTTAGCTTCAACGACTCATTCCCCGTGCGGATATTACGTGATTATGTTGTCATAGAGAAAGACTATTGGAAGCAAGTCGTTGACGCTAGTGGTAGTTTCTAACCAAATACATACTTTTAATTATCTTTATGTCCCTAAGTGCAAGATAGTGGCGGTAGTGATGCCGTTTTTCACTGGAATATTAATGATTGCTATAGGTGGTGACAACAATTCGGTGTCACGCGTTTAGCCGTGTGGCTTACAAGTCTTTTTCAGGATTTGAGTGTTTTAACAAAATAAAATCGTCTATTTTATGTTGAAAGTAATTGGAAATATCGTGTAATTTGCTTTAAAAAATCAGTCGTAGAATTTGATAAAACGTTCATTATCGCTAAGTGAGAATGCGGGCTTTTATCGCTTTCCCGCGACAGCCCCCAAATAAGGAAATTGCAAGAAAGGTGGCTGAATGGAGCAGGATAATTCAATTCTGAACGGCTAATAGCTGTTTACATGATTAAAGGTACTGCAGAATTTAACGGAAGATGCCGTTCAACTTCCGCGTTTATTGTTATTGACAGAAAGATCAAAATGTTGTGAAAATGAACACCCCTTAGTTAGTTTCTGTTAAGAATTTTTAATACGATGAAATGTATGTTATGGTTTGTATTTTTGAGAGAAATACACTGACATATGTCTACCCATTTCTATGTCACTCACAAGAAAACTATTAGGATAACTCTAGTAATATAGGTAATATCTACTATTAGGTGAGATGTACTACTATTAGGTATATTATTATTAGCCTTGCGATTAATGTGTCGCACTATAATATGGTAATTATCTTGTTGGGTATGTTACGCGACATATTCTCGACGAACATCCCACAGATCCTGAAGACCAAAGCCTTCAACCAGTGTGTGTTGCCAGAGATGGCATTAGGCAATGACATATGATTTACTATGGCCCTTATGGAAAAGCTCAATGAGCTATGAAGAGATATATACTCGGAGTTTCTTTGCGCGATAAAATCCGGAACGTAGACATTCGCCAAAGAACCAGTGACCAACTAGCTTTTAGAATTTACAAATTGAAGTGGCAATGGGCGGGCCATATTGCTCGACGAACTGATAATCGATGGGGAAGAGAGGTGCTCGAGACATTACACCGGCTGACGTAGAGATGGTAGGCCACTAGATGGACTGACGACATAGTGAATGCCGCGGGTAGCCAATGGTTATAAGTGGCTAGTATCCGTTCTTTGGGAGAGGCCTTTATTCAACAGTGGACGTCTTCCGGCTGATAATGATGATAATGAGTTATTTTGTATTAAGTTTTTACTTTTACATACCTACGAGTACATATAAAACCTTTAAGTTTTAAGAATTTCATAAATATCCGAGTGTTCGATGGCTTTGACATTGAAAAACAGGAGAAACTTTTGTTAGAAAGGGAATCATTATGCATATCTACCGCCAAAATGAGATTTGTTGGATTTTAATAATTCCATCTCATTATAATATTTTACCAGTGAACGGAATCTGGAGCGTACCTATCTCGGAAATGTTTCCGCCTTGCTTGATAAAGCTTATAAGCGAAATTATGCAGATAATGCCGAGTGAAGATCTTCGTACCTACGTTATGAGTTCTTTTATCACGGTGCGCAATAATAAAATAACTGATTTAGAAAAGTGGTATGCGTGCGCTTAGTTGACACTGAGTTCGTATGAGGTAAGGAAGAAATTCACGAAATCGACATTACCTATTCTTCTGTTTTCTGTTAAAAAAATGAGGCAATACAATTATATCTGGCATATAATTTAAAAACGAGTATAAATTAGTTAAAAAAAGTGAAAAATTCGATTCCAAATTATTTATTTCCGCTAAGCGTTTTATCATATTATTGAAATTTAAACAGCAACTTATATATATTTATGGAATCGTTTTATAAAGCCTTTCATTTTGATACCGCAACGATGGACTTGGAAGAAAAATAAATCTCTTTCACGAAATATGGCGTCTAAAATCCGCCAGTTTATTTGTTTTTATTTTTGGTTGTGCCTACTTATAGTGTTACTTGCGCTATCAAGACGAACCTAGTGATATCACGTATATTAAAATCGGTTAAGCCATTTAGAAATAATAGTGGCATCATAGATCATATAATAATACTAAGCCCTACCCCCACCAAAACGAGCCTTCCTCACCCTGCCACCGATTCTGAGCTGATTTGAATACGGGACGCGCAACTCGCGCACGATGACGTGACGACGAAGCGTGACGATTGTAGGAGTATTTTCAAAGTTGAAAATGGGGTACTCTTGTGCTGTTTACGGTTGTTTATCAACTAAACGAGAAAAGTATAGGATATTTTATAGATTTCCTAAGGATAAAACGAGGTATGTCATTCTTGGTAACTTACACTAAGTACCTACCTATTTGTCGTTATTCAGTTAACCAGTGAATAACTTATAAAAACCGGTAATTTAGAGTAGGTATTTAAAAAAAAACCACCATAATACTTTATCCTTGTATCTTTGTAAATATAACTACTATTCAAATAATGATTATTTTAGAAGACTTTCGTTTGCAAAAAATATCTGTGGATATCGACTTCGTTTGCAGCGAAACAAGTGTAACCTATACCTAAACCTACACCTACCTTAGAGAAAAGCAATACACATACCGACCTTCGCTACGGTTGGCACACTTCATGATTGTTTATTATACGAGAAGAACATAAATTATTATTGTGATTGTAATTATTGTCATTACTACATGTGAATTTGGAATGACACTTCTTTAATAAGTATAATGGAGTGAAATGTGAAGTAATGTTACCAACTCGGTTGTGTGTTGCATATTCCTACGTCGTACATGGAGTTGGATTGTGGTGCTTGTAAATGTTTCTGAAGGTAGGTAAGGTACACATAGCCTACAAAATCTAATAAGTCATAATAACAGCATCAAAAGATTGTTAGGTAGGTAAGTACAACAATTATTCATACGATGACAACCTTAGAGTTCACGCACACATTTACGCGTGTACAAAAACAACATTTGTGTAGTGTCTGTGTAATAGGTAGTTAGAACGCGGCTTTTGTATAGAGAATGAGTCGAGTGTCCAGATTGTGGTGGAAAATAGAAACTCACATACATGCATACACGAACCCTGAACATGACACTCCTTTTTTGGGCAGTCGCGTAAAAAGTGTAGATCTAGTATTTTATAATAATTTTTATGTGAATAACTTCATTTTTATGTGGTGGTCCTCTCATCATAGCTGTAAATCCGGGCATTTTGGTTATTTTTAGTTCAATATTACGACAGTTCGTAATATTGTAGATACAACATTAACTAATTTAACTTTTAACTGTTTTAAAGATTCTGATTTTAAAACCTATTCCACGCTAGCTAATAAAAAACACTTTTGGACACAGATTTCAAAGGATAAACAACACCTTTTCTTGGCTACCTAAGCTTGGAAGTTCAATAAGTAATTATGCATATAGAAGTGAGTGAAATACTCTTTCAAATCAAATCAAATCATTTATTGCGCATTATGTAGGTACCTTAATAACTATTTACAAATCACTACATAATGACCCAGGATTGGGTATGGCAACTTAGTGTGGAGCGGCCCGATTTATTAGTATTTGTCACACAGGTATGTATTGTTCTAAGGTGTAATAAGATTTTTCGATCAATAAGTTTTACAATTTTTTAGTAAGGCTATATTCATTATCAACATTCTTTAACTCGTCTGGTAATTTATTGTAAATTTTTATGGCCATTGCATGAGGACCACTACTTTGCTTTAATAATCTGCACTTAGGTACTTCTAAGTTATGTCTAAACCTGAGCGGGTAATTTCGTGGTTTATAAGCTTTACGAAATATTCAGGGTATATTTTAACGAAATTACTCGTTTCAAAGATATAGATGGACGCAACAGTTAGGACTTTATATTTTATAAAATATGGTTTATAAAATTATATTTTTGTGATGTCTGGAGCATTGATATTTGCAAGAATGCGGATTATTTTCTTCTGTGCGACAGGGAGTTCATCTACATTAATAGTATTACCCCAAAGTGTGATACCGTAATGGAGCCACGAGTACGCGTACGCATATTATGCCGATATAGCCGTATTGAGATCAGTGGCCTGTCGTACTTCCCTAAGGACGTAAGAGAAACTTGATAATTAAGATTGTATTTTCTTAATATGATTTTTCCAATTTTATTGAGAGTCCAGTTCACGGCCTAATAATGTTGCCGCGTCTATACATTGTAATTTATTATAATTAAAGGAAAAATGTATGTCAAGAGCGCGATTTTGGTGGGGTCTATATTGTATAAGTTTTGTTTTATCGAAATTTAAGTCAAGATTGTGGTCAGTCATCCAATTGATTATATTATTAAACATATCAGTGAGATTATTAGTCAGGTTATCATTATTTTTGCAAGATGTCAAAAGAGATATGTTGTCCGCGAAAAGTACACAAGACTCGTTAATTGTTTTAGGCAAATCATTAATGTAAATTAAAAACAGGATACATCCCAGGACCGATCCTTGCGGTATAGAATTATTTTATTTTTATGGGGGTAGATCTTACTGTATTACCTGTTCCAGTGTCGCTATCGAAAAGTTCAATTTCTACACATTGTATACGATTTTATAAATATGACTTAAACCAATGTTATGTATGTATATGTATGTTATGTGTGTTATCCCGCGTATTCCTATGTTTTTTAAGGACGCTATACTACAATGTATAAAAAGAAAACTTAACTATTATAGTTGCGTAACTATTAAAATTCATACCAGGCGTACTGTTTGTATTTCTTCATGCATTGATCTGATCGTGTTGAAATTGAGCTGAGATATAACGAAATTATGTTACGATTTGAAGACGGGGATATTTAAATCTCTTTTGAATAAATGTATGCCTACATTGTGCCTACATTTTAGATACCATGCAGTAAAGGGCAAGCATATGAGCGTCTACAAAAATCGACACAATTTCGAACGTTACTCCATTTTATCTCATATTTCATTTTATAAAGCATGCACTCATTTTGAAGCCACTATGTTTTTAATGTCGACTTCCATTCATCATAAAAATATAATCTATAACAAAACAAAATAATATATACTGTAACATACAATGGGCTATTGTAGTAATAGATAAAATAAAATAAATGACAATAACCACATTATTTTTCATGGTGGTAGCGCATTTTGCCAATGTCCGCCTGGCTAGCTCCCATCCTCAAGTGAAAACTCTATCGCCAAGCATCTAACGGTATGTTCCGGCAGCTGTTGTGGAGACAGAATGCAGGCTCTCGCCTGTCATTTAAGGTGAGCCTGAACGATATCTTCGACCACAAAATCACTAACCATCATGTAAGATAGTGATCAAAAGCTAGCCTATATATATATATAAATAAATTTAAAAAAACAACCCTTTAATATTATAAGCATAATAATGATACATTTGTTTCTTACTTTTTGATAGGAACCTAGAATAGGTACTATAATAAAACCCAAAAATGTCATCGAATACCTTTAAGAAAAAAAAAAACAAATTGGGCCTCACTATTTCAGGGTTTCCACGGCAACAACCGGTAAATAAAAAAAAAATCCTTGGTTTTAATCACAGCTTAAAACTATAGCATATTTGAGCGTTTCAGCATTTAAATCCCTTGCAGGAGCACAGGCAACTGTTGGTTCTTGACAGACGTCCACTACGGGTATCACTTAGATTTGTGACCACTTGTCACATTAACTACTGAGCGTCTCGTGCTTCGGAGGGCACGGTCAACCGTCACGCGTCGGTCTTGATTGTTGTCTTAGAATGGCAGTTGTTATGGGATGGTGGTAGGACATTTTAATAATTCCCGATTGACTAGATACCACCATCAAGTGGAAAATCTGTTGCCAAGCTAGCGGTGTGTTGCGGCAGCTCTCCTTGAGAAACTGTAATTAACATTAACTAGCAATAACAATATTTTTATTGGCTACACAATAACTATTTCTATAAACCATTAAAAGGTTTCTACAGGTTCGGGACTTGTTTCTTTGGCGTTAAACTATAAATCCAACACAATCCCCACCTGCGTTATCTTGTGTACAATATGATTATTACTACACAGCTGAGGCGAACGAAATCAAATCACGTATCCGGGCTATACTGAATAAATATTTATTAAAAATTATGTGTTACGTGTTTTATATACGGCAGCTTCTACTTGTGTGACATAACCCTGCGGAGTCGTAAATCACAGCGGTTGGGCGTGAAACTAGAAAAAAATCTGGAAAGTGCTTCTTGTAACTTAATAATAAGGTTGTAAGTTTTACTTTCCTTCTTGTTGCTGTGAATAGCTGAAAGCTTTACCGTCTTTTGTTTTTATTTTTGATTTCATGCTTTTAAAGTAGTAAATTTTGTAGTAGTGTTGTATTTAAGACCGAAATATTAATTCATAAGAATGTATGAGAAACATTTCACTTAAGTACAAAATACCGCGTATTGTCTAAACTGTACTTTATCAGTTGAATTGTCCATTTCTAAGCACCACCTCCACTAAGAGTTTTGCCATAATTTCCACAATTGGCAGGGGTTTTGGGGGTCGAGAAATTATTAATTGAAATATGAACGGAAATAATATTCATAATGACATACACTCACATTTGATGCGTCACACATAACTACCTACGTCCCGGTGCAGAAGCTTAGTACGAAGTGATTACTTATAAAGAGGAAACATTTTTATTTTTGTATATTTTCTTATTGTGTTTCTTTCACTATTAGATTTCTACATCATCCCTGATAGGCTATGTCTATACAACAAAACAAAAATTAAATATATATATATTATTTTTTGTAAAATACCCTTTACTAGGGGCTAACCGCTAGTGAGTTATAAATACCATAGTAACATTACTAATTTTACTATTTAATCTACTTAGGCCGTAAAAACTCACGTGAACAGAATTAAACTACAAAAGATATTTTTGAAACTCCTACAGAGCATTTATATTATTTCCATAACATAGATTTTTCTTTTCCTCTAATATAGCAGATAAAAATAATATTACGTTTGCCCCTTGATCCACAAAAGCTCTTTCTGAGCCTTTTATGACCTCCTTATGAGCTATGAATGTCACCGTCGTGTCTGTTATGCTATAACTAAATGTATAAAACATAGAGACTGGTGACATATTATTTGTTTATAATATTATGTACCTAACACAATTTTGGCAGTGAGGTATTGTTCAAAATGTGGGTATTGTTAGATACAAAGAATCAAATAACACTTTTTGAAGCAATAATGACCCAATAGCAATTGTAAGGACTATTGCGCACGGGGTCCCATGATCCAACCCTGTCTCGGGCAGGAGCTGCTTTGAGTTATAAGATGGTAGGCCATTGTGCAAATATAATGCACATGCAGCCACTTTCGTGTAATAAATGTGTTGCCAAGCATCATACGGTGTGTTCCGGCAGTAGTCCTATAGAGCCAGTTCCCATTCTAGTTTGTTTGTCATCTTCGAACTATTCATCACTTACCATCTGGTGAGATTGTGAACAAGGGTCAGCCTATCGGCAAGAAGATAAAACGTTTTATCTACATTTTATCAATCATATCCGAGGGTTCATATTATAACTTATAACCACGTTTCACAGTAGCTATTTTGTCATAAAACTTAAATATAATTATGTTTTCGACGATAAAAAAATGTGACTGTAGGCTGTATCGGATTCCAATTGCTCGTAGCATAGCTACGAGTATCTCAGTCGCACTTAACTGATCAACTATGTTAAGCAACGTTCGCCACGGTTACGACTTGGATGGGTGACCGCTAGTGGCATTACTACTGAGCGCTTCTGTGCTTAGGAACTTAGGATAGCAGACGTTTTATAGCATGCTGGAAAGGCATTTCGCCTATGTCCGTCTGCCTAACTATTTAAGGTTACAATATAAAATAACTGTCTAAAACATAGACGGTTGATTATTAGACAAATTAGGTCATAGCCTCTATGACCTAATTCACCTTAAATTACAAATCGATTTTTCTTACTACTCAGACCTACTTGATCCTTTTCACAATTCAGTAATGAGTATAAAACCGTAATAGATAGACATACAAATAATTATAAGCCCAATCATGTACTTCAAAACATGTTAGCAAACTATCTCAGTGTTATTACCCAATTTTACAAAATACTTTGAAGCACTTTATAGAACTTTTATGAAATCTATAAAATAATACAGTACGATCGTCTTTTGGTAGGGGGATCTAATTTTCCGCACGAAAAGCTTCTGAGCCAATACCGCCACGGGTAAACCTACTTACTCGGATAAACTTAAACTGATGCTTAAGATCAGCAGGTCTTTTTGAGCTTCGCTACAATCCGTATTGTTTACCGGCGGTAGTTATATTCGAAGCGCTTTGGAAGGGTAACGGTTTGTGTGAAAGGTTTACATGAAATCGGAATTGAAAACTGGCGTGTTACAAATTGATCGTGGCCTTATGCTTCTGTGTTTACAAAATGGAATGTTAAACGTCTTTTGCAAGAGAAACAATAATAAACACAACGATGCATTTTTTGTGTATGAAATCGTTTTTCAGCCTCTAGAAAACTATAGTTATTAATTTGTCACTTAGATCTATATAATGATGCTTATAAGACACACTCATCTAAATGTTTGATAGTTAAAAGTGTGATTTACAACTGTAAAACAACGTCAAATTTTCAAAAATCTTTTCCCCTATTTGTTGCCATTGTATTCCGGAATACTTCAAGTGGTGTAATTATGCTTATCATAGTTCAGTGGATTTAATTTACGATCCATTAAGTATCTTTTTAGGACCTCATTTTTCTGTGATATACAGGGCGTTTCACGGCTATGCCACACGGAGGGTAAGTACTTTAATTATTGTCAATAGGTCATTTTTCTGAAAGATTTTTTTTTGAAGCAGTGATGGCTTAGTGGCATTGGCTATTGACTGCTGTGCAGCAGGTCCATGGTTCAAATCCCGCCGCGGGCTTGAGCTTCACCGCATGGTGGAAGGGCATTTTGCGAAGGGACCGTCTGGTTAGCGAACACCCTCAAGGATAAAATCTGTCGCCACGCACCTAACAGTGTGTTCCGGCAGCAGTCCTTGAGAGCCAGTAAAATTACAGGCACTTCGAACGATTCAATTATTCCGTCGGAATGAAGTTGAACATGAAATTATTATTATGGATTTAACCAAACTTAAACTTGCAATCCAACCCTAAACAAAAAGTCTGTTGTGTGCTACTGATTTACTACAAAATTTTATTTGTTTTATGGCTGATTGGTTACACTTTAACCACAATTTCATCTGATGGTAACAGATTATGTGATAATAGATAATCACAGAATTAACCTTTAATTATTGGCCTTTAAAGAATAATAATGATTATAATGAGCTAACCGATTCATTATGTGTTATGAATTGAAATTATTTAAAACTGTTCATAAGTTGAAAACGTTGAAAGAGAATATAAACAGTTAAAAGTTCTCTTGTAACTTTATGAAACACAATAATTCTTTGATTAAGCTTAGCTCCGTCAGTTACCAAATAAAATTCCTCACAGAGACGGGGCAGTAAGCTTCATCATAGTTGGATGGCTTTATTTTACGGCTCCATATACGAGCGATACTTACTGATGTAATTAATCGCACACGTCTACGTTTCGATGCCGGATTTACAACAAACGGGATTTTACTACCGTGTGGAAGCTGAAGAAATTCCGAAGAATCATAAATAATCCAACATGAGCATACGCATATTGAAGCGTAGTATATTTAATGAACATTATCATTTTTATAACTTCTATTGCTAGGTTCGTTTTTGACCTCAATCTTACCTGTTAGTAAGTGATGATGTGATCGAGGTTGTGAACAGGCTAAGCCTAGAATTACCAGCTCTCAAAAACAGCTGCTGGAATACATGGTTAAGTGCTCAGTGACATATTTTCTACTTGAGGGGAGTGAGCTTACGTGAACTACTTCCATGCAAGAAATTATATATAATGCAGTAAGCTAGGATAATTTATGGCTATATAATTCATCATAAATTCTATTGTTAAACTACGTCTCAAGAACAACGTTTTCTGCAGTATTGTTTTATATTATTATTCTTTGCAAGCTGTAGGACATTTTTGTGCATAATTTTTAATCGCTTTAGCGATTTAGTGTGTAGAATGTGCCTTTTCAAGTAAATTCTTTGTTTATTACTTATTTTATGGAATTTAAGCGTAATATAATATTTGGAAGCTTAATTGGTATTGATATATGAAGATAGTTTTTGTACTAGCTTTGAACGTTAAAATTTGCTGAAGTTTAAAATTTTTTTACTTATAATATTTACACAATAATTGGGTAAATATTAAAAAAAATGTTTTACAGTGCACTAACTTTTCATTACCTCTCATTAGTACCGGGACTATCTTATAACGATCTTAAAATCTCGAAAGTTCACAAGGCCATATCAGTATCGACAAGCTCGCGAGTGCTCATGAGTGCATTGACTAGATGCCACGTTGATACGGCACCGAAGCGGTACGTCTGCGTCGTTCTGTTTGCTTCTCAAGTCTTAACTCTTCGAAATTCTATTGTTCTCAAATTCATTTAAAAAAAAACAGCTTGCGTCGTTTTTTATGATAAAAACGACTTGGTCGTAAATACAGAAAAATAAGGTCCTTATCACCTTTTCAACAATATGTTGTGTAAAGTTTAATACACTTTGGATTTACTCATTGTGACATATTATTATTAGCCTGAGGACGTTCTAGGTTGTAGTAAGGTATGTCTAAAAAAAGTTAAAAATATATCGGTAGCAAACATCCAGTTTTACGAAAGTCATACCTTGTTTTTATATGCATTTTAATTTTGAAACTTAGTGAATAATGACATATTTAGGATTTTCAAGGTCACAGGCATCAAGCTGCTAAATAATAGCAAGATTGTTAAGCAATGATGGCCGGACGGTGAAGCAATGGTGGCCGAGCGGTATTAGCTATGGACTGTCGTCCCTATCACCGGCTTGAGCTTTACCGCATGGTGGTAGAGCATTTTGCGAATGCTCGCCTGGCTAGCTACCACACTCAAGTAGAAATTCTGTTGCCAAGCATCTAACAGTGTGTTCCGGTAGCAGTCCTTGAGAGCCAGTAATATTACAGGCATCTGAGACTTAACAACTGTATGTCACAGGGTGACGGACGCAGTGCAATTCATCATTTGTGACGAAATGGATCTGTTATAGGGAGAGGTTAGTCCGTTTTATAAAGTAAAAAATCACGCCGGCAAACTCACGCTTACAGCTAGTTTTTTAATAAAGGTACTTATTTCATTTTAGATTAGACTCAGGGGCGTCGTAATTGTTTCGCTTTATTTTAGTTTTAATAATCAGCAGGCTAGTGGGATGGCCGTTAATATTTATTACACTTTACAGTAAGCTACATTAATTACTGTACTTATTTTGATGTTTTTCAACATTAATGGTCGAAGAATTGTAACAGAACCTTGAGGCGTAATAAGAATTTATGTTTACGCAGGTTCAACAGTATTATAACGTGATATTTGCTGATTTTGGCTTTACCATACGTTTACAAAAACTAACATGACCGTAAAGATTACGGATGTACATAGTTTTTTTGCAATGACAAAGCAAAGTGAGTTTTCAGTGCTGGTTACTTGGAGGCATGAGCATTATTTGTTGTATGTCTCTTTCTTTTTGACGATAATTTTCGAATGCCTGATCTGAACTTTATGAAATTTGGTAGGAAGGTACATAAAAATATACTATCAGTATGTAACTTTGTATAAGTGTGAAACTTATATTTTTTCAAATAGGAATAGTAAGCAAGCATTTGAGCGAAGTCCCGGTTGATATAAAGTGACGGCTATGCTCTAAAGTAGAACATACTTGCCTAGCATATACCTATTCACTCGGAGATTCGTAATTTATATCTATCGGCAAATAGAAACTCTGCTAGGGTGTTCCATACTTCATCCGTATGCAATACGAAGTTAGACAAAAGCACTTCAAGCGTGTTTTCGGGATAACGTGCATGTATGGATGCCGCATTCCTGTGCGTTACCCGATAAACGATGGTGGAATTAGTTATGTAGATAGATCGCAAATTCTCCCAAGTGATGCCTGTAAAATACTGATATGCTGGCAACTTTGCATCTATGGTTGAGGCTATGCGGTTTGAATTTATTATTTTAATATTAAAACGTGCGCTCTTTCCTATACCTACCTTAAATATGAGCGGGCATGTAAGTTTAGATCTTTTGATTAGCCCATTATCATCAGTAAACGTTCAATATTGTATATATGATGCATTCATCTGGAGCATTTCGACTACCTTTACTACGTTTTTCGGTTTTCTATTAGTTGTTTTTTATATGCTCTCCATATGTGACTGTTCAGCGAAGTTCTCAGTTTTCAACGAATCAATCTTTTACACCTTGCTTTCAAATAGTCCAACAACTAACAAGTTATTGAGCATTGTGGCAGGATTAACGCCAAAAATTATTTACTGTTATTAGTAATAACAGTTGGACTGAATTCCAGTTACGTACGAGTTAGCATTGAATATGACAGCCACCCCGATCCTGGTGTTTATATGGTTATGCGATGTTGAAAAATATGCCATCGATTGGCACAACTTTATTCTCCCATGTCATCATCAGGACCGGCATTCGTACATGGTCGTTATTCCAAATATAAGCGCTTTAATTCCAGCTTCATAATGTGTACGACTGAAGTATAGAACACCCTACCAGCAGCATTTCTATATTTTCCCGATAGATACAACAGATGTACCTATAACAGATGTATTAAAAAAAAGGTAACTTGCTTGTCTTGTCTTACAACAACGCAAATAGTATAAATGCTGTACGAGTATATAAAATAGTACTTGTTAATCTTGTGAGTGTAACATCATATGATAATCCCATAAAATCTAAAGTATAACTTGTTCTCGTAAAATAAATTCAAATCAGTTACAATTTATGTATGTACTTTAAATTCTTAAGTACCTAAGTTATTTCATTTCAGTAGACCCAGAGGATGAAAGTTGCCGAATCTCGAGTTATCTAAACAAAATAATATCGGTTTTATTGACAACATTTTTAGGATAAGATGAAAGTAAGTTTAACGGACTAATGGATTTTCTAAGTTAAAGTTTAAACCCAAGGGACTGGTATCGTTTTCAGTGTCTATCGCATCTGTACGCCTCCATTCATTCGATGTTGAGTTTAGTATCTTAATTACTATTAGCTAATAATCGTAAAATTGTTACCGTTTACGTGACACAATGCCTAAACGTTAGGTACTAAGCGGTGATTTCGATGCTAACTGCAAAGTGTTGAATATTTAATGTGTACCTTTTGATCAAATGTTCTTCTTCCTCGTATTCTTCATGTCTGATGGTCGTACCCGTCTAGAAATGTCTCAACGGAGACGTTTACCAGCTGCTTCCACACCATTCTGTCCTCGGCTTGTCTCAGGGCGTTAGGCAGGGTAAGTCCCGTTATGGCCTTAATTTGGTCGGACCACCGGTTAGGTGAGCGACCCCGTGGCCTTCTCCTAGTTTTTCCTACTATAACCAGCTTGTCCAAATTATCTGGTTGTGTCCGGGCGATATGACCAAAGTATGTTATTACTCGTTGGTAGCAGATTGTGGGTAATCTGGTTTCGATCTTAAATTAGTTCAGAATAGATCTGTTTGTTCGTTTTGCTGTCCAAGGTATGCGCAACATTCTACTCCAACACCACATTTCGAAAGCCTCGATCTTTTTTCATTCTACTGCGCGAATTTGATCAAATAGTCGTTGTATGTTTTTACAAAACTGCCGAAAAAAAGGAGTGTTATGTTTTCAGGGTAATATGTTATATTACGTTTTTTTTTGTAGGTTTGTGAGTTTTTTATTCCACCATTACTTTTAAACGGCGGAACCGATTTCAATGTATATCATTTAGCGCAGGTGGACACTAGGTACACAAAAAAATAAAAATAAAACTGGTAAATTTTAGATGCCTTATTGTGAAAAACATCGAGGTGCGTACCAAAATGAAGGGCTTTAAGAAATTATTCCAAAAATGTATATCACTTACAGTTTTAATTTACATGGAACGATATAACGCTTAACGAAGATATATACACTTCTGGACTCATCTATTGGCCCACCTTGTATTTTCAGTTTCGTTTGGTCCTAGCTAAAATTTTATATTAGGTCGAGCAAAAAGTTTTTATGCAGTTTTGAACCTGGTACATTCACAATTTCATTCACTAGTCTTTTTTTGAATTTCGAACACAGAATTTAAAGAAACAAAAGTCAATTTGGAGCCTGTTTGTTGATATCAAACAATCGAATACTAAGAAAACTTGGTTTTATTGGTTTACTTGGATTTAATTCTTGAAAAAGTGATTGATATCTTTGGTTTTGCAACAAACATTACTTATTCTTAACATTAAGGTGAGGTTCTATCAATAATCTATGGATACTTCACCTGAAGTCGCCGCCCAAGCTGTGGCACTTATTCAGGCCGGACACAGCCAAAGAAACGTGAGTGCTCAACTTAATTTAAGTCGATCTGCGGTCCGTTTGTTCGTCGCCAAGGAAGGCCACGATCTCGGGTCACAACTGAAAGGCAGGATCGATTCATCGTGACGACCAGCTTGAGAAATCGTCACCTTACCTCCATTGAGATACAAAACCAACTTCGCGACTTCCACGGAGTATCTGTGAGCGCTCGAACTGTTCGGAGAAGGTTAAAAGGACGCGATATGGTACCACACAAGCCAGCTAATGGGCCCAAACTAACGCGAGCCCACCGAACAGCGCGCCTTCATTTCGCACTCAGTCATTTAAATTGGACACAGCAAGATTGGAGCCGTGTACTCTTTTCTGATGAGTCTAAAATTGTGTTACATGGCAATGATGGAAGGAAGAAGGTCTACCGACGTAAGGGAGAGCGTTTCGCACAATGCTGCTTTGAAGAGAGGGTTGCTTATGGCGGTGGCTCATGGACTGTCTGGGGCGGTATATCCGCGAGCGGCAAAACTCAACTTGAGGTTGTTACAGGACCACGGCTGCCAACATTAAATGCTGAAAGGTAGATTCGTGAGTGCTTAGAACCTCACGTGATACCATACGCGGACTATGTGGGCCCAAATTTCCTTTTTATGCATGATAATGCAAGAGCCCATGCGGCCGGCATCGTCAGGGAATATCTTCGGGATGTGAACATCACAGTTATGGACTGGCCAGCCAGAAGCCCAGACATGAACCCTATTGAGCACATGTGGAACGAGCTAAAAAGACGTGTTAGGGCTCGTCAGCCAGTTGCCCAGATGATGCAGGAGTTGAAAACTGCCATAGAAGAGGAATGGGAGATGATCCCTCAAAATTTCATAGAGCGGTTGATAAACTCTATGCCTAATCGTATGAGAGCTGTGGTAGATGCCCATGGAGGCAACACGCGTTATTAAATTAAACCTTTATTTGATAAAACATGTTTTTTATTCAAAAATCAATTGCCTTTAACAAGGCGCATATCCGACTTGTTAGGCGTAGCTCCATGTCGTATGGTATTCTGAATTCAAATTTAAAACAATACGATCGAAAAAGATGGTAAAATGTGCCAGGTTCAAAACTGCATTAAAACTTTTTGCTCGACCTAATATAAAATTTTAGCTAGGACCAAACGAAACTGAAAATACAAGGTGGGCCAATAGATGAGTCCAGAAGTGTAATTTGCGGTCGGGTTTTTTTACTTTTAAATTTATTTATTTTAAAATCATTGAAACTTTAAATAATATAGGCATATATTATGTTTTTCTTCAGATAACACTCTACACAGACATTTATAGAAACTGCTGTTATTTTTTTAGAAATGTATTGGTTAAGTTTTATGTTAATTTGAAGCAATGAGGGCCCAGTGGCAATAGCAATATAAATGTAAGTGGTAAGTAACTTTACGAGTATTTCCTTAGCTACTTTTATGAAGAAAAATCTGCCGCCAGGCGCCTGTCGCAAATTCCGGAAGAGTATCCATAGCGATTTCCATACAAACGTAGTTTTGTCATATTTTAAATACGGTAATCAAACTCGTTGAAATTTTGCACGAATTCCCTAATTCCCTTTGAGCATAATTTCCATGGTTCTGGTTTGCCAGTTTTTTGTTTAAATATTTATTTTATCTCTTAATGTGAAAATTAGAATTCCCGTATAAAATGATTTGTCGTATAAATTTGAAAATACTAAAATTTAGCGAAACTACGTTTGTACGGAAAACGCTTTGAATACACTTAAGAACCCGTATTTTTAATTTAAGCCTGTTGATACAGACGTAGACAAAGAACTACATTAACATATAAGATTATGGTAAAAATTAGATTTTGTACAGTATTTTATTATATACCTAGTACAATGCGTGTTTTTACTTGGCGAACTATCTAGTCATATTTTATTTTTCATAATTATGCCTAATAGGTTTGGCCTTTGACCTCTATCTCACCTGATGATAAGTGATTATGTGAAGACTGACTCTCAAGGAGAGCTGGTTAAGTGCGGGCATTCGAAAATGCCCTACCATTATGATTCTAAGACAACAACCGGGACCGTGCCCTCCGAAGCACGGAAGCGCACAGTAATAATGTCACGAGCGATCACCTATCCGACACATGACCGCGGCGTACGTTGCATAACTTAGTTAATCGGTTCAGAACGACTCAGCAAACTTCGCTACGAGCGCTTCATATATATAATATATGCCAGTCATGATTACAACTCCGAGCATAGTGTGTACATAAACTTGCAGGTAATAAAAAAAATAAGATACCCACTAAAGCATTGGACATGGATTGCTGTCAAAATATTGCTTCAATATTGTAGCAAGAGCTATGTTTAATATGCATTAAAAATTCCATATAAATTCCACATTCCGTTGAATTAATATAATGTTAATACATATTCAGGTGGTGTATCTCAAGTTGGGCATCAAAGACTAAGGTTATGTCAAATTCATGAGTCGTTCATGAACATACTGTTTACAAAAATACCAGGTAAGATTCGACAGATGAGGTACCATATTGGATACTACGTAAACATGTTCTACCCAAGCAAATATTTCAGGGACATTAATGGGGAAATAGATTTTACAATATTACTTATAAATATGTAGAAACATATACGGTAGGAGACTGCCTAAAAATAAACGTACAGAAAAATATTGGAAAAATTATAAACAAAAATAATAAATGCTAATAACCTCTTAGGGTTGACTTCTGCTAGTCCTAACAAATATTTTGAGATAAAAAAATTATTTTATTTTTATTTACGTGTATATGACGGAATAACTTTTCTATTCATATAAATTGGCTTTTAGGATAACAATAATATTAGGTCCTTACATATGAAATTGGCGTTTTGTATGGGAGGAACAAAAAGTCGAATATTTTTTAATATAATATATTTAATTAATCAAAGTATGAACCATTATTTTCTATGCACTTTTGCCATCTCATAGGTAGTTCATTGATCCCTTTACTAAAAAAACCAGTCGGACGGGAATCAATAAAATCTTTGAAGGCGATTTGGACTGCCCCATCGGAGTTGAATTTTTTCCCTTGCAAGAAGTTATCCAAATTTCGAAAAAAATGGTAACCTGTTGGAGCAAGGTCCGGGGAGTACGGAGGATGTCTTAGACTTTCCAATTGAAGCTCTTCTAATTTAGTAGCCGTCTGTAGCGCAGTGTGTGGTCTAGCGTTGTCGTGAAGCAGCAGTGGCGTGGAGCGATTGACCAGCCTAGGTTGTTTAGCCGCTAGCTTTTCCATCATGGTTTGCAATTCCTGACAATAGACATCAGCCGTAATAGTCTGGCCAGATTTGAAAAAACTGTAATGAACAATACCGGCACTAGTCCACCAAACGCTTACAAGTAACTTTTTTGGGGTTAATTTTCGCTTGGGGCAGGATTTGGCTGGCTGGCCAGGATCTAACCATTGCGCTGAGCGCTTCCGATTATCGTAAAGAACCCATTTTTCATCACAGGTAATGATTCGGTTTAAAATACCTTCATTATTGTGCCGGTTTAGTAATGTAACGCAGCAGTCGACGCGCGTTTGCCGGTTTGTTTCAGTCAATTCGTGAGGTACCCACCTTTCAAGCTTTTTAATCTTCCCAATTTGCTTCAAGTGAATTAAAACAGTTTTATCACTAACATTGCAGCCTGCAGCTAACTCGGACGTGGTTTGCGATGGATCCGCTTCCACAATAGCCTTCAACTCTTCATTATCAACTTGAGTCTCAGGCCGTCCACGGGGCTTGTTCTGCAGGTCGAAATTTCCGGAACGAAAACGTTGGAACCAAAAACGAACTGTGTTTTCTTTTGCAACACGACCGCCATACACATCATTCACCCTTCGAGTTGTTTCCGCAGCACTAGTGCCACGGCGGAACTCGTACTCGTAAATAATGCGATATTTAAGGTTTTCCATTTTGTAAAATGAGTGACGCAAACAGAAAAAAACAGAAGAAAAAAAACAAATGAATGACGATCATCGAAGCACAAATACATGAGTCTATAGCTGTACAAATTTGAATTTGGATTTCCTTACCAAAGAGGAGAAATTCGTGATTAAAGTGGCCAGTACGAAAAACGCCAATTTCATATGTAAGGACCTAATATTATAATACGTTTTTAACCTGCGGTATGCCTTTATGAACAAAACACTACGAATATTAATATATAGTTAATTATTATTACTAATATAGATAATATTAAACTAAAAGATAATTTGATTGGTTAATAAGGAGGGTAGATAGCCAGAGCTTTCTCGACAAGTAACTGCATGGCGACAGGTTTTCTACTCTAGGACGTAGCTAACACTGCGAGTATATTCCGCGGTAAACCTTATTAAGATCATGATTTTAAAAAATACTTATATATATATTATATATATATATATATTTTTTTTTGGGCTGGTTGCCTCTTCGTTGCTTACTAAAGAGGCTTCAAACTAGTTGCGAGTATTAATTATAATCCCGTCTTATTGACCGAGCGAGAACTTAGTTCGAGCGAAGCGTCTCTGCTTCAACTTAGACAAAAATACTTTAGTATGTCCGGTTGTTCTCCTCTACAGGTCGCATTTCTCAACCTATTATCACAAAATTTTGTGAGCAGGTTTGGTAAGTCCATATTTTTTTTTGTCGATTCAGTTTTTGGAATATTTTTAAAATGACGGAGTTATACATGATAAGGTGTTGAAAGTATGGACGCCTGCCCTTAATTTAATGGCAATATTCTGATACGCACGTCAGTTGCCTAAAAGAGATATGCTCTCTCTCTCATATAATCTATTACTTATTTTACACGTTTTTGTAGCCAGTATATTAATTCGAGATAAATACGTAAAATTATTGGTATATTTACTGCTTACCTACCTATTTCATCCTCCCATTAGTATGGGCATTTAGCTTTATGCTTGCTAACAATGACGCAATCCTATAATTATAATATTGTTATTTTTGCATAAATGCATTTATGCGGATTTTATTAATTTTTAGATTCAGTTTTTGGAATATTTTTAAAATGACGGAGATATACATGATAGCGTATTGAAAGTATGGACGCCTGCCCTTAATTTAATGGCAATGGTCTGATACGCACGTCTGTTGCCTAAAAGAGATATGCTCTCTCTCTCAGATAATCTAGTACTTATTTTCCATGTTTTTGTAGCCAGTATATTAATTCGAGATAAATACGTAAAATTATTGTATATTTACTACTTACCTACCTATTTCCGATACAACTAGCCTTAGCTGGGGCCCGCGCGTCATTCATTTTCTTGGACATAAGATCATGAAAATAATTTATTATTTACATTATACGGATTTTTGGATTTCTTGACTCATCCTCCCATTAGTATGCGCAGTGAACCCTATATTCAATTATAAGCTATGCAAGGGCAGACTCGCGAGGTCTACAGCTCGGAGAGCCACTAGTTTAAAATTAGCGACTTTTGCTCAATATTAAATCTAAGGCCCATGAGGTGCCGGGCTAGAATGTCACCCCCCCCCCATTCTCTACACATGGGTGTCGTAAAAGGCGGCTAAGGGTGCCATTAGCAGGTGGGCAGCAGCGCTTTCTGAGGAACTGATATCTTACACTGCAATCCCCAAGTCACATGCCAAGTGAGGCGGTTCATGGCAAAGCCCCTCATAATGGAGGAAGCTGTTTTCAGCAGTGGACGATCTGGCTGATACAGTAAATCTAAGGAAAAGAATTCACAAGCGTGGTACTTACTTATTTCTACTTTCATCTACTCTACAGTGCAAGACTGAAATTTCGTGAAGAAAATTTGGCGTAAAAGGGTTCGCAACAAATCATTTTCCGACCCAAAACCAACAAAACGATGGACATGTTTACAAAAATCTAAACAGGGGTGAATCTAGGATCTAATTGTTGGGAGAACATTATAATTGAAATACTTGCCGCACAGAAAAGGCTTTCGTCTGTCCATTATAACACATTTGGATTTGATGGAAAATTATGGTCATGTGTTTATAATAAAATCCGCAAAAATGCATTTATGCAAAAATAACAATATTATAATTATAGGATTGCGTCATTGTTAGCGAGTATAAAGTTAATTGCATAATATAATCTTGTTTGTAGTACAACGTAAGTTGAAATATAGATGTCGCTCCACCCCCATACAATGATTTAGAACGAAAGGACAAATTTGAGTTATATTAGCTTAGCGGTAAGCGTATACCCCGGCTATATGGGTGGATGGCGCGGATTCGAATTCAACAAATGACTATATGTGTTCCTCTTGTATTTTTGTAATACTGTCCCTGTGTTGTTTAAGTTGTTAGAGAAGAGATATTGTATATACCCTGCATAAGTGGGATAAAGGTACGAATATCAAGACACATTATTACTACACGTTAATACCTCCGCATTCCTTCAATCGTCATTGTATAACATAAACCATGGCCAGAATAGGTTCTAACCAGTTGAAGGGTGTATGATTTCCACGTGGAGGCTTTAAAACGGAAAAAAAATCATGACCTGACACAAATATTTCATCCTAGCTCATCCTAGGAATATAAATGTAAAGTATTATAATAATTTAACTTTCATACAGTTACCGCTTTGGTGTCGGACTCATCAAGTACACAATCAACAAAACACGCACAATCCTCCAAATTCAATTGCATTGGTTAAATGATCTGGCGCTTAGAAAAGATCGCATCCGATTGGTCACGTTAAGGTAATTTTGCGCCTCACGGTACACATATTAAACCACGCCCGCCGCGGTAAAGTTTTGCGTTCTGCTGTTTTTAGGCATGGTTTATTTTCCTTCACATATTAATTCGGAGTGTTCATCACATAAATATAATAATGCGCTTCGATCAAGCCTCGAACTGAGACCTCGACAATCCTTGCTAACTAGACTAGGTACTCTCTGTTATCAAGTCATCGATAACAAATTGCCATTACAAAACTACAATGAGAGGAAAAATTGTAGTCGTGTACGGGATTTGACCATCCGCCCCCATAATACAGTATAGTATAGTAGTAGTAGTAGATTTCGCACCATCCCCATATGATGGTTAAGAATGACAGGACAAATGAGAGTCATTCGTCATATATATTATGTCATGTTGGTTTAGCGGTTAGAGCAAGCCTCGGCTATAGGGGTGGTAAAAAAAATTTAGACCTATATCTTATGTATGTATTGGAGGTACCCCATGAAAAATTATGTAATAGAATTTTGAATCCAAACTTTGTTTTCGGGTCAGCATTCTACAACTAACAATCAAAAACTATCCATATTCACAAGTTTTCTACTTAAAGCAGAAGAAGAAACAGTATGACGGAAGAAATAAAAAATAAACTTGCAATTGTTTTAAATAAAATATAGCTGTCGAAATAAACTCAAAATGTTATTAAGAGGACAAGGAACAGAAGCACCAACAGAGAAATACGTATTTCAACAAAGTGATGCTGTCTCGCCGCTACACGCCAGCCTCGCGCTCCGCGCCCCGCGCCTCCGTCAAATCCTATAAACATATATGTATAGGTACTACAGAGAGACGTGCAGTCGAGTCACAACACGATCACAATTATTTTACTTTAGCCGCGCCACCGCGCCGCCCGCCGATGTCACGCCGCGTCGCGCGTCTTCGGCCGCGCGCCGCGGCGCTGCTTACTTCTCGTCGTCTTGAGTAAAAATATGTATTATATTTAGTATACTCATATACATTACTCATACTTTCAAGGTAGTATAAATCTGCTTAGTTTATCAAGTGAATAATCCAAACTGAACAAACGATCGTGTTGGTCTCCAAATTATTATTATAAATAATAATACTTTTACCTTAAGAAAATATTGTGAAACTGTTTCTTTGTCCTTATAAAAATAAAACAAGACGAAGGTGCTCATTGGCTTTTTACAATTGTGCTGTAATTATTACGCTTAACAAGCTACTAGTTGATACGAAGTGCTTGTCAACAATACTTAATTAAAGCGCAAAAGACTGGTACCCTGGAAAAGATCGCATCAGGGAAGACTAGTGTTATATTATGAAGGACTCACACGGAGGACTCACAGAGAAACTGCAGACGTACAAGACCTTCAAGACTACATGGTGACTCAATGGCTAGAAGACAAAAGTTTCGTATACATATGGTGTACTCATAAGGAACATCTCCGAACATGTTATGGAAGTCTGGCATTTTAAATTAAATAATAACATTGTCAAAATGCACCCCAATAAATACCAGCTTCATTAAATTATTTAGAAGAAGATGCTAACTTAAATATATTGCCTAACAATCATTCTAAAAGATGAAAAGATGGTGCTCGTAGCGATGTTTGCTTAGCCGTTCTTAATCGATCAGCTAAGTTAAGCAACGTCCGCCGCGTCAGGAGTAGGATGGGTGACCGCTAGCGACATTCCGTGCTTCGGAGGGCACGTAAAGCCGTCGGTTCCGGTTGTTGTCTTACGATGGCAGATGGCAGTCATACAGCATGGTGATAGGAGGTTTTGCGAATGTCCGCCTGGCTATAGGTACCATCACACTACCATTACAATCAAGTAGAAAATATGTTGCCAAGCACCTAACGGTGTGTTCCGGCAGTTGTCCTTGAGAGCCAGTAATTCTAGGTTAGTCTGAACAACACTTCCGACCACATCATCACTTACCAGCAGATGAGATAGTGGTCAAAGGCAAGCCTATCAGCTATAAAAAGGCAAGAATTACTGAAGCGTAGTTTCATAAATAATTTAGAGAAATAAACGAATTAACCATGTTACAGATCAACTGCAAAAGGCTGATATCAGAATTGATAATTTTTTTGAAAAGTTAAGATATTTCACATTTTGTTAAGTTTTGCATATTTAATGTTGTTGATTTTTTTTGTCTGACTTTATAGTCTAATTACTTTTAGCAAACTCGTTTTATTGTTGTTCAAGCTATTGACATCTTTAATTAATATTTCGTAGGTATAATCTACTATATTGCATGCTATATAATATATCTATACTATTTATATATTTTATTAAAAAAATTACATAAAATTGCCTAGTTACTTGATTGTTAATTATATGGTAACGTCAATTCGCTGAGGGTTTTTAAAATTATATTGATATTACCGGACATACAGATGAGTCACCGATTTTAATATAATAATTATTGTTTTTAATCCTGCTAGATGGAAATATAATTGGCTACTGGACAGATTCGAGCCCACAACTACAGGTACCTGTAATTGTAGCTTCTGATCCCGCTCCTCATCAATTTTTTTTTTCAAAAACTTTATTTTCATATTACAAAATTACAAATATACGATTGGAAAAATTTAAGTCATGTGCTGGTATCGAACCCGCGTCCATCCACCCCTTTAGCCGGGGTATGCTCTAACCAATTGAGCTAACATGACATGACGTCATAATTGAAATCTTTCCTATCGTTCTTTTTCGTTTTCGCGGGTTTGAATCCCGCACATGACTTGTGGTGTTTTTATTCAACATAATGATGGAAACTAATTCTAAAACTAAAAGTGTAAAATAAGTTGTCGAAGACACCATGACCACAATCTTGAGATCATACTTTCAAACTGTCGTGGTACCGACTTCAAGAAGTTATATCAGACTTTAGGGTGTTAGAAGTCGGTTTCATTTTTGTTTGTTTTTTGTATTAGGCGATGAGTTTATTTTATAAAAAATAACATGTTTATGTGTCACGAAGAACAAATATCTTATTTCTACTTACTTTAGAGACTACTAGATTTGCTACAAAAACTGTTGTGACATTTTATTAACATTATATATCTAGAACATCGGCTCAATTGAGAATATCGTCATAATGTAGGCTTTAGAACAAAAACTAAGATTTCACGACATAGGTATACTTAGAAGGATAGGTAAAAATATGAAATTTATTTATAGCTAAGAACTGATATGTGAACATGTTTTATTTTTTTTATATCGGGGTTTGTACGTCTATAATATATTTCTTAGTTTCGATAATTCAAATGTACTATTCAGAAAAACATTCATATTGGTGGAATAAAAATATCTACAGCATCGATTTTTTCCCATCACTTACCATCCTACATATCGAAAAGGCATATTGACATCACTAATGCAAATACCTCTACTATACTACTATTATTTATTCTGTGCAGCTACCCTGCCCCCCGAACAGAATTGTGCGATAAGGACAATTGCAGCTTCTTCAAGTTTTGACTTAGAATTTCCGCATAATTTGCGTTCTGGAAGAAAACGTTTCTCTTATAGTAAATATTTATCAAATCTAAAAATTTTGGTCTTATTTTATAACTGACAGAAAAAACTAGGTTTATAGGTTTTCTTTTTCTTTGTTTATTATTAGTTTTCATATAAACAATTCACCAACAAGAGAAACAAGTTTTGAGAAAAGATCGGAATTTAAATACTCATTAATTCAAATTCCATTAATAAAATGATAAAAATCAAAACCTACAAACCTAGATTTTGATAACATCTATAACATTTCCAAAAATCATCAAAATCGGAGATGTTTTAGGGGGAGAGAAACGTTTTCTCTTTTTGTATGAAAATTCGAGACTTCCTTCCCGTCTTAACGTCTCGTATAGTTTTATTTAGAGAGTTCATTAGTAAGGACTTTAATTTAGCAATTCAATAATATGTTAGTAAGAAAGGGACTGAATTCCACGACACTGGGCCACCTTAGTGTGGGATTCAGGGATACTTGTTAACACAATAAATGTTACTTGTACCTAGCTATATTTAAATTAGTTATGCTCATAAATTACATGTAAGTGTGGCCTAAATTTCGGTATGAATAAAACTTTATAATAGTACATTTTTGCTTAGTTGGCTGATATAAAACCAGCTGGTTATAAAACCAGCATTCAGCTTATTATTAAAAAACCGGTGTGAGTGCGAGTGGGACTAGCGTACGAAGGGTTCCGTACCATTATTTGTAACCTAATCTTGCAAGTTACAGACACGTTTCGCAGTGTCCGATTGAGCTGGGTAGGTACGGCGAAAACATCTTTTATTGTATGGGACCCCCCTTAATTATTTATTTTATTTTATTTTAAATAATTATATTTAAAGAGAACATAAAATTAAATATTCTGTGAATAGTTAAAGCGTCTATACCTGTCACCGTTATTAGTATTGAGCAAGAAACGGTAAAAAAAAACAAGTTTGTTGTATGGGAGCCCCTTAAATATTTATTTTATTTTTAGTATTTGTTGTTATAGCGGCAATAGAAATACATCATCTGTGAAAATTTCAACTGTCGAGCTATCACCGTTCTTGAGATACAGCCTGGTTTCAGACGGACAGCGAAGTCTCAGTAATTGGGTCCCGTTTTTACCCTTTGGGTACGGACCCCTAAAAATAAATCATTGAAACTTCTAAAGAAAACTTGGATGAAATTTGTTTATTTTAGTTAAAGTAGAATAAGAAGTTATCTTGTAGAAATAACAGTGGTTTTCGTTAACTTAACCGAAGTAATAATAGAAGAATAACACAGAATATTTGTTGGACTTTTATTGTTCTTAGGGTTCATAGGAGTTACTGTTCATAAGATTTACGCACAACGCCATCTAGCGCGGTTATTAGTCAACCTATGTTATAGTTCCTACCATATCGCTAGATGGCACCTTCAAACGAGCGATGGATGGCTAGATCGCGCTGTCGAGATTCTCCGGCTGCAAATGACATCATCCTTTCTCATTAGAGTAACATGATAATTGATGAATGAATGAATGTTTTTGGCCAATCACTACAAGCACTAAAATTAAAACAATAAAGTTTCTATTGGGTTTATATGATTCTCATATAAGCTCAATAGTACTGAACTGAGCAGGAATTTAGTAATATTATTTATACTAAATATCATTATCAGGGAAATATTATTTAATTATTGTGATCTAATTGATAATTTTCATTTCGAAGGAGGAAATCCTCCCTTCTTCGGAAACAAGTATACGTTTTCGTTATTTTTTGTTTTTATCAGTTAAATTTTTGCAGTACTCGTAGCAAAGTTTGTTCAGCCGTTCTTATCTTAAACGATTAGCTAAGTAACGTTCGCCGCGGTCATGACTTGGATGGGTGTCCGCTAGTGAAATTACCACTGAGCGCTTTCGCGCTAGAGCAAAGGGCACGCCGTCGGTTCTAGTTGTTGTCTTAGGATGGCATAACAGCATAGTGGTAGGGCATTTTGCGAATGCCATCTATCTGCCTAGCTACCACCCTCAAGTAGAAAACCTGTCGCCAAGCACCTAACGGTGTTTTCCGATAGCTGTTCTGGAGAGCCAGTAATTCTAGGTTAGCCTTAACAACATATTCGACCACTTTATCACTGACCATCAGGTGAGATAGAGGTCAAAGTCTAGCCTATCAGCGATTAAAAAGCAGTGGAGTTGGTTCGTTTTGTAGAGGTACCTTATTATTTTTACCGAGAAGCCAAGTCAGATTTTTATAACAGGGCCTACGAAATATTTTTCTCAGTGAGAAGAGTTTTTTGAACATGTTTTTAGAAAGATACGCTATATTGATAGGAATAACATATATAATATTTTGAAGCTATGACAATACCTGTTCTGAAAAATTGTTTCCGTATATTTCTCTAGATAGAACAAAACCATGAATACAGGTCTGAAATTTCACTTAATCTTAGTTAATAATAATACTTAATCCCATTGCATTTTACTTGAATATTAAATTCCAATGTTAAATTATATTAACGACATATCAAACTTTTAACGAAAAACGATCATTGATTATAGGGCTTTAGTCTCCAGAGCCCTTCCCTAAGTTCCATCCCTGCCATCCTTAAGTAGGGACGCTCCCACAACAAAGCAATTCCGAAGGATGAACCCATCAAAAATGACAGGGGATCAAATCAAATTGAACAGCTCATTGAATATTGTAACTGAAAAGTTTTACCTTAATTAAATAGGCAGGTACACTTGAGAGATCTAAATTGAAAATCTCGTCCCCTCTTTATTCTGGAAGATTATTTTACACAATAATTTGTTAGATTATCATCTTAATGGAAGAAAGTTTTGTAGATACTTTGTCGCCATTTTTATTCTACTTGCTCTGTATACAATGTTTTTGAGTACATATTTTTAAGTTCCGGAACAAATTTTGTGTCTAATTATTTTGTCAACGTAAGTTATGATAATACTTATTGGTGTTACACTAATATTAATGGGATTGTAGTTAAATCTTATGAAGGTTGTGTATTTCATTGAAATTATAATTAATTATATTACGACTGCCATTCTAAGACAACAACCGGGACTGACGGCTTATTTTGCCCTCCGAAACATGGAAGCGCTCAGTAGTAATGTCACCAGCGGTCATTCATCCAGTTAGCAGTTTGTGATAGCAGCGAAAATTGTGTAACGTAGTTAATCGGTCACGAATGATTGAGAAAGCTCCGCTACGAACGCTTCAAAAAATTATTTCAAGTAAAAACGAATTGCCCTACTTCTTGCAAAACTTCCCACTTTCAAACACACATTTTGTCGGGTAAATCTCTACCGTTAATAATTGTCTTACTTTTCCTTCCTCTTTTCTCTAAGCTTAGTTAAAACACTAAAACTTTTTAGTATTCAAACAAGAAAATCTCAAGTTGTTAGTTAAATTCAAATTGGAAAACTTTGAAAATTTATGTGAACAGTTTTAAGGCACCTATTATGTCGCCCGTGCTCGTTACATGTGCAAGATTTTTCTTTTTTCTTGTCGAACAAGGAATAAGGTTTTGTTTAATATGTTCTACGTGGAGCAAAAACCTGCAGAGTGTGATTTAGACTTTGGATATGAAAGGTTTCGTACCAGCATACATAATTACATTCTATTGTTATATTTTTTTTACCTTAAAATCGTTAATATTTTATTATTTCTAGCGCATATTTGATTTGCGCTTTGCTAGATTTTATAATTTATTATTATGCCTCAAAGTTAGTACATTGTACTTTTTCATATATACTAATTTTTACCTTCGTTGAATATTTATTACCTACATTATAATACGAGAACTTATTCAGTTACAAGATTTAAACTGATCCGCCTTTTACTGTTTCGATCCACCCTCAAGTAAACTGTCGCCAAGCACATAACGGTAAGTTTCGACAGCTTCCCATTCCTAGCTTTCCATTTTTACCACTTACGACCATAATATGATCACTTGGCACCAGTTGAAATTGTAGAAGAAACAAGAAAACAATGACATAGAAAGGAAAAAGATATTCCCTTAATTGTTGATCTATTTCTAAAACGTCGTCAACAATATTAACAAAACCAGTGGCTTTATTTATCATATATTTAAATAGGTACCAATGACTTATTTATTACCGAACATTCGATGGTTGAGTAGTGTAAAGTAAGAGTAGTCGAGGTCCAGGGTTTGAAGCGTAGGCCAGAAAGCTAATTAATGGGTTTTTCTGAAAAATAAACTTTTTCAAAGACTGTAACATAGTCACCCCGTGACCACGATCACTGCAAAGTGTTTGAAACGTCGGGACAAAAATAATGATACATATACGCGATTAAACAGTTTTAAGTTGTTTAATTACTATGTGCAACTTAGTGTTTTTAATTGACTTCAAAAAAGGAGGTTTTCAGTTTGACTGTATTTTTTTTTTTGTGTCTGTTTTTTTTAATCCTTATAGGTTAGCCTTTGACCACTATCTCACCTGATGGTAAGTGATGATGTGGTCGAAGATGTTGTTCAGGCTAACCTAGAATTAGTGTGTTACCTCATGACTCTTTACAAAGTGTACGGATTGATTTTAATAATATTTATTTGATATTAGAAAGCTGGTGCTTGTCAGGTGAGATCTGACGACTAGTATTTGAGTTATCCCTAATAATGTACGTACATTAGGTCTGAAATCGTGTTTTTTTAAATATTTTTGTCGATATATAACCCTGTTATTGAAACAAAAGCTACTTATTTTATAATTATGATTATCTTACTTTTACCTTAGGAAGGCTGCAGCCATAATTTTCTTTGTTAGATAGCAGTAAAACTCTTTTTGCGAGTTCGTCTGGGAACAACTTCAACATTGCCTACTTCTACCGCCAAGCTGTAATGTTCATGTAACTGTGTTTGAAGGATATGGATGCTGTTGAAATTGCAGGCAAATTATTACGGACGCAGTGCAGTTTGCCAATGACGAACTACATCTGTTATAGGCAGGGGTTAAACTTTAAACCAGGTGGGTATAGAACTTCTTCCATTATAATTGATGGTATAAAAAATCGTTCCAATATCTATTAGAATCGTCATGGAATGATTCGGCATATTATTATATGTTTGTATACTTTAATACCCCCGCGGGGTGCCGGGTTAGGATTTCACCTCCCCATATCATCCCGTGGGTGTCGTAAGAGGCGACTAAGGGAAAAATACTGGAAGGTGGGCAGCAGCGCCTTCTAAAGAACTGCCATCTTACACTGCGATCTCCAAGCCACCTGCCAAGCGTGGGGATTATGGCAAATACCCCCTTGATAGGGGAGGCTGTGTTCAGCAGTGGACGAGTCGGCTGTTACAGTATACTTTAATATATAGATAGATAGATAGCACTTTAAGGTAATTAGTAACAGTTAGAAAATAATGTATCTTAGAAATAGTACCTACAATCCGCGGCCTTATTTCTAGGCAGCAATCTCTTCCTTTGTATATCTTTTGCATACGGGCAACCGTATGCAAAAGATATACAAATTTATTGACATCGAGGTTGAAACCAAAGTGCTAAATGCATAGTGTATTTATTTTTTAAATACCTATAATAAAATGAGATATATAATAATATTATATATCTTATATATACAATACTTATAATACAATAAACCATATTTCTAAATAAATATATATGTATATATATTTAATACCATATATAATATTGTCAGCATGCTGGGCACGCTGCACTGAGAAAAATCAAAAAGAAAGTGAAAAGTCAAAAGCGCCCTAATGACGGCCAATTTATATAGCATAAGGCGAAAAACCGACCAAACGTAAATATGTACAACAACGCCTTCCAACTAGAAGGCGTTAAACGAGGTCAGTGAAGGCGAATGTTTCTTTTCGTCTTCACTTAAGGTGTATATGGTAGTCTTTCTAAAATATTGACTTTTCGATGAGGCTGATTAAGTCGTACGTTATGGTGATAATCACCGTATATAAACCGCCGTAAAAGTAAGGTATATTTTATGGTCAATACTGCAATTATTATCGTATAACAAGTTCAATTGTGAAAATACTTTACGGAAGGCGTTTTTGACGGTTGTGTTTATTATAAAACATGGTACATTTTTATTGATTGGTGAAAATCATCTTAAGAGTCGTGAATTTTTGATTTAAGCCTTTAAGGTTGAACTGGCCGGTAACTTTTCCATACAAACGCCGTAGGGTGATCACTCCCTTATTTGAGGTTTTAGGTCCACAACTAAGCATGATATCGATTTATCTCTTCATTATCTAGGCTTGTCTTGGCACCGATTTGTAAAAAAAAACTTCACATGATAGTTATAAGCCTCGAAACATCCCTGTAATATCACGAATTTTAGCGCATGTTTAGTCGTAAATAAACGACTTATAGAGCATGAAATCCCTAAAATTATTTACATAGAAGCATAGCTCAGTTCATGATCATTTTAGATAACATTTTGGAAAACAAGTACATCCAGTAGTATAATCATAAACATCCTAGAGCCAAAGGTCGGCACACATAGTTTTGCGCGCTAGTTTTTCGTTCAAAATATTGGGCATCTCATGTCAATACTTCCATTCCGCGGTGAGGGAAGCGGGCGGGCGGGTCTCATGCGCAGCACACTAATATATAATTAACAAAACGCACACTACCAAAAGTCACGTGCACCGCGCCGCGATCTTAGAACATAATATTATATTGTAGGAATGCCCTGTTGCTTTTTGGTGTGCACGTATGTATACACTACCAATATGTAGTGCCTATGCCTACTTACGTACTTATATATATATATATATATATATATATTTACATATGTTGGGAGTTGGGGACCGGATTTTCTTTCGCATTTGATTAGTTTGTTCGTGATAGTAAGTGTCGGACGCCATAATCCATATAGATAGGTACTTGGGTAATATAAATACGTAACTATGTCTAGGTACTCACCTACTCTCACCTAAGTTAGTACCTAGTAGGTATTAGTCAATACGCAGGTCATGATAGCTATGGTGAGTACCTCATCATTTTAGCAACACTTAGACAATATAAAAAGCTGCATTTGGTTAGATATGGTATGGACGTAGGTAGTCCGCATTCTTTTTAGAATATAGTCTAAGCAGTAATATAACTTCGAGAAAGTACCTACCTAACACAAAGTAGTAAAGGGTTAGAATTAGAAGCTCAATGGAAGATACCTACCTATCTACGGTATAATTATCATTTATCATATAGGCCTGCCTAGGCACGCAACTGTCAGCGATGTCAAATCGACATTCGCGGGCGCGCATTACATTGCATACCTATCTACATAGCTATAAGATCACAACAAATAATAAAGTTAGTACTATGTATCTACCTACGTAAATTAGTAGAATAAGTATGTATATTTGTAGTAGGTACTTATACCTAAGGTAATACGAAAGTTTATATGGTAAACTTAGCGATGATTGTAAGCACTTACCTAATCAAAAATAACCTATGATTAGTTATTGATTTTTATTGGAAATAATTTAAATCAGTTACGGGTAGGTAGAGAATTTTTATCCCAAATGTGTTCTACCAGGATTGGAAGATCCATGATGCCATAGTACATTACCGCTTAGAGACAGATTTTGAAATCGGTACGACACACTCTCATTTCAAAGCTCGCTAGCCGGGCGAGCATTCGCAAAACAACCTTCCACCATGCGGTGAAGTTCATGCCCGCGCGGCGGGATTCGACCCATAGACCTGTTGCGCGGCAGTCCATTGCTAAGAGCCATCACTGCTTCCCGTTAAGTGTTTAGTGACAGAATTTCTACTTGAGGGTGGTAGCTAGCCAAGCGAGCATTCGCAAAATGCCCTTCTACCAAGCGGTGAATTTCATGCCCGCGGCGGGATTCGAACCATAGACCTGCAGCGTGGCAGTCCAAAGCTAATGCCACTGAGCCATCACTGCTTCCCGTTAGGTGCTTTCTGACAGATTTTCTACTTGAGGGTGGTAGCTATCCAGGCGGGCATTCGTATAATGCTCTTCTACCACGCGGTGAAGATTAAGCCCGCGACGGGATTCGAACCATGGACCTGCTGCGCGGAAGTCCATAACCTATGCCACTGAGCCGTCACTGCTTTACAAAATATGTTGTAGTAAAAGCAGTAATTTGCTAATTATGTAATAAATAATTATTGTAGGTAAATATGTACTACATCAATATGAAAAGAACAAACTAATACATTTACTATGTACCTACAAATCATTGTACCTACTTACTAAATATTTACCTACTATAGGTGAAATAACATCAGTGTGTTATTATAAAACGAACGAAAATTATATAACAACAGGTACCTACTGTCCGAACCAAAATGTATTCCTCTGTGAATATATAATATTATTTTATAAGAAATACCTACACAAGGCGTGACGTAGCTTGAGACACTATCTCCGTCCGTCGTCAAACATCGTAATTCGTTCGGCATGGTTCGGCTTTCATTGATATATCGCAAACAAGTGTGCGTAATTTGCGTAGATGCAATACGGGTGTGTGATGCGCGATCACTATCTTCTTACTACTCATCACGGAGTCTTACCCTTTCCCACAAAGGTATAGGTGAAATAGCATGCTTTGTTGCCTCGCCCGCTGATAAGTTCGAGCCGCCGGCAAGTGCATCCTTAAGTCGTTTTTCTCAGTGTGCCAACTGGTAGTGGGCTGGAGCATTTGGCCTGCCTGTGAGTCTGCAATGACTTATAGGTTGCCTAAATGTTTTTATTGTAGTAGCTGTAGTGTTGTATATAGTTCGTAGTATTTTGTGAACAAAGGCATACCGCCGCTATAAAAAAACTACCCACATAAGCGTATGCACCTCAAGTATGAATTTATAGCTGATCTAATCGATCTCCTAGTCTCAACATACACCTACATAAAAACAAAGATGCCGATCTGTAGCTTCTACATTTTATCTCCCTGTCCCTTTACGCTAAGACAGCCATTATGCGTTTTTCCATTAGCCAGCCCGGCACCGGCACGGCACCGGCATGGCCGTGCACCGGCACCGGCGCCGGGGTTTCGTTTTTCCACTGCGCCGGTGTCGATGCCGGTTTACGCCCGGTGAGTGGTACAGTACTGACACGGACTTCAGCACGACGACACGTAAAGTGTAATTTACGTTTAGATATAACAATGGTATCGTCAAGCCGTTGACTATATTTGTTATATCTTTTACATCTACGACGATAAGAGTCACGATGTCGTATTTGAACGCCATGACCTTGACGCGTACCCACTGTAAGCGAACCAAAAACCAAATACGAGTCCCTCCGCTCCGCGCCCTCCTACCCGCCCCGCGCAGTTACACACTGACACGGCTACAATTCATGTAAATATGCAATACACATGCAATTTTGCCGGGCCGGCACCGGTGGGAAGCTTGCTACCCCGGCGACGGCGACGGCGCCGGCAGGACTCAATGCCGGGCCGGCGCCGGCGCCGGTAAGTGAAAAAGCGAGCCATACATTTTAATACATTTTTGCTTCCCCGGCAACGGCACGGCGCCGGCGCCGGTGCCGGTGCCGGTGCCGGGCCGGGTAATGGAAAAACGCCCATTGGGTTCATTTTATACTCTTTCTTGTCGTATTCTTGTAACAGTTTCATTATCTATTAAATACATGAGAGTAGACCCACAAGGACTATTTTCGGGAGAATGAGCACATTGAGTTTCTTTAGGCAGGGTATTGTACACATTGTCTACAGTGTAATAAACGTCTGTGTGTACTTTAGTTAACATATTACAGTGTTATTGTATCGTTTGTTTACGCAAAAGAATCTTTATTAAATGTAATACAAAATAATAGGTCGATGAGCTTTCAGCTGTTTACTCGTACAGTATATTGCAAAATGAATTTTCATCATTCATGCTCGTTCGGTGGGGTAAATTCAATTTGTAGCCCGTGGGAGATACCAAATCATTACATAATTACTATGAGAGGAAAAATTATAATCATGTGCGGGAATCGAACTCGCACCATCCACCTCTAGTGTATACCTCGGCGTATGCTCTAACCGCTAACCCAAGATTATTCTTTACTCCTGGGGATAGCGGTTGGAGCATATACCGGTTATTAGGGTGGATGGCGCGGGATCGAATCTAGTACATAATAATAATGAGACTATAATAATAATTCCTCTCGTTGTAGTTTTGTTATGTAATCCGAAGAGCATGCGTCATTTGAAAAATAAAAATATCGAAAAAAGATACCCTAGGGGGGTAAGTTAATTTGAATTTCTTGGTTCCTTGATATAATACTCGTACTTTGGCAAAATTTCAGTTTGTACATTACACAAAGACGTACCCCTACAGGTAATTCACTGCTATGTGAATTTACCAACGGTAGCTTATAAACACTTACAGCAAATTTCAAGTAATGTAAAATTTTGTAGGCATGTAAAGATATTGAACCACAAGTTCCTATGAAACTGAATAATGTAGGGCGCACCTTCGCGGGGTGTACGAACTGTGCTTACTTACTCAATAAATTGGTTTTGTTATTAAAACATTTTCACTTATGCTTTCAAAAAGACTGCACAAAGATGATTTGTGTCTTTTACCCAGGAATTTGGAAGTATTTAGTAAAATAAGGGAAAGCTTGCTTGGGACCGTAAAAATTGCTTTATATAACAGTATGTCTGTATTTAACAGAGTTTGATAAAGAAACGAATAGAAGCGAAAATAGCGCCGCTAAACCTGTCGTTCGCACACCTATAACATATAGATAAGTTTTCTTTTTGACGAATTGGCGAATAGGTAAAGTGAACCCCAGAGATTAATAACTTAAATTTAATATGATTTTAAATGTATGGATACCCAAAAATTAATCGTTCGATATTCCTAAAACTCTAAAACTGTCACGCACCTAAATTTAAGTTTTTATGATTTTATTTTTAGAACAATATTTAATCAACTTGTATTCGTTTATCTTTATTTCCGGGGAAGACATCAGCTCCGGTAATCAGGGCACCTTGTCCGGAGACCGACGCACCTAATTAATTTATAGGTATTAATTACTTAGTACTGTTTTACTTATTACTAGTTTACTACTTACCTATATTGTTGCTAAGATTTTCTACCTGTGTATTTTTTTTGCGATATAAATATATTATTACAGACCCACCAACTTATCTGTTCAGGCGGCAGAAAAAAGAACTACAACATACCTTCAAATTGTGACAGTTTGTAGTTGATTTCCATGACTAGTAGCGCCCTCGAAAACTGCACAGTTAAGTTGGTGGTACTATATTACTTGCTGTTTGCTATCTATAGTGTGCGAGTGAGAGGTTTGGCGACGCCATTTTCTATTCGATTCTTTATTAAACCAGGTTATACGTTGTTTATTTCTAATAAACAGATAATATTACATACATTCAGTCAATTATTGCAAATAATGCAATCGTCCGAAATAGACCAATTTTTCAGTTTTTTGCCGCAGTGCGCGTTCCTTTCGATGAACGATGAAGTCCAAAATCTCCTTAGAAACTAAAACTTGAAGTGCGAAATAAAAATGGCATCGAAAGGAGAAAGAAGAAGAAGTGCGACGCCACGTTCCTAGCAGGGAATTTAAATGTAAAACCGTAGGTATAGCAGTTGTAGAAAATAGATTCAAAAAATCAATTTAAAAGAATGCTGACGGAGAACGTAGGTATGGCGATTTAATCAAGTGACTGACTGAAAAGAAAGTGAAATTGTGGTAATTTATGTGTACTATTTTATGAAGTCTGTGTGTGTTTTATTATTTCCTAACAATTGTTATACTTATTTTTATTAATATTGTAGCAAACTAGTATAGATCCGCCAAGTACTTTATGGATGCTCTCGATATGTTGCAACGTCATGCTATCTGTATTGGAGACACGGAAATCATTCCACACCTAGAACCCTACAAATGCGTAGAACCACAGCTGTTCTATGAGTGTTCTACCATATGTGCCGCGGGGAATGTCCTGAAGAGGTATTTGATCTTGTTCCTTCCTTACCATTTGTTCAGTTTTTAGCGCCTAGCAAAATATTATCGCAAATTGTATGTTATGCTTTAAAGACGAATCATTGGCAAGTTGAAGGCAGTTAAAAAAACCTCTGTCGTGTAATTAAATTGTGGAAAGCACTACCGGCGTCTACGAATATATATATATATAGTAGTCTGGAGTAGGTTTTTCCTAGCAGCTATGACCTGGAGTCATAGAACTTATTATAATAATACTACCGGAGTATTTCAAGTGGGGCGTAAAAAGGATATCTGAGGTCATCAGAGGGGTAGTGATTAGCGTGGCTTACGGTTATTTGAATAGCCATCGCTTCTTAATTCCATTTTCGCTCTTCATGACGCGAGCTGAAGTGACTTTGATGAACCAGCATAAAAAAGCCACAACATCAACGAGAGAAGAAATTATAGTAAAATCTAGTTACAACAATTAAAATCACAGAAAAAGTACTTTTCGAAGCAAAGATGACGAGTGGTAATTGCGAATGCTTGCCTGGCTACTACCCTCAATTAAAAAAACCTGTCACTAAGCACCTAACATTGTGTTCTGGCAACAGTTCTTGAGAGCCAGAAAAATTACAGGCACATGAGACTTAACAACTGTATAGAGGGAGCAGTGCACTTGTGACGAAATGCATCTTGTGACAAAGATTTGAACCTGGTACCAGCTGCGCGGCAGTCCATAGACAATGCCCCATCACTGCTTCACAATTTTGAGAATCGATCCACGAATAGGGAAGAAATCGGTGATCATACATAAAAAATACATACAGTCGAACATAACCTCCTCCTTTATTAGAAGTCAATTAAAAATTATGATTAAATATTAACGCAATCCTTTTTTTAAATTGTCGTCATAAAACCAAATTGGTTGTATAATCCAGCTGTCCGTCATACAATATTGTTAGACAGGGGATGCCTTCGAGGCTAATCCCATTAAAAATTTACCAGTTCTTAATTTATGATAGTCGTTGGACCGCTTCGTGATGAGGATACTTGTTTCAGTTAATTACGTCAATCCGGCAAGCCTGGAGGATTTATTTTAGTGGGATGTTTGGTACAGCTGTGCGGAATGTTAAGTTTGCGAAAACATTTCAAGGAGTATATTAATTAACTTATTTATCTTTTATGTTGTAATTTTGTATGTTTACTAGTTTAGCATACTTAAGATACGTGATTATGGCGTTGTAACAGATCTTTCTTTGAAACTTTTGTGCTACTAGGTATCTTGTGCACCATATGTACAACTACAATGTAAGCCTCCAAAAATCTGCTTTTTTAATGTGCAAGTTTAACCTGAACTTTGGGCGTTCAGAATGTACTCATAAATTGTAAAAATAAAGAAAATATTTTGATAGAAACCTTGCAAATATAATGGATATTCTAAATGAAAAACATTTATTGTACCATAAAAGGTTTATTTAAAAACACGTAATTCCTGGATCATGTTTTATGAAGTGTACGCGCATTATTTTTCGTTAAATGTTATCTTGTTCTCACTTGCTTGTTAGCCAAGTGGCGTAAAGAGGTATGCGGGGGACGGAGTGAGACGGAGAGTTGAATGCCGGTAGGAGTAGTATTATGCTATGGTTGAATGCAAAGCAAAGATGACAAAATATGATACAAGAAGCTTTTCAATCGTACTCGCTTTGACGATAAACGGTCCGGGAAGGAGAGAGTCCTTCCATCCTATAATGTAAAAAATACTAGGTATGTTAAAACCAGACATATGTGAAACATCAACTAACAATGAGATGGCAATTATAGCAATATTTGAAGCGTTTATCTAGTCGTTCTTAGCCGATCAACTGGTGTTACGAACAGATTGCGCGTCTAGCTTTCGCTTCGCAAACGTCAAAATCAATTGGAACTCACCTAGCTGTCATCTTTTGTAGTTGTCAAATTTTCTTGAACTGTCGGTGTATATTTTGAAAGATCATGGTACATGAATATCTGAAATATTACTTGCTCAGTGACAATATCTTGTCATGGTGATTTATTCTAATTGTGTATTCATTCGGTTAAATATATTTGCGACCTTTTTTTATGTTATTGTGATGGAACAATCCCGTTGCCCACTTGATGGTAAGAGGACTAACCTCTGCCAAAAAAAAATGCATAAACAAATAAATAAATAATATAATCCAACTAACAAATGCATTTCGTCATCGACGAATTGTACTGTGCCCGTCACACCGAGACGTACAGTTGTTAAGTCTCATGTGCCTGTAATTTTACTGGCCCTCCAGGACTGCTGCCGGAACACACTGTTAGGCGCTTGGCGATAGATTTTCTACTTGAGGGTGGTCGCTAGCCAGGCGGCCATTCGCAAAATTCCCTTCCACTACGCGGTGAAGCTCAAGCCCGCGGCGGGATTCAAACCATGGAACTGCTGCACGGCAGTCCGTGGACAATGCCACTGAACCATCATTGCTTCAGTGCTAAAGTCGAAGTCGGTAACGTATGTGTCATGTCAGTCAGAAGTCAAGTCGCGAAGCTGAAGACCAATGAGGAGAGAGCGACAGTTTTCACTTTCAAACAAACATAACTTTAGTTAATATTACGCACAACAAGGTCCTTTCACTCAATGATATTCACATATACATAACGGAGTTCCGAGACGGTCCGGTTTATCTTCCATGGAGTCGGATCCGTTATCTACTCAGGTTGGTCGTCCATTATGGGCGTGCACGTGCAGATTTTCTCAAAATAACAACCAGAGAATATCGTACGATCACAATTGTAATTCACAAGAAACTTATTACAGCGAAACTACAAAGGATCACGTGAATTTAAATGGACTAAAAGCCAATGAGTTTGCACGCGTGCATCACGTTCGGTTGTCTATCAAGAAGTGCGCACACTGCAAAAATCAGAGAGGAAGTGAACGACTTCGACAGCCATCCGGCCGCCATGACACCTACAACTCAATTCGGTGTTACCCGTTCTAAAAATGAATTATCGAATACAAAACAATATCGATTATAGTACTGAACATAATAGTGATCTAATTAATCATAACGTTTCATTTTTAATCTCCGTAACTCCATTAATTTGTTCACGCGCCGTTATACATATAATAATAAATCGGCAATAATTGTTTTGCAACAAATAAAAAATAATAATAAAAACGGTCGAGTGTAAGTATTTTTTTTTATGTCTGATAGGTTAGCCTTTGATCACTATCTCACTTGATGGTAAGTGATGATGTGATCGGAGGTGTTTTTCAGGTTAACCTAGAATTACTGGCTCTTAAGGACAGCTGCCGGAATACACTATTTGGTGCTTGGCTACATTTTCTACCTGAGGGCGAAAGCTAGCCAGGCGAGCATTCGCCAAATTCCCTACTTACCACCATGCTATACGGCCATCCTAAGACAACAACCGGGACCGACGGCTTAACGTGCCCTCCGAGGCACGGAGGCGCTCAGTAGTAATGTCACTAGCGGTCACCCGTCCAACTCATGACCGCGGCGGACGTTGCTTAACTTAGCTAATCGGTTAAGAACAGCTAAGCAAACTTCGCTACGAGCGCTTCACTTATACACTGATGGTGTCGAAAATACAGTTTCCACAAATAATTAACGAAAAAGCTGTGATTGCAATCTGCATTTGGATAGTTTTTATTGTTCCTTGTTATAATATAAACATTGGACTACAATCATACCATATTCGACATCTGTGTGTGTTATCATATTTACGATAGAGCAAAAACCAGAAACGTTAAAAAACACCTTTGCTGTATGAAGGTGTAGAGGACACCATTGTAATATTGTTTGATCAGTTTATTATTAGTATTTGTTAGGCAATCAGCCAGAAATAATATGAAAAATTCAACAGGCTATTCTAAGGGTTCTAAGGATCCTTAAAGGTTGTAACGCAACCCTGTTATTGGTTTGACAGACGGACTTCTAGACGGACAACCGAGGTCTAGGGTTTGATTTTTTATTACGGAGCCCAAAAACAAAAAAGATTTAAATTAGGAAGCTCGTGTGTGATTGTTTAACGTTTATCTTTCATGCAACTTAACTCTGACAAATATTACTACAGAATTTCGTGAAATCGTAGTCCATGTTGTTCGGGCCAATTCAGTTATTGCATAGACACTACACGTAGTATTACTAAAAATAAACCTGTTTTGCGGTAAAAGCCTTATGGTATTAGATACAAGAGAAATTTTAAAATGAAAAGCGCTTGCAACAGCGGGAGATAATGCTTCCGTTAATGGAGTGTCGCCTTTGCAGTTATGTTCCAACACAATATTAAAAATACTGACAATTTCAACCTTATTACACTGTTATAAAGACTGGAGGTATAGCACCCTTTTTCTTTTATTACAAGGCTTAAAACCGTTACTCGATTTGTAAACATGAAAATGAACTAACATTTCAAGCTTTTAATAAGTCAAGTTCAACTGGTAACTTCATGGATAATCGAGTTAGCGTTTTCGAGCAATTAATGTTTGTTCAAACCGCTTTAAATGTCAAGTAGGGAACCCCTTATAATAAATATGGTTGTCTTGTAATTCTATTAACTTCTACAAAATGGAATCTGTTAGGGGCTTTTGCTATTTGTAGCATTTTCGGGGTATTTCAATGTTTTGTATACGCAATAGAGCCAAAGGTGAAAATATAAAATACGTCTTCCATTGATGCAAATACAGGAAATGAATCTAAACAATAACAATTAATTGTGCATACAGGAAAGATGACAGAGATGGGAGTATGGCAAACCCCCCGTATTGGGGTAGGCTGTGTTCAGCAGTGGACTATCCGGCTGATGCAGTACAGGAAAGATATTGAAATTTATTCCTTTTAAAACAATTACGTAGTAGTGCATATGAATTTGTTCTGTATTGCAGGATTTTCTGCAGCCTATATGAAAATAACCCATGTGGCAAGTTTGGCACATTGGCATAGAACATATAAAAATACTACGTATAGAATGGACACTCCTCTCCCCCGACTAAAACGAACGAGCCTTCCTCACCCCGCCACCGATTCTGATGCTGTCACTGCATGTGCTGACTTGAGCACGGGACGCGCAACTCGCGCACCATGACGTGACGACGTAGCGTGACGATTATACGAGTATTTTAAAAGTTGAAAATTGGGTACTCTTGTGCTGTTTACTTTGCTTATCAACTAAACGAGAAAAGGATTGTTAATTGTAAATAATGATTGTTTATTATACGAGACGAACATTAATTATTTTTGTGATTGTAATAATTATTATGATTACTTGTATAAAATGTGAAATTGGAATGATATTTTTTGTAAAGTGTAGGTATCTATTATTGTATAAGTATTGGAGTGGAATGTGAAGTAATGTTAGCTACTCGGTTGTGTGTTGCATATTCTTACGTCCTACATAGAGTTGGATTGTTGTGCTTGTAAATGTTTCTGAAGGTAGGTAAGGTACGCATAACCTACAAAATCTAATAAGTCATAATAACAGCATCAAAAGATTGTTAGGTAGGTAAGTACAACAATTATTCATACGATGACAACCTTAGACTTCACGCACACATTTATGCGTGTACAAAAACAATATTTGTGTAGTGTCTGTGTAATAGGTAGTTAGAACGCGGCTTTTGTATAGAGAATGAGTCAAGTGTCCAGGCTGTGACATTGGTATTCTAAATTCAATATAATTCTCAATGTTTTGCGAATGTAATATTTTGAGTACAAAGGATATTGTAATAGTGCATAATAATATATGGCGAATTAAGTTCTTAAAAATGTGGCAAGTTTACTTATAGTTTTTAGTTTGGCGAATTTACTTTGTGATGGATTAAAAATAACGTAATATAAATTACATAAGCAAAGAATTAGCGAGAATAAAAACACAACTCTGAACTGAGGCGCGCGATCTTCTTCTTCTCTTGGTGCCTCTTCAATTAATGAAGGTTGGCAATCAGCTTTCCGTATCCGTCTCTATCCTTGGCGAGGCGAAAAAGTTCAGCAGCACTCGCAATCCCTGTCCACTCTCTGATGTTTCGCAGCCATGACTTCTTCCTGCGACCAGCTCGTCTCTTTCCCGCAACTTTTCCCATCATTATTAATTGAAGAAGGCAATATCTGTCATGTCTAAGTACATGGCCCAAATATGATACTTTTCTTTCTTTGACAGTTTTCAAAAGTTTGCGTTCTTGTCTAACTCGCCGCAGTACTTCCACATTGGTAACTTTGTGAGTCCAGGAAATCGCCATCATGCGCCTGTAGGCCCACATCTCGAATGCTTCTATACGTTTCCTGAGTTGCTCTTTTATAGTCCAGGCCTCGCATCCGTATAGAAGTATCGGCCAAATATAACAATGAAGAAGGCGAGTGCGCAGTGAGATATTTAGTCTGCGATTGCAGACTAAATATGAGGCGCGCGATGAAGAAACGCAACGTAATAAAAATGCACCATGACGATAAGTAAGAGGATGCTTGTAATATGAAATTATTCCATAGTTGATGGCTTAGTAAAAAGACCTCAATCAATTGAATCCCGTCGAAAGCGATCATACGGTGCCCAAATTATCATATTTGCTACTTTACAATAATTATGTCACAAATGTACTATATGTGTATTACAAAACCGTGGTATCCCATGGGCTGCAATGTTAGACTTAAGAGAAAGGGAAGAGCAGCTCCTACAGCAAAGTAGGTATTTTAACAAAGTAATGCTGTCTCGCCAAGCTAAGCGCCCAAACAGAATAATGCGATAAGGACAATTGCAGCTTCTTCAATTTTTGAGTTAGAATTTGCGCGTAATTTGCTCTCTGGGAGAAAACTTTTCTCTTATAGAAAACATAAATCAAATCTATAAAAAGTTAGTCTTATTTTATAACTGACAGAATAAACTAGGTTCGTAAGTTTTCCTTTTTCTTTATTTATCATTGTTTCCTATAAATAATTCACAAACTAAAGATACAAATTTAAAGAAAATGACAGTTTTTAAATACCCTTTCATTTAAATTCCTTTTATATAATGATATAAATCAAAACCTATAAACCTGGATATTGATAACATCTATAATATTTCCAAAAATCATTAAAATCGGTGATTTTTTAGGGGGGTATAAACGTTTTCCCTTTTTGTATGAAAATTCGAGACTTCCCTCCAGTCCTAATCCCCACTACATCTTCATGTGGGAGTTGTAAGAGGTAACGAATGGAACCAGCAGGTGGATAGAGGTGCATTCTTAATAATTGCTATCTTAAACTCCGTTCCCCAAGACGCCTGCCAAGCGTAGAGATTATGACAAATCCCCCCCTAATGAGTGAGGACATATCAGGAGGTTCAACGTTGGAGGTTATGATCGACGATGATGACTACTAACTGTATATTTTTAACACTTAGTGCCTACATGATGGTCAAAATTGATAATTTATGTTACTTCCTTAAGTAGAATTTAGTAAGCTGGCTTTACGTTGAATCACGTCAGGAATCATTCTCGGCTTGATTTTCATAACTTAAGATGGTCACATAATAGCAAATCTGAAAGAAATTGATGCTCTAGAAGTAAATATGAAAACCTAATGATGAGCTCTCATTAACCTACCTAACCGTATGGATCTAAACTAGGAACTAACCAGCGCAGCGGGCGCGACGCCAAGACACTCGTACTAATTACGTAGTCAATTGCATTCAGTATTGAAAAAAGAAACAAAAACAGAATAAAATTCAAGTTTATTCAAGTCAAGCTTATTTTCTGCATGGTGGAAGGGAGTTTTGCGAATGCCTGCATGGCTCTCTCAAGTAGAAAATCTGTCGCCAAGGACTGGTGTCCGGTGTAACGGTGTGTTCCGGCAGGAAACCTTGAGTGCCAGTTAAGTTAGAGGCACATGATGACACACACCTAACAACTGTATGTCTCAGGGTGACGGGCTCAGTGCAATTCGTCTGACGAATATACTTGTGACGAAATGCATCTGTTATAGGCAGATGATACCGCTGAACATCAGGCGGGCCTCATGCCAGTTCCGTCACAATAACATAAAATAAAATGAAAAGGCGTCCATAAATAAGAAAGCAAATTTAGAGATCCTAATTTTCCCTGCAAGTAAAACTATTATTTCTAGCTAAAAAGCTTTTCAATAACTTTCTTACCTACGTTTTACAAACAATAGAAAATGAAGCTAAAGTTATTTCTAACTTCTTTATATTTTCCTAGAATTCTATTGGAAAGTACTATCAACAATTTTACACAGGGATTTACATAACCGTGTTTCAGCGTAAATCGCTACGACTTTCTACGCAATCCATTAAAGCAATTTACCGCGCTTTCAGTGCTTTTGCAACTAAATTAGGATAAGCTTCCCGCATACCTGCGCATTTCACGTGACGACGCGATGCAAAGCATCGAGCCATGATCGCATGCCCAGTGACCATAGGTCTACAGACAGTTTTTTGTCCTGGAGCAATATTATTTTAATCTGTTTCACAAGTACAATTAGTAATTTTCTGCTGCTAAAAGCCTTATATATACAAGGTGTTAAGATTCCAGATTGCCTAGGCAGGGAGAGGCTTCTGCCTAGACAATCTGCTTTGATTGTTTAACAACCGGAAATTCACCGGGAAGGCTGAAAAAGACAAGGTAAAAAATATGGTATCAATTAAATACAGTGTTATGCAGTCGTGTCGACCTCGGCGCCCGCCCCTAGCTGTTACAAAAAAAAACATGTTGGCCAACACTATTTTTATTCTCACTTACTGCCAGGGCGGCGATGATTGTTCCCGTGCTTCCTTCCTCTTGAAATTGTCCAACACAAAAGGTCCAGATGACGACAACACTCGCGACACAGTATTGACAAAGTAACAAATTATTAATACGAGAAAAATCCAAAATAAATTTCAAAGAAGAATTAACCAATCTTTACAAACAAAAAAAAATACCAAGTACAATTCAAAGGGTGCAAGGGAGATTAGCTAAACACTTTATGTTATTTTCACATACAAAAATCCATAGATCACAAATTGACGACTAGCAAAAGGGTGCGTTCCAATTGCCCGAGAAGTTGATCGGTCCGAACACAAGGTTATAGGTAAAATGCTAAGAACCTCTTAGGGTTGACTTTTGCTAGTCCTTAGAAACATTTTGCGTAGCAACATTTTGTTTTTAATTATTTTTTGTTTTTTTTTTTTTGTATATGTTATTTTATTAGCACGAGAACCACCTGATGTTAAAAGTCTCTTGAGGTAAAGGTCCGGTGTTGCCGTCATCTCATATGGATAACAAATTACGGTATATAAGCATCAGTTATCAGTTTTAACTGTCATGTAGGCACCAAATGTTAAAAGTACACCTACAGTTGGTAGTCATCATACGTAGCCATAACATCCACCGTTGAATAATGTCCTTACCCATTGTCGGTAATTGGCCATAATCCCCACGCTTGGCAGGCATCTTGTAGATTGCAGTGTAAGACGGCAGTTATTTTAAAGGCGCTGCTGCCCACTTTCTGGTACTTATCCCTTCGTCGCCTCTTACGACTCCCACGGGAAGATATGCAGGGGTAAAATTCAAGATCAGCACCACACATTGGTACCACAGTTACACGGAAGTACCTGACATAGTTAGTAATACGCTTCTAGTGGGATGTAAATTTTTACATTTTATTTCTTTAAAAACATCGTATATGGATTAATTGTTTAATAAAAGCTACCAATTTCTAATTGGCATGCTAAATTTTCATTTCGTTGCGGATCGTCATTGTTCGCCTCAGTTCTTAGAAATATTTTTTGTCACATTAATTTTGTGCTTACGTAAACATCACATATTTTGTCTATTGTTAATTTACCACAAAATACATTTGCCACGACAAAAAGTATGTGTGTTCTCAACAGTCACAGTAGCTTAGTTTGGAATTTGTTTCGATTGAACAATTATTCGATTTTAAATTAAAGAATGCATTGTCAATAAATGCATGTACATAATCTACACAACAAACATGCATAGTAGTTGATTTGGTCGCTTAGGTATGTAGATTTTAAGCATATTTTGAATGAAAGCAGAAAATAGAAACTGTGCTGGTCAGAACTTTGAGAACATAATAAACATGGCCCTCATAGCATGAAATACTGTCAGCTGCAGGTTGTATTTAGTAATAACGACAGTGAAAATCGAAATGTTAATGGCCTTTTGACTCAAATTGCTATCGTGCTATATTGCGGAAATGCACGTAAAGGCATTTCCGCAATATGTAATTGAAAATTTGTAAATATTGTTCATAATAATTCAGCCCATTTTTATTCACGTTTAGAGCTCATTTCTTTTTAAACAATGTGGCGATAGTTTAGTCTCTCCCGAGTGAAAAGAAAGAGATAAATAAAAATGTGCAACCGGTCCCGGTTACCCGGTGCGTAAATCTGGGGGACACGAGTTCGATTCCCGATGTGGTGAACAAAAAGAAGAAATAGTTTGTGTACTGTAACTTTGTAAATGATCACTAAGCACGTGTTAGAATCATATATTTGTTAAGCTTAGATTCTCTTAAGTAAATAAGTTACGAGAAGTTACTCATTATGAAATTGTAGAATATTCTAAAACTTGTTGATATTTGTCATTTTTAATAACCGCCACACTGAAACCCTTTATGATCTGTATTCATTCTAGACTAGCCAATGACGAACCATCCTGTCTTATTTCGGGTTGGCTGATACGTTGTGGCGGGAACGCTCATGTCTCTGATTGGTTGTGATAAATATGGCGGGTAGTTTAATGGATATGCGACAGACTCTTGGCGCGAGTCATTGCTTCAAAACCAATGTCTCACCTTGGTGAGCCTCTTTATTCTTCACAAGTGACTGCTGCATCGAGACTTATTGAGTTAAGTACTGTATTATATTATTTAATGTAACGTAACTGATATTCATGTGTTGTGTGTGGGTCTATGTTTGTTGGCTTCCAAATTCGCCCTTGTATTATCGTTGTGAAATGTGACTATACAATATTACCTTTGAAGTAATCCATGTGACCCTAATGATGAATTATTCTTATTAAAGTGTTCTATGTGTTCCTATAAACGTTGTGTTTTTGAAGTATCCTTATGATTCCCTTTTGTGTAGAAAACCTAGTAAGTGGGATAGTTAAGTACTGAACTAGTAGTACTCATTTACTTTACCTTAAGCTAGGACTAGATTATGGCATCACCGCCTGAAAACATCTTATAATTTAATGAGCCTACATTACAGATTAAATAAGTGCTCTCTATCTTGACAAATCTCACACACGCGACAGTGCATGGTATCATATTTAGAAATATAAAAGCTCAGATATTTCCAAGAGTTACTGAACAATATTGTACATGATAACATAAGTTGCCTCGAAAACCTTATGAAATATTGAAAATTCCATTTAATTTTTTTTTTTACCGGCGGTATGCCTTTATTAAACAAATACTACAAACTATATACAACACTACAGCTACTAAAATACTACAGCTACTACAATAAAAGCATTTGGACTCATAGGCAGTCCAAATGCTCTAGCCCACTATCAGTTGGCAGCGTGCCCAGCATGCTGGCAGCATTGCCCCGTTGAATTGCAATGCTTATTCTTTGAGCCAAATAGGTGCCAGCATTTTGATCACGCGTCGCATCGACCAAGCGCTCTATTTAATTGTTAAAATTGTTATCCGTTGAATATACATTGTATGGACAGGGGCCCTTCTTAATCCCCGTAGTCCCACACTTTACCACGTTGTCGTGGCGTATTTGACTGGGCTCCTGGAATGTCACAGGAACACACCAGCCGATATATGTGCTAGTAGGCACGTGTGTAATAAAAGGCGGGAACGACCTACCTTCGGACTACGTGCTAGTCGCTCCGTCACAAGGGGATTATCGCTAAACTCCTTAAAGCTAGATCAATCAGCTAACAATACGGACTTATCTTAGGATACTTCCCCTGTTCTCGTTCTCCCGCCGAACAGCAATCCTTGCTGACACTGAACGCCTGGCGTCACAAATAACAATCCCTCACTCACAAACACCAATGTTTATCGTCACTAAAACATAACAGACCACTGCTATAATCCACCAGGTCGCCGCGACCTCAGTTTTACACCCCCGCGTGATTCGACTCCGACACACGTCCGAACGAGAGTAGGCGGCCGCCTCGGCCAATTTCTAACAACGGAATGCGGCGACGCCGGCGCCCCCGCTCGGCCGCTGCACGCACACATTTACAAATCCATCGCATATAACACAGACAAGAATTAATAATAAACAGACTGCATTGTTTACCTTTATTTACCGAACATTATAAATCTTTATTTAATACTCCAATCTCGCATATGACATCACGAAGTTCCAAATTTAAAACTTGCAACTAAATTAAAAATATGTTTTTATATGAAATTTTCTCAAAGAATCACATTAAGCTTCGAACAAGGTTATATATTATCATCCAAGACATTATGAAATAGTTCCGACCAGCACATAACCTTTTTTGTCAGCATCAATGAAGGATAATCGGGATTGTTTGTTTTACAATATCCTTAGCGCTCATAACTATTACATATTTCAGTTGCGAAACGTGATACCTGATATGAAATATGAAACACTACATTGTGACAAAAGTCAATATAGCATAACCCACTGAAGTTATCAAAAGTCAAAATAATTTTTTTAAGCGTTTACGGTGCTCTTATGAAGGTCAATTACAAATTTTAATATTGAATTATTCAACATTGTACTGCCACGTTCAGCAAAAAAAATTATTAAAGAGCCATTACGACGAAAGAACGGGCAAAAAACTCGGGACTATTCTTTTAAACTTTTTTTAACAATGTGTTACATAGTATACAATAAAATGATTACAATATTTGTTTAAATTACATAGGTGACAGGCGTGGTAGAGGTGGACTCTTCCGAGCATTTTGTCGTTTAAGTAATCACAAACTGTGTAGTAGGATTTCTTAATCAAAATGTTTTTCACGTGCAACTTGAATTTTCCTTCTGAGAGCGTTGTAATATGTTAGGGAACTATAAAGCCGCACAAAATTACCTAAAATGGACCTTTTATTTGTCTTTGCTAATCTAAAACCTGGCACCGCTATTTTACATATAGGTATATTATTAGTATTGTAATCGAGATTGTCATTGTTTCATTTAAATTTACTCAATTTTTTACAAACATACATAACATTTTAAAATATATACCTACAGCTTCAGTAAAGTTGAAATTTCAATTTCTTTAAAAAGATCCCTTAGAGATTCCCTAGGATCCATTTCATATATGGCTCGAATTGCACGCTTTTGTAAATTATGAGATACTTCAAGCTACAAGAGAATAACTTAAACTATAAATATCAAGTCAGCCATCCCAATACGATGGTTGAAGAACGATAGGAAAGATTTGAGTTATGACGTCATGTCATGTTAGCTCAATTGGTTATAGCATACCCCGGCTTAAGGGGTGAATGGGCGCGGGTTCGAATCCCGCACATGGTTTAAATTTTTCCCATCGTAAATTTGTAATTTTGTAAAATATCAAGTACCTAATATACAGTCTTCTTTCTGATCGTCAGTATTTTGGCTCCAGGTATTGATATCGGCATGATATAATTTGGTTGTACCAACTAATCATAATTCCACTGATAAATGTTTCATTTTCAGTCCATGCATTGTGTGTTGTATATACATATTATTTCTATTCTGAAATATTCACCATCTAAGATAGATGGTGAGAGAACCTAACCTACCCTTCTTCCAAGTATATGGGGTCTGTACAATATGTGTTTGATAAAAGTACAAAAATAAAGACAAAAGGACATCTTTAAAAAAAGACTTTATAAACACAAAGGATGATACAGTTCTGGCCTATCATGTAACTAAAGTATGTAACCAGTTACCAAACGGAAATTAAAAATACCCATCATGTCACCAGTAATGAAATATGAGTATTTTATAACTAAAGTTCGTTTACAGTTAAGATGGGGATAAATAATACCTACCCAGATTTCAACTATTTATGAATCGGGAATATATTGTATTTACCACACAACAGCTCGCAGAATCAAGACCTCCTGAGGATGCTTTGTGTAGGACCGAAACGCGTCTAAAATTGTTTCAGTAGCACCACGTGGCGTGTATGAGGTGACGTCATCGGTTTAGCTGAAAAAATTGGCGGAATTGGCACTAGATACATTTATAACTATATAATAAGTGGTTTTATAAAATAGTAATGTAATATTTACTTATATTTAAAATATTTGTTATTATTATATATGGATTTCCACAAAGTAAAGCCTAAATCTGTTAACTATCGTACAATTTACTATTATAACATATAATCAGACTAATATAGTATACTCGTTATACACCTTCACGTTGAAATGGCTGAACCGATTAGGAGGAAAATATTAATTTAGATCATTTGAATTCTGAAATAACACAGGCTACTTATCCACACCATCATCAACGCCATATTCATCATGATCTTAGCTGGTAAAATTATTGGGAGTAGCTAGTCTATTATAAAAAAGACCACACACGTAGAAAATATTTTAAAAGGTATTTTCTAAAACAGTTAACATTCTTTTATACTTAGGTACCATTAAACGTGGATGCCCAAAGCCATTTATTTTAGTTGTCATAGTAACCAGCGTATTTTGGCCAATTTTATGGGCTTACCATAATCTTGGGATTCCTCGCGACAATTTACAGACCCTTTTCTAATGTAGCGAGCACAAGAATTACCCTATATAATATGTCGTTAGGTAAGGAATTTCGAAACCATGACATCTTACGTGAAATATACCAGTTATATGGTAACTATATTATTCATAGAAACCTTGTTATATGTCCTATGAATAAACTATGGAAAGAACGGTACTGACTTGAATTATTTTTTTAAATAAATACAAAAAGGAAGCTATTTTTAACACGAAAACGAATGAAATAACTTGTGGAAGTTGCGCGCTGATTCAAAATATTTTAGAGCACATAATACCTTCATTGAGTGTAAATTTTCAAGGAGCGACTTCGGCAAGTTATTTCATACTTTTAGGTGTTAGACATCCGATAGTATTTTTATTTGTAAATTTTTCACTCTTTTCAGTGATAATAAATGGATACACTGCATATAAAAGGTCAAAAAAGGTTTGACAAAAGTTGCAATTACCATATCATCCAAGTAACGGCTTATATATGCAAATATTTTCAGTTAATTAGGTCGAACTAAAAAAAACTATTGATATAAATGAAATTGGCATAGGACCAACTTTGAGGTATAATTAAGTAAAAAATATGAGTGAACAGGTTCATACATAAAAACATACCAAAAAAATACTTGAGAACCTTCCTTTTTTGGAAGTTGGATAAAATATGTAATGACATACTTAGTTTCACATTTTCAAAAGCCGACAAAAGCCCACTTCTACAAGTTATTTCCTATTATTTTATCATAGCTACTACCTCGGTTCCGTATTTTCATCCTGTTAATAATGGTGCATATTATTTTATAAACAGCGGCGATTCTACACTATATTCTGACCTACGACAATGGTCACCATCGGCCGAAAATAGATGCAAGTATTTAGTGTTCAACCTGTAGGTATACATATTAGGTGGACCACGTGCAATTACTGTTGTTTTTTTACACGTCTGCCCAAAAAAGGACAGTTATGTTTTCAGGGTTCATGTATATATGTATGTAAATATTATAAATTAAACCGGCAAAAAACACTCACGTTGAGGATCGTATACGTCGACCGGGTTTCGAGCATATCAGATGATGAGCATCTGATATGTTATGGTTTAATTTATAATATTTAAGTATGTGTGAAACTCACGAGAATTTCAATTCAAAAATATATATGTATGTTTGTGAGTTTCTTTATTCCACCATAACTTCTTAACGTCTGAACCGAATTTTATGTGTGGGATATCTTTAGATTCGTTATAATAATCTAAGTAACACTGGGTACAAAAAAAAATTAAAATAAAAAACTGGCGAATTTTATACGTCATATTATGAGAAAATTATTTTTCTTTTTCTTCCAAATCTATCGAGTAGGATATCAAAATGAAGGGCTTAAAAAACGATTTAATAAATATATATGTCGTGCAGGTATAATTTTAATGGAACGATAAAACGTTTAATAAAATTAAATAATTTGCGGTCGGGTTTTTTACTTTTGTCATTAATTTATACTTGTTTTCTTCTTTTTCAGAATGTAATAAAAAAATCTACTTGACCTAAGTTATTATAATTTAATAACAAGTAAGTCAAGTACATTTTTATGGGACCATTTCAGAGATTATATACTAGAGTATATTATTAAACAAAAATATTATTAAAATTGAATAAACAAATGAAACGCATTTTCATTTGCCCATTGAATTCAAAAGCTTTCTCCTTTCTTTGGAATTCCTTTAAAAATGGTGCACGATTGTTACACTTTTCTTATTTTTGTAAAAGACTCATGTTTGTAACTGACAGGGCAAGGGGGATACTCGCAAAACGTTTATTTTTGTAACAGTCTTGGGGAAGTCTGACTATTTATTTTTGAAGCTTTGACTATTGGGCTATCATGTCAATCTGCACTAAACTTTAAACACTACTAATTTATAACGATGATCATTGTTCCCAAGTAAGGTCAGGGAGGCATGATGCCATAAAGAAGCTGAACCTTTTTTTCAAGTATTGTGTCCTTGTGGTATTTGCGATAACATATTTTTACTATATTCCTGTGTACTTATTTGTGTGGTTGAAGAAGACATACTGTAACGACCCCACATGTTTAAGATAGGAGTAGGCAGATGATAATATAATGAATACACAAATACTCCTTTGTTGTAAAGCAACTAAAAGTTCCTGTGATATATCGGCTACTTGTTTGATCATCTGAAGTTCCTATCTTCTCAGATACTTCGTCAAACTATTAAGTACTTAATATCGTCAAATCTGTATAACCCAAAGAGGTAAGTAGCATCTAAACATTTTGCCACACATTTTTTTCGTAACATCTTATAGAATAAGAATGCTATCTCGGGCAGAGTTCCAGTGGCTTCGGATGACACTTTCTTTGACGAATAAACCCAATAAGCTTGCTATTTTCAGGGCAGTATTGTACCAAACGACTCAACTATTTGAGCCTCGCATATAACAAATTCAAGAACAGCTCGAGAATGATAAATTAAATCCTTCATGTCTTTATGAAAATCTCTAAATCGAAATTTTCTTATTTGCTACCAATCCACAACTCGCTCTCGGAAACCTCCAAAATCCGTTAACCCTAAACACTTAAACTTAGATCAATGTCAAATCTTTACACAGGGATCACTTGATCGGGTAATCTCATTACGTATGCGGAACCCTCCAAGGCAATGATCATATTTAAAGCCTCGCTAGATTTCAACTAAGCTCCTTTACTCGCTCGAGGGAGACAGAAAGCGAAACTCACACATGCCACCTCAATTGATATAGTAAACTGTATTATTTTTAACGCTAAGTTAAAAACCGTTTACCTAATAGGCTAAACTTAGAATAATAATAATAATAATAATAATAATTTATTTCCAAAGACATTGTTTCATAATAATTAATCTATATCAATAGGCTTCCCACTAGGATTCCCTGTTTTGGGAAGTCTATTTACTTCCTAATATACAAATTTATATAATTGATATTGCATCTATACAAGACAAAAATTAAAATAAGATCATTATAAATCATTGAAAACTATTAATTACATTCATTTTACATTACAAATTACAATTTTATAATAATTATTAAATATTTTAGTAATTTAAATTTCACAATAATAATAATATAAAAAATAATGGAATTATTTTATATACAAGACAAAAATTTATATAAAATCATATTAAAACATTCAAAACTATTAATTACATACAATTTACTTTATAAATTTCAATTTTATAATAATAATTAATTATAATAATATATAAGATTAAATGGAGTTATTTTTATTAAAGTTAATATTGTTGCATTATATGTGTGTGATGTGTTGTGAGAGCGTGTGTATGTGTGTGGTGTCGGGAGGGGGTGTTCTAGGCATGTTTGTAAGCGTAAGCGTAAGCGTAACTGGCTCTCAACAACATCTGCCGTAACTCACCATTAGACGCTAGGTTTCTACTTGTGGGTGGTACCTAGCTAGACGAGCAATTGCAAAATGTCCTCCATGCGGTAACACTCAAGACCGCGGTCGGACTCGAATCGCGGACTCCTACCTGGTAGCAATTGCCAGTTGACCATCAACGCTACAATAAGGGGTATTATACAGGGTATCTATATATAGTCCAGTGTAGCCGCGGCGGGCGCTTTTTGCTCGGAAGTAATAAAAATATGAAATAATAAATTACAGGCACAAGAGACTTTTAAAATCAGGTGGTCCCTCGTGCTTATTCTGTGAAATAAACATAAAGAAATACAAAAAAGCATCACAATATGTTTGTTAGGACTAGAGAAGTCAATCCTAAGAGGTTGTTAGTATTTTACCAATAACCCTGTGTAGTTCCAAAAAATCATTAATATTTTAATATTAGCTTCGTTTTAACATGTGAAATTCGTTGCAATACAAGTACTCGCGCCAAATAATAACTTTGCAGCCTTGAATAATAATAAATGACTATTTCCATACCTGTAATGTCTTTGATTGGTCTTTGTGGTTTTTTTTTACTGGCGGTATGCCTTGATTGCCCGTGGGGTGCTGGGCTAGAATGTCACCCCCAGGCTTAGGTTAACACACCAGAAGGTGAGCAGCAGCGCTTCCTGAGGTTCTGATATCTCACACTGTGATTCCCAAAACGCTTGCCAAGCGTGGGGATTACAGCAAACCCCACATAATGGGGCAGGCTGTGTTCAGCAGTAGACAATCCGGTTGATACCGTATACCTTTATTAACAAAATACTACGAACTATATACAACATTACAGCTACTACAATAAAAGCATTTAGACAACTTATAAGTGATTGTAGACTCACAGGCAGTCCAAATGTTTCAGCCTACTACCAGTTGTCAGCGTGCCCAGTATGCTGGCAGCATTGCCCCGTTGAATCGCTATGCTTATTCATTGAGCCAAATAGGTGCCAGCAGTTTGATCACGCGTCGTATTGACCAAGCGCTCTAATAAGTCCTTTCTTTGCTGTGAGATATAGAAAATTACAATTGCCATAGAAAAAACATACATAAATTTGTGGCTAATTATAAGGTTAAATTTATAATTTGTATCCTTAATAATACTAGGCTGATGTTCATTTGTACTTACTTAATGTTGTTGATAATGACATTCAAAACCCATAATTATATGTATATGTTTTTGTCCTAAAAAATGGATACTAAGTACTAAAAAACTTCTTTTACATAGATTTTAAAGGTAAAGAATTTTTAATTAACCCTTGTTTTAATTGATTGACTGGTTTTATACTTTTTGTGTTAAAAAATTATTATATATTTTTGAAACAAACGCTTGTTACAGAATACCTTTTTCAGAAAACCCGATCAGGTTTTCCTAATGCAATATGCTTATTCTACCAAGAAGGAAATCGACGACAGATATGAATTAGTTTTTTAAACCAGAGCATTGTAAGGATTAAAAGTCAATAAATGAACCCTTATCTTGAAGTCCCCATTTATTCATTTTATTGACAAAACATATAAAAATATATTCTTTGAGCCAAATAGGTGCCAGCATTTTGATCACGCGTCGCATCGACCAAGCGCTCTATTTAATTGTTAAAATTGTTATCCGTTGAATATACATTGTATGGACAGGGGCCCTTCTTAATCCCCGTAGTCCCACACTTTACCACGTTGTCGTGGCGTATTTGACTGGGCTCCTGGAATGTCACAGGAACACACCAGCCGATATATGTGCTAGTAGGCACGTGTGTAATAAAAGGCGGGAACGACCTACCTTCGGACTACGTGCTAGTCGCTCCGTCACAAGGGGATTATCGCTAAACTCCTTAAAGCTAGATCAATCAGCTAACAATACGGACTTATCTTAGGATACTTCCCCTGTTCTCGTTCTCCCGCCGAACAGCAATCCTTGCTGACACTGAACGCCTGGCGTCACAAATAACAATCCCTCACTCACAAACACCAATGTTTATCGTCACTAAAACATAACAGACCACTGCTATAATCCACCAGGTCGCCGCGACCTCAGTTTTACACCCCCGCGTGATTCGACTCCGACACACGTCCGAACGAGAGTAGGCGGCCGCCTCGGCCAATTTCTAACAACGGAATGCGGCGACGCCGGCGCCCCCGCTCGGCCGCTGCACGCACACATTTACAAATCCATCGCATATAACACAGACAAGAATTAATAATAAACAGACTGCATTGTTTACCTTTATTTACCGAACATTATAAATCTTTATTTAATACTCCAATCTCGCATATGACATCACGAAGTTCCAAATTTAAAACTTGCAACTAAATTAAAAATATGTTTTTATATGAAATTTTCTCAAAGAATCACATTAAGCTTCGAACAAGGTTATATATTATCATCCAAGACATTATGAAATAGTTCCGACCAGCACATAACCTTTTTTGTCAGCATCAATGAAGGATAATCGGGATTGTTTGTTTTACAATATCCTTAGCGCTCATAACTATTACATATTTCAGTTGCGAAACGTGATACCTGATATGAAATATGAAACACTACATTGTGACAAAAGTCAATATAGCATAACCCACTGAAGTTATCAAAAGTCAAAATAATTTTTTTAAGCGTTTACGGTGCTCTTATGAAGGTCAATTACAAATTTTAATATTGAATTATTCAACATTGTACTGCCACGTTCAGCAAAAAAAATTATTAAAGAGCCATTACGACGAAAGAACGGGCAAAAAACTCGGGACTATTCTTTTAAACTTTTTTTAACAATGTGTTACATAGTATACAATAAAATGATTACAATATTTGTTTAAATTACATAGGTGACAGGCGTGGTAGAGGTGGACTCTTCCGAGCATTTTGTCGTTTAAGTAATCACAAACTGTGTAGTAGGATTTCTTAATCAAAATGTTTTTCACGTGCAACTTGAATTTTCCTTCTGAGAGCGTTGTAATATGTTAGGGAACTATAAAGCCGCACAAAATTACCTAAAATGGACCTTTTATTTGTCTTTGCTAATCTAAAACCTGGCACCGCTATTTTACATATAGGTATATTATTAGTATTGTAATCGAGATTGTCATTGTTTCATTTAAATTTACTCAATTTTTTACAAACATACATAACATTTTAAAATATATACCTACAGCTTCAGTAAAGTTGAAATTTCAATTTCTTTAAAAAGATCCCTTAGAGATTCCCTAGGATCCATTTCATATATGGCTCGAATTGCACGCTTTTGTAAATTATGAGATACTTCAAGCTACAAGAGAATAACTTAAACTATAAATATCAAGTCAGCCATCCCAATACGATGGTTGAAGAACGATAGGAAAGATTTGAGTTATGACGTCATGTCATGTTAGCTCAATTGGTTATAGCATACCCCGGCTTAAGGGGTGAATGGGCGCGGGTTCGAATCCCGCACATGGTTTAAATTTTTCCCATCGTAAATTTGTAATTTTGTAAAATATCAAGTACCTAATATACAGTCTTCTTTCTGATCGTCAGTATTTTGGCTCCAGGTATTGATATCGGCATGATATAATTTGGTTGTACCAACTAATCATAATTCCACTGATAAATGTTTCATTTTCAGTCCATGCATTGTGTGTTGTATATACATATTATTTCTATTCTGAAATATTCACCATCTAAGATAGATGGTGAGAGAACCTAACCTACCCTTCTTCCAAGTATATGGGGTCTGTACAATATGTGTTTGATAAAAGTACAAAAATAAAGACAAAAGGACATCTTTAAAAAAAGACTTTATAAACACAAAGGATGATACAGTTCTGGCCTATCATGTAACTAAAGTATGTAACCAGTTACCAAACGGAAATTAAAAATACCCATCATGTCACCAGTAATGAAATATGAGTATTTTATAACTAAAGTTCGTTTACAGTTAAGATGGGGATAAATAATACCTACCCAGATTTCAACTATTTATGAATCGGGAATATATTGTATTTACCACACAACAGCTCGCAGAATCAAGACCTCCTGAGGATGCTTTGTGTAGGACCGAAACGCGTCTAAAATTGTTTCAGTAGCACCACGTGGCGTGTATGAGGTGACGTCATCGGTTTAGCTGAAAAAATTGGCGGAATTGGCACTAGATACATTTATAACTATATAATAAGTGGTTTTATAAAATAGTAATGTAATATTTACTTATATTTAAAATATTTGTTATTATTATATATGGATTTCCACAAAGTAAAGCCTAAATCTGTTAACTATCGTACAATTTACTATTATAACATATAATCAGACTAATATAGTATACTCGTTATACACCTTCACGTTGAAATGGCTGAACCGATTAGGAGGAAAATATTAATTTAGATCATTTGAATTCTGAAATAACACAGGCTACTTATCCACACCATCATCAACGCCATATTCATCATGATCTTAGCTGGTAAAATTATTGGGAGTAGCTAGTCTATTATAAAAAAGACCACACACGTAGAAAATATTTTAAAAGGTATTTTCTAAAACAGTTAACATTCTTTTATACTTAGGTACCATTAAACGTGGATGCCCAAAGCCATTTATTTTAGTTGTCATAGTAACCAGCGTATTTTGGCCAATTTTATGGGCTTACCATAATCTTGGGATTCCTCGCGACAATTTACAGACCCTTTTCTAATGTAGCGAGCACAAGAATTACCCTATATAATATGTCGTTAGGTAAGGAATTTCGAAACCATGACATCTTACGTGAAATATACCAGTTATATGGTAACTATATTATTCATAGAAACCTTGTTATATGTCCTATGAATAAACTATGGAAAGAACGGTACTGACTTGAATTATTTTTTTAAATAAATACAAAAAGGAAGCTATTTTTAACACGAAAACGAATGAAATAACTTGTGGAAGTTGCGCGCTGATTCAAAATATTTTAGAGCACATAATACCTTCATTGAGTGTAAATTTTCAAGGAGCGACTTCGGCAAGTTATTTCATACTTTTAGGTGTTAGACATCCGATAGTATTTTTATTTGTAAATTTTTCACTCTTTTCAGTGATAATAAATGGATACACTGCATATAAAAGGTCAAAAAAGGTTTGACAAAAGTTGCAATTACCATATCATCCAAGTAACGGCTTATATATGCAAATATTTTCAGTTAATTAGGTCGAACTAAAAAAAACTATTGATATAAATGAAATTGGCATAGGACCAACTTTGAGGTATAATTAAGTAAAAAATATGAGTGAACAGGTTCATACATAAAAACATACCAAAAAAATACTTGAGAACCTTCCTTTTTTGGAAGTTGGATAAAATATGTAATGACATACTTAGTTTCACATTTTCAAATCAAAATGAAGGGCTTAAAAAACGATTTAATAAATATATATGTCGTGCAGGTATAATTTTAATGGAACGATAAAACGTTTTGATTGCTGTGAGAGGAGAGCAAATAATACGTTAGTAAGGCTATGTTTATAGGAAATAAACGCAAATACTCGTAGTAACATCTACATGTATATATATATATATATATATATTTATAAAAATAAGTCCTGTATGGTTAATAATCAAATTAGAACTAAAACTACAAGAGCTACAAACTTGAAAAATATAAGGTGTCTTATGAAAAATGCGTAAAATGAGGATACTTTTCACCCTATTTGGTGTTTTCCCAAAATCCTTATTGTATGAAAAACCTTCCTGGATTGTCACATTAGACCAAATTTTTATTTTTAAACATTAAATGAAAAAAATATTATGTCCAAACCGATTTTTGGAAATTTAACCCCTGTGGGTTGTGGAGGGATTCGAAGTTTGTATTAGAAATCTTACAAGGTTTAGCATATAAAGAGTAATATAGTAATAATCAGTGCGTAAAGCAAGATTTTCGGAAATTTAACCGCTAGTAGGGATGAGATATAAAATAAGTTTTTAAATATTGTATACCTATATAATCTCTCCAGGGTGGCACATAAAATCGAACGTTAAAGAATACAAAAAAAAAACATTCCTATACCTATGATCATATATTAGTATTATCTGAAATATAACCTATAATCGTTTGTTTATGGTTTGATTGGATAGATTATCAAATTCATATAAGAAAAACAGAGGTACGCTTTTAATTTAAATTGGCCAGTATTTATGTAAGTATAATATGTCTTCGAGCTTCTATGTAAGTGATCGAAGGTATATGTATGTAGATAATGAGTCTAGCTTACAAAATACCTATTTATGCAAAATAGAGTTAAAAAAAACAAGTTTATTAATAGCGAAGTTGTCTAGTAGCAGAGTTAACTGATGCCGAATTTAATCGTGCGTCGTGGACTTTTTGGCAAGTTGACCGACTGCAAACAGACGCAACGAACTGTAATTATTTTTTTAGAAGCTATCCTTGAGTAAACAGTAAGCTTATTGAAAAAAAGAATGACCTTAAAAGGTGGATTAAATATAAAATATATGCCAGAACAGCTCCTAATATTACATTTAAATAATTTCCCGAATCATATCACGATACACGTCTCAATTCAATCCGCGGATCACGTAACAAAGGATAAAGGATACAGGCGATACATGGAGTGGAATATTAGGAGCCGACGCAATGATCAAAGAGATAAGTAAAAGAGGATTTCGCGTTTTTAAAGATCACCAAGGTGACATTATATTTGAGTGAATTGGAACCGTATTTGGATGATCCGATCCAACGGGAGTGCTTTAATGAGAGATATGGATTCAATTTGTTACAAGTTGAGAATATCTATATGAAGGACTTACGTATAATGCTAAATTATGATTTTCTTTTTGTAATCTATACCTAACCATTTTATGGGTGAGAAACTACTCCAAATTGATAAAATACATATAAACATATTGATGGTAAGCAGAAGAAAATTACAATTGCCATAGAAAAAACATACATAAATTTGTGGCTAATTATAAGGTTAAATTTATAATTTGTATCCTTAATAATACTAGGCTGATGTTCATTTGTACTTACTTAATGTTGTTGATAATGACATTCAAAACCCATAATTATATGTATATGTTTTTGTCCTAAAAAATGGATACTAAGTACTAAAAAACTTCTTTTACATAGATTTTAAAGGTAAAGAATTTTTAATTAACCCTTGTTTTAATTGATTGACTGGTTTTATACTTTTTGTGTTAAAAAATTATTATATATTTTTGAAACAAACGCTTGTTACAGAATACCTTTTTCAGAAAACCCGATCAGGTTTTCCTAATGCAATATGCTTATTCTACCAAGAAGGAAATCGACGACAGATATGAATTAGTTTTTTAAACCAGAGCATTGTAAGGATTAAAAGTCAATAAATGAACCCTTATCTTGAAGTCCCCATTTATTCATTTTATTGACAAAACATATAAAAATATACGATGACAACCCACACGAAGAAAAAAAAAATAATACTTTACAGATATTTCGAATATACAATAATAATAATATTAAATATACGTATATAATTAACTTACTTTAATTCTAATATAAATTGTAATGATATAATTTCTAATGCAATATTGGTTTTGGAAAAAAGATGAGAGAAAATATCTACACTTTAATTTTGTGACTGATTCCATTACCGTTTGACACCCAGGACAATACAGACAGATAGACGGCGAAGTATCATAAATTGGGCTGAGTTTCGCCCTTTACGTACGAAACAGGAACCGACAAATCAACCTTATTACATACAGCTTTTGAAGCGCTCGTAGCGGAGTTTACTTAGCTGTTCTCAACCGATCAGCAAAGTTAAGCAACGTCGCCCGCGGTCATGAGTTGGATGGGTGACCGCTAGTGACATTACTACTGAGCGTTTCCGTGCTTCGGAGGGCACGTTAAGCCGTCGGTCCCGGTTGTTGTCTTAGGATGGCAGTCGTTATAGCATGGTGGTAGGGTATTTTGCGAATGCCCGCCTGGCTACCCTCAAGTGGAAAATCTGTCGCCAAGCACCTAACGGTGTGTTCCGGCAACTGTCCTTGAGAGCCAGTACTTCTAGGTTAGCCTGAACAACATCTTCGACCACATCATCACTTACCATCAGGTGAGATAGTGGTCAAAGGCTAACATATCAGGCATAAAAAAAAAAAAAAATCCTTTACGTACGAAACAGCACATATTAGCGCATATTATTGAGATCTTGCTATGTTCTCAACAACACCTGAATCTGTGTCCGAACTGATTTACATACACAACTTCGTATCAAATGTTCAAAGTTATAGTTACACAAACTTACAGTCAAACGTAAACATACTAATATCTCTAAGTCCAAGTGCCCATGTAGATCTAGGTTCGCTCGTAACTTTAAGACTTTCGCGACTTGAACACATATATAAGTAGTTTCCACCAAGATCCAAGTCGTGGCAGCTGTTTTCGAAAATAAAAAATATCTTCCAGGACACCGACCGGACTACGTCAGTCCGTTTCATTTAGACCACGACCTATGCAACTTGGTCGAAACGTCGAAGTAAATAAAATACATGTTTAATATCGCGATTAAGTCCCGTTAAATGCTTCCTTTCCTTACTATAATAATATTATATACTATATAAAATTATAAACGTGAAAGTTTATAATTTTATATTTATTAGGATATTTGCTACTCTTTCATGCAAAATCTACTGTATAGATTTTAATGAAACTTTGCAAAATATAGCTTACACATCAGAACAGCACATTGGCTATAATTTATAAAAAATATTCTGTGAATTGTCTAAAATATAACTATAAGTGTCAAGTAAGTAGGAAAAAAGTCTGCCATACCCTTCCTATTCTGGCGTGCGCTGCAAAAACGTTTAGTATCATACGTACATAATGTATAACGGAAATGTTTATCTTAAATAGTCCTAAAAAAAGCCCGAAGTATCGTATATCTATCTTGTATTATGTGTATGCCATTATCGGCAAAATAGTGAACCATATAAATTATAATTAACATCTGATGCATATTTGGTAGTGGCAAATTGATCCATATCAAACTAATATTGTAAAGGCGAACGTTAGTGAGTGTGTTTGTATGTTTATAACTTCTTTACGCTCAAACGGGTGGCCCAATTTTGATATCATTCGGTATGGAGGTAGATGAGGCGCTGCATCAACACATTCAATACTTTTTAACAACATCATCTATATCCACACGGGTATAAACGCGGGGCGCACATAGTAACTATATAGTTACGCTTGCTCAATTTTCTTCTGTATTTTTCAAATATATACATTAGGCTTCCAAATTCGTGTGGGATCAAAAAATAACCTTCCATATGACATTAAAGGATTTGCTACGCGTCATGTTCATAAAGTTGATACATATATATTTCGTTAAATCATATTATTTCCGAGGCTAGTTCTGAGTCTGGTAGCACAGATAACGCTGTGAAACGTCAATCTCTGGTAGCTGTGCTCCATTTCGGAAGGATCAAAGTTCCGGGCAGGGATTATAAGGGTCTAAGATAAGCTCATTCTCCAAAGCCTGAATTTGTACTCACCTACTTCCTTTGTTGAAACGCTGATGAGTTGACTTTTTATGAATAATAAGGACGAACCGGACTTATTTTTTGCGATAATATAGGTACTGTATCTTGGGAGGTTATAGTGATGATGTTGAAAATATAAAAAAACGTAAAGTTAAGTGATAAATCATATTATTAAAACACAGTATTACTTTATTAATAACGCTAATCTACGTATAAGTGATATACCGAGTTCAAAGTACCTATAGATCCTTAATAAAAAGAGACCAACGTGCAAAATAGTACGTAACCTAAAATAAAAGTGAGTGGAAAAATAATTATAAATGCGATTTTGGTTTGTCATGCGATATTGCCTGTTATTATATAGAAATCGATGCTTCTAAATATGATTACACAAGGATAGCGACATCACTGCGAGAGTTAAGTGTTTGAAATAGCACTTCTTTTAATCAAATGAAGTCTAGTTGTCACCGTCTCAGTACAACAGTTAAACTAATACAACAGTTAAAATAATACAGTTGGAGTACAAAGTGTCGGCTCAAAACGAGTATGTTCCGATTGGCCGAGTAGAATAGGCATCCGGCTTGAAATTGGAGGACGTGGTTTCGATTCCCGCCCGGGACAAAAATTTTGTGCAGCAATAATTTGCAAATGTACCTGAAACGGTGCAATTAGAGCCGCATCACAAGCAAGAACTTGTCAAGTACTTAATTCATTCAATTTGTCATATCAAATTTAGTACTACTTTACTATTACTTTTATTTGCCTGCAAAGTTGAATTCTAATCTTCACCACGGTTGCTTAAATTGGCATAGCATGTTCCGGGTAACCTATATGGTGATACGGATGGAGATAGTCGTGGGTTGAAATTCCTGTTTTTTATGTCTTTATTAACAAGATACTGCGAACTATACGTATAACACTACAGTTACTACAAAGCACATAGCATTTATATCAGAATAAAAAAATAGAACAAATTTGGCTTTGAGTTACCTTATATAAGTTAACAGACAACAACAACGGGTTGGTGGAAGCTGTCCAAGCGGTGGGGTCTCATTTATTTAAGACCCCCCGCCGAAATAAACCAAATAAACTCTCAGAAGTAGCCATCAAGCTGATGGAAGATCGGAATGAGATGAGACTGCAATCTTCAGCTGATATGTCGAACTACGGCAAGCTCAATAGATGAATTTCGAAGGCACTGCGATACGACTTGCGCACCTTCAATACAAATCGTATAAAGGCCGCAATCGAACGTAATCAAGGCTCCAAAGTGTTCGCTAAAAATTCGTCTATAGGGCAAAGCCAAATGACGAAGCTGAAGATTGACGATGGCAGAATCATCTCATCAAAACTGGAGATTCTGAGAGAACTTGAGAGGTTTTATGGACAGCTATACACCTCGACACGAGAACCCGTTGTCAGTACAGCTCAGGACACGAGAGCTAAGCTGACTTGACACTTCACCGAAGACATCCCGGACTTCAGCCTATACGAGATTAGAATAGCTCTCAAACAGCTTAAGAACAACAAGGCGCCAGGTGATGACGGACAGAACTTCTGAGATCAGGTGGAAAACCGGTACTCTCAGTCCTCCAGAAGTTATTTAATTCCGTCATCCTTGAAGGTAAAACGCCAGAAGCCTGGAGCAGAAGCGTAGTGGTACTGTTCTTCAAAAAAGGTGACAAGACCTTGTTGAAGAACTACAAGCCCATTTCACTTCTGAGCCATGTTTATAAGCTGTTCTCGAGAGTCATTACGAATCGTCTTGCTCGTAGGTTTGATGACTTCCAGCCTCCCGAACAAGTTGGGTTCTGAAAAGGTTTTAGCACCATAGACCACATTCATTCACTCCGCCGGATTATACAGAATACTGAGGAGTATAATCGGCCATTATGTTTAGCGTTTGTGGCCTATGAAAAAGCCTTCGATTCAATCGATACCTGGGCCGTACTGCAGTCTCTTCAGCGATGCCAAATTGACTAAAGGTACATCGAAGAGCTGAAGTGTTTGTATAGAAACGCCACCATGTCGATTTGACTAGAGGACAAGAGCACGGAACCAATCCAACTGCAACGAGGCGTGAGACAGGGAGACGTTATTTCTCCGAAACAGTTCACAAATGCGTTGGAGGACGTTTTTAAGCTCTTGAACTGGAAAGAATTCGGCATCAACATCTATGGCAAATACATCATTCACCTTCGTTTTGCCGATGACATAGTTATAATGGCGGAGTCGCTTGAGGAACTCAGTATAATGCTCAGCGACCTCAGTAGAGTTTCCCAGCAGGTGGGTCTTAAAATGAACATGGACAAGACCAAAATTATGTCTAATGTTCATGTTGCACCCGCACCAGTAGTTGTTGGGAACGATACGCTCGAAGTTGTTGACCATTACATATACCTGGGATAGACTGTCCAGTTAGGTAGGTCCAACTTTGATAAAGAGGTCGCCCGAAGAATCCAACTCAGATGGGCAGCGTTCGGGAAGTTACGCGACATCTTCTCTTCGAAGATCCCGCAGAGCCTGAAGACCAAAGTCTTCAACCAGTGTGTGTTGCCAGTGATGACTTATGGCACTGAGACGTGGTCCTAACTGTGGCCCTCATGGACAAGCTCAGAGTCACTCAACGAGCTATGGAGAGATCTATGCTCGGAGTTTCTTTGCGCGTTAAATCCGGAACGTGGAAATTCGGCAAAGAACCAAAGTCACCGACATAGCTCTCAGAATTTGCAAGTTGAAGTGGCAATGGGCGGGCCACATTGCTCGACGAACTGATAAACGATGGGGAAGAAAGGTTCTCGAGTGATTACCACACTACACCGGAAGACGTAGAGTTGGTAGGCCCCCCACTAGGTGGACTGACGACATCGTGAATGTCGCGAGTTGCCAATGTTTACAAGCGGCTAATAGCCGTTCTTTGTGGCGCTTTATGGGGGAGGCCTTTGTTCAACAGTGGACGTCTTCCAGCTGATGATGATGATATAAGTTAAAGTTAATTGTAAAATTTCACCACCGCAGTTCAAAATGGCAAAGCGTGTCCCAGCCCTAGGTGCGGATGGTCGCGGGTACGATTGCTGTTCTATGTTAAAAGTTTTTTTTTGCTGTAATTATAAAAATTTTTTTTCAGTATCTCAAAATATTTTGTACCTAATATATTTGGGCAAGTTGTTAATGGCGGATTTTTGTCTCCAACCCTAAGTAGTGTAAAATAAACATACGTCAATATAACCATACCTTACTCGTAGCATTGACGCACCGGAGAAAAGGTCTTGCCTAGATGGTGTTGACTTTGTCTTTTGACCCTCGTCATTCGTAATAATGTTATGAACTAATTGATCACATATTCAGCACTACGTGGTCATATACCTCTTATATAGCTAAACTTTTTCTGAAGAAGAATATTTTTGGGATACTTACATATGTTGCCGATTTATATCAAAAACGGCTCTGTTAAAGAACAAAACGTTCTATAATTCTTCAAAAGAAACAATACAGTAAGTTTAAAAAATATAAAATAATCGGCAAAAAAATCACGTTAGAGATCGAATACGTCAACCCGGGTTTCGAGCATATCAGATGCTCATCATCAGGGTGAGTACGCAGCGGAGTCTGTGAGTTGCGGCACTGACCGTGCCCACTAGGAGCACGCAAGTGATTCGATCCCTAACGTGAGTGTTTTGCCGGTTGATTTATAATGTTTAAATATGGATGAAACTTACGAGAACTAAATTCAAAAAATACAGCTCAAAACGCATTTAACAGAGTAAAGATTAAAGCTGATGATTGATTTGTTGGTCTAACTAAATAATATAACTATTATTGTGTTTGAAGCAATGATAGCTGAGCGGTAATAGCTATGGACTGCCGTGCCACAGGTCCATGGTTCTATCCCCACCGCCGTCTTGAGTGCGGTGAACCACATGCATTTTGCGAATGCTCGCTCCGCTCAAGTAAAAAATCTGTCGCCAAGGACCTAACAATGTGTTCCGACAGCAGTCTTTAAAAGTCAGTAAAATTACAGGCACATTCGATACAAGCATAGTTAAATATTTACTTAATTATAACAAATATTTTTAAAATATTTTCAGGAAACATTAAATTAATATTTCAATAAAACACTCAAAATATATAAAAATAAGATCAATAATCAATCAAACTCTCGTAGAGTCAAGTCCTCCTGAGGATGCTTCGTGTAGATGCGTCGAAAATTCTTCCGATTTGGCTGCGTGGCGTTTGTGACGTCACGTCGACTTGACAGGAAAATTAGGCGGAAATGTCACTAGATATATTTTTAATATTTTTAAGCGTTTTATTGAAATATTAATATAATGTTATTTCCGCAAAGTAACGCCTGAATCTATGTGGGTACAACTGTATGTCTCAGGGTGACGGGCGCAGTGCAGTTCATCACTTGTGACAAAATGCATCTGATATAGGTAGAGGTACCGCTAAAATGAGGTTTGTGCTTGTTCCGTCACATCCCCATAAAAAAAAACTATTGAGTAAGAAAAGCTGAAGTTGAATGAAATATCAACTATCAACAAATCTATTAGCGAACGTGGAAGTTAAAAGTATTGTACTTTGTAGTTTATCGTAAGATCGTAAAGTTTCAATATCAAATTAAACCGGCACTGATGCAGCGCAACGCCAACCCCGCAGATCGTTAGGGCTTTCCGATCTGTTATTTAAATTCTTTCGCATTTTTATTACGATGGCAAAAATTTACTGTATTCGGCAGTCAACTTCTCTCTGGTTGTCGCATAAAACAAAGGAAATGAAGCGTTTCGCTTTCCGTAGCTCCTTTTCCTCCTTAAAACCGGTTGCGTATTCTATGGGCCAGGTATTTTCAATTTCATGTCGTCAGCGTACCGTTAGAAGTATTAAGATAATATGGCTTTTGTTATCTTTGTCGGTAGATAATAGGTATTATTTGTTCTCTTTGCCCTTGAACTAAGTCAAGTAGAATTATCTAAACATGTATTGTTATATATTTTAATAGTTTTTATCTCAGTTATTCTCAATACCTCTGTTCGTACATACCATGTTTCAAGCAAAGAAAATACTTTCTTTATTCATTATCTACTGTTATACTCATCCAGACCCTTAAAAATGTATGTATTCAGTCGTAGTCTTCTAATCCTCTTCATAACATGCCCATATTGAAACATGTTCTTAACTTTTTCTATGTAAATAAAAATAACAATAATCAATTATTATCGTAGCGAAGTTTGCTTAGCTGTTCTTAATCGATCAAGTAAGTTAAGCACCGTCCGCCGCGGTCATGAGTTGGAGGGGTGACCGCTAGTGACATTACTACTGAGCGTTTCCGTGCTTCGGAGGGCACGTTAAGCCGTCGGTCCCGGTTGTTGTCTAAGGATGGCAGTCGTTATAGCATGGTGGTAGGGCATTTTGCGAATGCCCGCCTGGCTAGCTACCACCCTCAAGTAGAAAATCTGTCGCCAAGCACATAACGGTGTGTTCCGGCAGCTGTCCTTGAGAGCCAGTACTTCTGGGTTAGCCTGAACAACATCTTCGACCACATCATCACATACCATCAGGTGAGATAGTGGTCAAAGGCTAACCTATCAAGCATAAAAAAAAAAAAAAATGAGTCAGTATTTCTAGGCTAGCCTGAACAACATCGCTGACCATCACTTACCATCAAGTGAGATAGTGGTCAAAGACACATAATAAAATGTCACAGGCTAGAAAAAAAATTACCTAACATTATATGGGAAATTTAATGATTTTTAATAGGCAACATTTCCACTGGCGTTGTAGAATTCCGTCTCACTGAGTAACACTATGGTCCATCCTTCCTTACAGAATCAGAGACGTAAAAGCAACATTCGGTGGTAATTAAGCTTAACAACTTGGTCAACACTGCAGAGGTCGCAATATACTGTAACTTATAAAAATTATCGGTGGCAATCGTGGCAAACAAATAATAATCACCAATAAATTAGTGGCAAGTATGAAGAAAGATGCTGAATGCTACTATTAATTTTGATAGATAGATCGGCAATAGATCGAACTCTTTATTGAATACACCATAATAACAACATTAAACTTATTACTAAAACATAACTTAAACCCTAGTGTATCAATGGGTCTAATCGCTCAGAGCGATCTCTTCCAGACATCCCATCAATAAGGGATATGGTCAAGATATTTTAACGTCCTTTTTGTTCTGTGATGGCAACAGTCTCCTTACCAAGACCCAGTCCTTAGAAAAATGTTGTTAGGTACAATATGATCTTTAGGTAACGATGTATAGTATCACTTAGATATATCATATAGCGGACTGTTATCAGTAAGTTTGTTTCGTCACATTCTGTACTTATGTTTTAAGTTCTTAAATCAAATGTACGGGTACAATATTATGTTTATTGCCACTTTTCAGTTGGGGCGTACTCGCGAGCCGCGATGATAATATAGAGCCTACAAATTCAAGAAGGTCATCTATTGACAAATATCGTGCGTAGCTTTACGGGGATTTTCTTTTTACCAAAACTTAATCCCTGAATTCATTATCTTGATCCTTTTTTGCGAAGAAGGTTGAACATAATGAATTCTGTTTTAGCTTCTTCCATTTATGTATATTTATAAGTACTTACCTTACATTTTCGTTTTCAAGCAGCTATTGGTTCTATTCCACATTTTTCGTATTAAATAAACTAGCATAAAGTATTTTATAACTTGACGTTTTTCAGTAGGTACTTGTTTAACATAAATTGCGATCTAATTGCTATATTAAGGTCAAATAATAGCATTTTGACCACAGATCAGAGAAACAAGGGAGATTTGCCTTCAATCCGCGTTTGTGTCTCCACGTCCTCCGTTCACTCTCACATCAATAAAAACAATAAGTATGGCGTACATACGCACATTTTGCCACGCACACTAAGATTCTCGCTGCACGCGTATACAGTAACTAATCGTACACATCCAAAAATTGGTTGTGCTTCAGCCAGTAGCTACGATCACTAGTTACACATACAGACACAGCTGTTAAAACACTGATCCATTGCGTTATCGGAAGAACTGATGCGTTTATTGATGTGTACTAATTTCTTACAATCATGCCTGATTTAGGCTAGATGCGTTCGCACGTGCCACGCCTCCATTACCTATCTCCCTTGTTCCCTGATCTGAGATTTCGAGTAACCTCGACGTTTCAAATCAAATCATTTTGTATGTTACGGTACGTGCGATGATGCGATCACAGACGACGAAGTAGGCCCACCGTCTTCAGCCGGGCACGATAGGACTTCATCACCTAGCACCAGCAACGCGGGGCTCGCTCCACCCCCACCCAGCTCCCCGCTGCCGCCACCGGCGCCGGTATCGCGCCGAGGCGGCGCGGGCGGCGCTCCGCAGTGCCCGCCGGGAACTCGCAGACGCAGCTGCGCACTCGCCCTGATGATGACCATCTGATATGCTCGAAACCCGGGACACGTATTCGATACACAACGTGAGTGTTTATGCCGGTTTAATTTATCATATTTAAATATGTGTGAAACTCACGAGAATTTCATTTCAAAAAAAGTTTCAAATAAAGTTGACGGTGGCAATTTGAAACGTAGAGAGAGTTTGAAGAGTTTGAACGTAGTCAAAAGTGCAATATTGACCTTTAATTGTGCACTGTTAGGCCCGGAAGTGTAATTTAAACATGAATTTTGATTACCGTAAAAAAAACAATTTCAATCCACTCGCGGAGTATAGAAAATTCCTTACAAAAATGTATCAATACACTCTGCTCTGGAAGTCGATCAAAAACGCTTACAATTGAGGAAGAAAATCAAAGATGACAAAAAAAATGCAAGGTAACATATAAATATATAAAAATATACGACACAAAAACAAAGTGGCGTTTATCATGTATATAATGTCACTATCACGTTGCCAAATTAGTGCCTGGAATTCAACAAGCAAATCTTAGTACACAACTTGTGCTTGAGTATGATATCGTAGTCTTAGGGTACTCAGATCAAGTGGGCATCAAGTTGGTCGAAATTGCTAACTGTATATATGATATCAAAGCCGAGAGGCTCAAGTACACTCAGTGTGTGCAAATGTACATGCCTAGTTAGCTTAAGCTTAGGGCAGGTAAGCATATTGCAATTTGGGTTGCAATGACTAAAATACGCAAGTCAAAACATTTTAGTTCGTTTAACGTCAAGGACACTCTTAGGAAGATCAATTAATAACGAATGTACTGTCGCGTTAGGCTAGATGATGTGAAGCTACTGCAAGAATAACAGTTAAGAAGCTCTCCCTTTTCGAAACTTTTTTTTACTTGCCATAGAACGGTAGCGGCCCCATCGTTGCCACGGTAGGTAAGAAGAGCGGCGCACCGTAATACCGGGACTCCTCTCCCGCCGTGGCCTCTCACCGTGAGCTGTGGCGTCGCCCATACAACACCACAGCCCGCATCAGATGCGGTGCCGCGCATACAGCACCGCAACCTACCCCTTGCGATCTTTTCTGGACTTAGGCAAAGCCCAGTGGAGTGGCCCCTTTGGAACGGTTTATATGTATATCATATATTCTTAGTCGGCACTAAGAATACATATAATAAATTACAATGCTCATAGAAGACAAATTAAAGTTGCACGTGTAAAAAAAATATATTAAGAAATCATACTATATAGTATCACAAAAGAAGTTTGGACTATTCCGCCTCTGCCAAGCTATTATCTGTCACCTAACGTAATACAAACAAATATTCTAATAATTCTATAATAATAAAATATGTTCTGTAACACATTGTCAAATACGCGAGTTTTTTCCAATCTTCTTGCAGTAGTTCTATAAAGATTTTTTTTGCTGCCCTTGATAGTAGAATGTAAAATATTGTAATATAATAAGCAATTGACAATCGAGCGAATACAATACAATTTAGAGCTTTATATGAACCGTCCCCTAGGATGTTTAAAGCAAGTAATAAAATCTGAGCACAATCGCATCTCACCCAGTCAGTATCTATGGCCGATTGGTTAAGGCACCATTTTTATGCTTGATAGGTTAGCCTTTGACCACTATCTCATCTTATGGTAAGTGATGATGTGGTCGAAGATGTTGTTCTGGCTAACCTAGAGTTAACTAACAAAAAAATGGTGCAAATAAACCCTCTAGTTTCGATTCCCGTTCGAGATAAAAATAGTATCATTTGAAGCGCTCGTAGCGAAGTTTACTTAGATGTTCTCAACCGATCAGCAAAGTTAAGCAACGTCGCGCGTGGTCATGAGTTGGATGGGTGACCGCTATTGACATTACTACTGAGCGTTTCCGTGCTTCGGAGGGCACGTTAAGCCGTCGGTCCCGGTTGTTGTCTTAGGATGGCAGTCGTTATAGCATGGTGGTAGGGCATTTTGCGAATGCCCGCCTGGCTAGCTACCACCCTCAAGTAGGAAATCTGTCGCCAAGCACCTAACGGTGTGTTCCGGCAGCTGTCCTTGAGAGCCAGTACTTCTAGGTTAGCCTGAACAACATCTTCGACTACATCGTCACTTACCATCAGGTGAGATAGTGGTCAAAGGCTAACCTATCAGGCATAAAAAAAAAAAAAAAAAGTATACGTAATTACTCTAAAAATTTGAAATTCTATGTACAAAATCTCAGGAAGGCCACAGATAAGGCGTGTTCTGTTTGAGCCGAGTGACATTATCCCGACGCGGGCTTGGCATTTCTCTGGAACATGTCACTGTGAGAACCTCCGCCCGGATGCCAGCTAGAAATACCGCGTCTGTAAATATACAGGCACGGTGGAAGCTTAGCGGGTTCTTAATATACAACATGTCAAACATTTCTCATTACGTTTTACGAACGAGGTGCTTATAAATACGAGTATTATAAATAATAGAATGATTTTTATTTCAAGCTAGCTGTACCTGCGACTTCGTTCGCGATTGCCGCACCTGCAAACTAATTATTCACATTTGAGCACTTTTTATCTCATATTAGGCAACGCTGTGGTCTGCGGTGAAGCACTCCTAGTAAAGCATAAATCAGAAAGGAGCTTTTTTTATACTTTGGGTTTGATAGCTCCCGGGTTGTATTTTCCAGAAGACAGTAGTTAAGTAACTCAGAGAGTTCCTTCGCTGTTCGCACAATAATAATGTTGATTTTGACTTTCATCCCCTTTCCCGAGGAAACCGTGCTGAGTTTCGGCATAAAAAGTAAACAATCATCTTTTTCGTAGTATGAACTCAAATCGTGTTAAGTTTCATTGAATTATATACTGTAGTTATGGAGTGATGCACGGCCGGGATACAGACAGACAGACAAAATAAAAAAATATATATTTGGCATCAGTGTCAGCTACAGAGTACTCTCTTATTTTTTTTTTAACATATCTGACATGTACGGAATTGTATCTGTTACAGTTCTATTATAAGTACAGATTAAGAAACCCAATACTTCAATTAAAAACAACGATTTTTGAAAATTTAAAGTGATAAACAAAGAATCAAAATATAAAAATCTCGTTTTTAAGCACCATTATATTTAAATTATAATTAAATATAATATGTAAAAATTAAATAAATATATCGGGGAGTGCATAAAAATTGAGTTTAAAGATTCTATCCGGAACGACAGACAGACAACAAGAAAATGATTTAATAATGCATTGTCATCGAGCTGTGAGCTGCCTTGAAAGTTTCTGTTTTATAACAAACTTTAAACGGAACCGACTTCTTCTTCTAAAAAACATTGTAAGAAAATATTTATGACTTCCAACACTAGAAGGTATGAAATAACTTGTTAAAATCGGTACCATACTGCTTACAAGATCATTTACTCGCCTATAACACTGTTCATCAACAAAAGTTTGCAATTACCATATAATCATCCAGGTACGCAAATAACTAACATAACAATTACTTTGGTAACAGACAAACGTACAAAAATGGAACGCTGTAAAACTAAAAAAAAGAACCCAAACAAAATGAAATACAACAGATAAAAAAATATAAACTTGATCATTACGAATTGCTGTTAAGAATCTTTACCATGCAATTTTAGCCTAGTAAAGTTTAAGATAAATATAGACACTACATACTCTTACCAGTCATGAATACTGCATATACATGTATACAGACCCACCAACTTAACTGTTCAGGTGGCAGAAAAAAGAACTAAAACTTTTCCTCAAATTGTGACAGTCTGTAGTTGATTTCCATGACTAGTAGCGCCCTCGAAAACTGCACAGTTAAGTTGGTGGTACTATACATCGATTGTGGCACTCAAGCACAAACTATTCAGAAATACGAGTACTAGCAATTATTCTATCATCCAGGTTGAACCTAATTGACCAATATACTCTTTTCAGTTAATTGGTGGCAGTTATTAAATTACTCGTTTGAAGCTAATGAAATCCAAGTAGGACCAAGTTACGGAACATATTCTAAAAGAATCATTAAGTGTAGATAATCCAGAAAAAGTAATAAATGGTCATATCTGCGATGAAATGGTCGTACGTATACAAAAAAATATGCATCGATTTGAGAACATTACCCTGTTTTTGGAAGACGGTTAAAAATTAAATGTCATGAAATGGGATAAATTACAACTATCTCACGTTCTACAAGTTTATTAATGGAATAGACAACTAACTGTTCTAACTAAGATATCATTGAATGCGACACGGTAAGTTTAGTTTTTTATCCGACTGACTTTTAACAGTAAATATTCTGAAAATACAAATATTTCAATTCGGTTTCAAATATTGTTAGAATTAATTTATGTTCGAGTCTTCAGTAAGCCGGAATGACAGACAGACAAACAGACGTATATAAGGGATTCTAAATATTGCACGTTTAATGTTATAGATGAGAGATATTTTAAACTTTTTTTCGTAATGTATGATTAAAGTTAATTATTTTTATTGCTCGAACAACTCTCTCTCTCATTCTCAATCTCACTCTCTCTAATTCCAAATATTGCTTTTTAATAGTGTAGAATAAAGATACTTTTTGCGCATAGCTCATCTATATATAATTATTTTTATATCTCTTTGAACACCCGTTATATAATACGTATTTTTTTTTTGTAATGTGCTAGTAGTGTGTTTTCTCTTTATATCATTTTCTGTTAATCTATCTGTCTAGAAATAGCCCAGCTTCCTAAAGTAGGCAAATGAAGAGTTTTTAATTATGAGTACCGAATAAATAGAAATACATAGGTATATGCCTGAACTGTATTTTTACTGCCAAAAGACTGCCATTAATTAATATGTCCTGAAATTATCCACACGATATTTATAATCTCGATTCAGTCCAAATAAAGTTTCCTCCAGAAGTATGTACCTACTTCAATAACTATCTAGATATTTTTGGAGGAAACACGAATTAAGAAAAGTATACGCAGGCAAAGTAGCGGACAAAAAATTGTGCAAATAAAATAAATCCAACATTAAAGGTACTGCGGTGACGAGTCCTTCTTTACGTTTAAAATTATCGGCGAATATTTTGCCGCTTGATTGAAAATTCGTTTCAATCTAACGAACGAGCGCGCACCGCAGTCAACAAGAAATTTAATTTGTCGTGCAAATTTTTGCGTTGATTTTTCTGGAAGCTTTCAGTTAATTGCATCCTAACTTGATCAGGATTTGCTTCGCAAATTTCAGTGGTGACAGACTTTTACTTAGGATATTTTGCCCCTATATGGTTAGTAATTATTTTTCATTTCATATTTTAACTAAAAAAAATATGCTTCTTATGCAGCACATTTTTTTGTTGTCTTTGGTACTCAGTTTTTTATACACAATAATTGCATTACAAGATTCTTTACCATTAATATTGACGCTCGTATATCTTCAATGGTAGAGAGTTTAAAAAAGCCTCAATAAGAATACTCGACTGGACTTAATCAAAGTAAGCAACCAGACATTAAACGGAATCGTCTTTTTGTCATAAAAACTAATGTGAATTTGGAAAGTAAGATATTGGCTAACGCCTACGTAATATCTGACCGCATCTAGCAACTCTCGAAGCTAGTCGCATTCTTTGAGAATGGACATCTATGCTGCCCGAACACTAACACGTGTAGATAGGTACTAATTTTGTAACTTAATAAATGGTAGGGCATTTTGAGAATGGCTAGCTACCACCCTCAAGTAACATAGTATTCCGGCAGCTGTCCTTGAGAGTCCGTAATTCTAGGTTAGCCTGAACAATATCTGCAACCACATCATTACTCACCATGTTTATGAGCCTTCGCACCTATTGCAATAACGGTCAAAGGCAAGCATAAAACTTATAAAAAAACGTGTTAGACTTTGAAGGCGGCTTTATACAAGAAGTAGGTCTAACTTTTAAGCTAACCTCTAAAAATACCGATACCAATTTTAATATTTTGAAATGTCTACTTTCATTATTACACAATAATCTAAATTTTTCAGTAGTTTGGGTATAGTTTTGGATGTACTGTAGTAGTTTGGGGTTTGATACAATTTTATATAAGTTTTGCATGTTTTATAATATTATCATATTGGATGCCAAAGGTTATCGAGCGAGTCATTGCTGTTGGTAATATATCAAAAATATCGTGAGCATTGAGAGTGAATAATATTTATGCTTGGTTGTAGTAAGTAGGTCCACAGTAACATATACTTTCTATGTATAACATTAGGTTTTCACCATTGCCTGTGTTGAACACAGGTATATGATGATTTACAGCCATCTTAAACACTCTATTTTTCATTTCTAATATGAGGCTGATAAAAAATATTTTTTTAGGGCCTCGTCAAAAGATATGGTCATTTATGAATTTTAAATATGGAACGCATACTGCGTCGCTGCCGCGTGTCATCCCGCTTAATATGTATTTTTGTAATTCATACTGGCACTCTAGTTCTTAAACAGAAGAACAGAGTAATAAAATAATTCATAAAGCATATACTAACCCGAGAAAGTCACATTTATTCTGATACAAAATTATATTTTCAGTTTTTACATAAACACAACCGTAGCTTTGTTAATATTTGTCTTATTACCAACAGCTGATTAAGAAAATCTTAGATATGTTATTTTGTTTACAATAATGACAGTACTTTTCTTTAAACTTTCGTGAACTAAGTTCATGTTTCTAAATTCTAAACGGGTCTTTTTACGCACGTTTCGATCAAGTTGCATTGACCGTGATCACGAGTACTCGTGACCACGGTCAATGCAACTTGATCGAAACGTCGAGGTTAGTCAAAATATAATTATTTTGATGTTTATTCGTGCGTGAAAAGACCCGTTTAGAATTTAGAAACAATAATGACAGTGTACCTACTTAGTTATATTTAGAATATATATTTTGTTCCATAGTTTGTATGCAAACTACTACACGCGTTGTTTATATTGTCTATAATATACCTATATATAATTATAATCCGACCACAAACGTATTTCCGCCCTGGAGAAAGAAGCAATAATTATGAGTTTTTCCCGCCCTACGGTGAGAAGTAGAGACTTCCACCCACCACCCGGATCTAATGAAACACTACTTTCCGAGTATGAGTTAATATTATAGTTTATTTGTTATAGTTAATATTGAAATATATGGAAATATACAATACTCATAATATGTTTACAGTTAAAAATCGTTTTAACCGTTTTGGGATGCAAAAAAAGCAATATAAAAATTTATAATACTAAAATCTGCATCCAATGTATTATAAAAACTGCCGCTCAGGTTTATATTTATATTGACAGACAGCACTATTTATATAGAGTGCTAGAGCGTTAACACGTGCTAGTGATTTAAATAATTCTTTAATTAATTGACTATGACTAAAACCCGCTCGTAGAAGCATTGACGAAATTTAAATGAGATAATTTTGGATATATACTCTATCAACACAAAAATAATTACCAAGATTGGATAATCCAATAAAAAGTTAAGCATAGCAGGTCAGTACATAAAAAAAGTTTATCACAAAAGTTATCGTTACTTACCAGTACTTTTTTCTTAGTTCAAGGAGTGTGTTCCTATTAGGTTCTCCTATTACTAAGTGCAAGCATGAAGAAACACTTTAAAAACAGTATCAAAATATCCAACAATTTGTGACAAGAAGTAAAGACAACTATTTAATCGAAGCATATACAGGTCAGGCCACTTCGATAAACATCGTTAACACCGGCGAAATTGCCAGCTACCCGCTACCTCTGTATAATGTCAGTCCACACGTCAGTTAAGTCAGTAGCAATACTGACTACTATATTTTCTCATATTAAGTCGAGGCTTTTTTTTAACACCGCTGAAATTTATCTTTGTAAAAAGAGGGATTTCGACTACTGTGCTACGTAACATTATAAACAAAAAATATGTTAGTGGAGAAAAAATATGAATATGAATTGTTATAAATTTTGTGGCCAAAACCGCGGTCCCAAGATCCTTACTACGTCATGAGTTCAATAGTACCTTCCCAATTTTAATTAATTAATATGATAATATTTTATAAGAAACTAGCATTCCGGCGCGGATTCCCCCGCGGGTATCGCTTATCTCGCAAAACCATTTACCTTATTTTGCGCAGTTGGATAAAAATTATCCTATGTGATTTCTGGATATTTCCAAGCTTTCAAGCTAATTCCATATCAAATTTGATCAACAAAAATGATTTGGATGAATAAAATGGAATCAAAAAAGTACAGTTTAAGTTCCTCGTTGCATACATTAATACAAATCTTTCCTGTTTATAATATTAGTATAGATATATACAAAGCATGTCTATCAGACCCTCCATGAGATAATCCACGAACTCGCATCTTGCGACTGGTATGTAATATGGTGGACGTGTTATCGTCGTCTCTACTGACACCGGTTACAAAAGCGCTTACAAATACTAATAACTAATTAATTTATAACCGTCATTTGGGCTCTGACAAACTAATTGCTCTGAGCATATGGCACACGGATGTGTGACCATCCTTATCAGACTAGTATGGAGGTGCTTTTGACTAATCATGCAATGGAGCTTAGAAAAAAAAGTCCCAGTAAAAATAATCAACAATAAAATAGTGACACATTATTTTGTCCCAAAATGTTTGCGGTAGGTAAAAAACGACATTAGGTACTCTTATATTGGAAACGGAATAAGACACTCGTGGATATAAATTGTATGCTGACAGCGTAACTAGTCCGAAAACAATGCTGATCAAGTTACAGTATTTAAAACGACTGAGTATCACAATCGCATCATTGTTCGACGTGTAAAGTTAGTTTCCGTTATTTTTCACTCTATACCCAGTAATACAAAGCACTTTGTCCAGTATTGAAAGAAACATGTATACTTAAAGTCATTTTGAAGGGCTCGTAGCGAAGTTTCCTTAGCTGGTCTTAACCGATCAGCAAAGTTAAGCAACGTCCACCGCGGTCGTGAGTTGGATAAGTGACAGCTAGTGACATTAATACTGAGCGCTTTCGTGCTTCGGAGGGCACGTTTAGCCGTCAGTCCCGGTTGTCGTCATCCGATGGCAGTCGTTATAGCATATTGGTAGTGCATTATGCAAATGCTCGCCTGGCTAGGTACCACATGGCCTGGCTAGCAAAGATGCTATTACAACGCTACAAGACACAAGATTTCAATGGTAGTATTCATTTTGGTGCTAGACGTTGTTAGAATAATCGTTGCCAGCGCTGAAAACAGTAAAAAACTTTAAAAAGTGAAAACTAGAAAATAAAACAGCGCTTACGTCCATCTTTGATCCTCGTACATGGTGGGACTTGACTTATTCCAAAAATCACGCACCATTGCAATAGATTTCCTGACCTTACCTCACCTCAAACCACACCACACTACCCCAACTCAGGGTGATAAAGCCACAGCCTAAAAAGCGTTGCCCAAAACCGCGGTTTTTTTTAATTTTCCCTTTGACAAATGAAGAACTGCAATGGTCTCCAACGTTCACAGCAGCTCAAAGTAGTCAAAATTATCTAAAATAATACAACCAAACTGTGAAAATGCCAACAAAAACGATTGACTTGGGTTAAGCAGCTGTCTTTCGAAACTAGTATCTAATTAGATAATTCTAAATGTATATATATAGATAGATAACTCTTTATTGTACACACCACTAAATTACATTAAACAAAATACGAAGGACAGTCAAGGGTTGTACAATGGGCGGCCTTAACACTAACAGCGGTCTCTTCCAAGCAATTTTTGAATGGAGAGGAAATAGAGGAGTAATAAGACGGGGGTGCATTTAATTAATATTAACAGTCCAGTTGAACAAACTGTAAACTATATTATGATATTATAGCCGCAAAAATGAAATGTAATGACCTAAGATACTGAACTGTAGATATTTGTGGAAGATTCACCTCAAGCGATTTTATGGCAATGAGTCTCCGATATTGCATCCCAGAAATATTAGTGCCTACATTTGATCCGCTGAGGAGCATCTTTTTCCAATATCCGGTGATATTGAACAAGTTTTTCATAGTTAGAAACACTTTTCTTGTACCCAGGTAGTTCGTGAAGGAAACTTCCTTGAAACTTTGAAACCTGCTTTGGTATTTTATAACAAATATAAAAAAATGCTATTAAATAGAAATAAAAGAGTAATTTATAAATAATAATACAATTCAATAGATTTTAAGATTAAAGAACTTTGAAATTACAGACTATTTCTTAAAAATACAAAGTAAAATGAGCAGTTCGGCGACTAATTGGAAGCCTTAGGTAATTTTCTTTTTCTTATAAATTCAAATATTCTTAATTTTGTTAAAATAATCTTATTCCATTCCACCGTAACCTTACCACAAAAGGGTTGAAAGTTCGAGATAAGTAATTAAAACTGCTTATGAATACTAATATAATTAATTAAAGTTAATTAGCCTATCTTGTTTTCTCAGCTTTCTTGGTTTTTTTTGTTTGTTGATTGTTATTTGGAAGGTCAGAGAATGAATTATATTAATGGGTTACTAAAAATACGTAGGTATTATTATCTGTGTATAAAAATGTCTTAAGTAAGTCAATAATTATTTCTGTTAATTGTCACGTAACAGAATTCATATCGTAAGTTATTGGGTAAAAGATATTTGGCAAGTATTCAAGATCCTTTCGCTGTAAAAGTCGTGTTTTTTTTAAATTGCTGGTAAGTAACCCTTTGACCACAATCTCACCTGATGGTAAGTGATGATGTGATCATAGGTGTTAACAGGCTTAACCTAGAAGTACTGCCTCTCAAGGACAGCTGCCGCAACACACCATTAGGTGCTTAGCGACCGATATTCTACTTAAGGTTGGTCGCTAGCCAGGCGGGCATTCGCGAAATGCCCTTCTACCATGTGGTGAAGCTCAAACCCGCGGCGGGATTTGAACCATGAACCTGCTGCGCGTGAGTCCATAGCCAATGCCACTGAGTCATCACTGCTTCGAGGAGGATCAAATCATCAAAATCAAGAACTCTCAAGACTAGAAAAATACTACAAGATTTCTGAACACCGTGAACGAATGTAGCTCTGCAGGCCCTGCTACATTAGGGTTACGTATTGTAATAATGAAATGTTTAAGTTGGGTCACAAAAAAAATTATACCCACATTAAATAGTTTATTTTAATACTAAATTGCATGGTACGTAATATGCTGAAAATCTAGTTGGTCGGGATCTGTACTAGAATGTGGGACCTTACTTAGTCTTAAAGTCTCCGCTGTCTGTCTATCCGTACGAACTTCAAAGAGCATCTTTGGAATCGTTATAAAACTGTTTTTTAACATTTGTTACTAAACATTGGTGTTTTATATGATCAGAGCCATCACACTTATTTACTTATATTATAAATGCCTAACCGCCAAAACTGGTCAGATTTCCATAAAACCTACGAATTCGTAGGATAAAACGTATGTGGATTAAACTTTTGAAGCAAAAAATAATGTCATTCTAACAGGTTTATTTTAAAAATGCCATATCTAATATAATTTTGTTACATCATGAAAAAAGCAAGAATTATTTGTGTTTCGATAAGCCATGACTACTATCCACGGGATCTGCAACCACTGCTAATCGTTTTAAAACACTGAAATTGCTTAGTAATAGTTAGGGGGAATCTCAGTAAAAAAGAGGTATTTCTATTACTAGGCATAATTAGATTAAAATTAATCACGAGTGCAAGACGCTATACAAAGCAGCTCGTGGTATGTATATGCCTGTTTTCTACGATGTATATTGCTTGAAACTTTATAATAAACGGGCTGTCGCTCTTTTGTCATCTTTAGACTATAAATTATACAAAATAATTTAGTTAAATAAATTCAATAAACTATAAGGTGTGCTTTCAATTAATTATTTTTTTTAATTGCTTTGATACATCCACGACGATTCTTAGTGTAACTAACGAAAACGGAACTTTGTAACTATGGGGTACTTATTTTATGACTCATTTCCTTTTGATACAATATATTATGTATCTATTAATGCATTTCACAGGGTAAGACTATTTTTTACATAGTGATGTGATATGTTGAACAGCGTACCAAAATTACGTTATCTGATCATACAGCTCTATGAATAAAGCGCCTTACACACGTCCATGCTCGAGCACAGTTTTGCTTCCGGAAATATATCCCATGAAACGACTGAACATAGAACTGTCTACCACTATTCAAGGTTCAATCTTTTCAGGCACATATGTATTTGTCTTCTCTATAGACACCGGTAACTAACGCGCTAATAAATGCTAATAACTAATAAACTAATTAATTTGTAACCGTCATAATATGGGACGCGAACAGTGTGGTGATCCTTATCAGACTATAGTTTGGAGGTGATATTGGCTAATCATGCGATAGTACTTAGAAAAAACACATACAATTCTTTTTTACATATTGAATAAAGCGCCTTACACACGTGCATGCTCGAGCACAGTTTTGATTGCGCAAATATATCCCATGAAACGATCGAACATGGAACTGTCTACCACACTTCCAGGTTCAGATTTTTCAGGCACATTATAATATATTTGTACAGTTTCACGTTAAAACTTAAATTACCAGTATAGAAGCAGTGTTTTACAATGCAGATATCTTCGTTTATTATATTTTAAACAGATCTGTTTTGAAAATGACAAGGCGTTCAGTGTCTACAAAAAAGTGATAATTGAATAATAAAAATCATATACAATATATGATAATACTAATAGATTTTGATAGTATGTATGTCCGTTTACCGATATGATATACCTACTAGCCATTTTTATGACCATTTATACATGAACTCGACTGGCTGTGAGCTCGGCTTGAACTCTGAATGCCCATTTACAGGCATAGGCAATTGAGTTCATGTCGGGCAGAAAGACATGCCAGAATTTCATGTACATTTGGGGTTTACGCATGCTAACATATAATCTAACTACATTTACAGCGTTCAGTGCACAAGCCGGCTTGCCCGAGAAATATTATTGTCACGGAACAAGCTCGAGGCTCACTTGATGTTAAGCGGACTAACCTCTGCCTATAAAAGATGCATTCCATCACAAGTCACAAATTGCACTGCGCCCGTCACTTTGAGACATAGTTGTTAAGTCTCATGTGCCTGTAATTTCACTGCTTTCAAGGAGGGCTGTCAGAATACACCGTTAGGTGCTTGGTGACAGATTTTCTACTTGATATGGTCGCTAGCCAGGCGGGCATTCGCAAAATGCCCTTCCCTCCCCATGCTGTGAAGCTCAAGCCCGCGGCGGGATTCTAACCATGGACCTGCTGCGCAGCAGTCCATAGCCGATGCCAATGTTACGTAATGGGTATTTTCAGATCTTTCAGAAAAGATCAGAATTATCACAGATACTTTCAGAAAAGAGCATTATACTAGTACGACATCTTTGAGCATATTATATCGTTATAAAATGCCTGTACATTTTGGCTATATCCTCGATACAATTTTGTAATCAATGCCATCCTGTGATGCCATCCAGCGAGCATGTGGTTGTCTATGACGTAGATAAGAATCTGTGCTTGTAGCATTTACAAAATTTAAGGAGTATCTAAGACTACGATCTAAGAACATTTCAAAGTTCGACACCCTTTACGTTCCATGTACACGACGCGACGTTAACTGGCACATATATATCTAAATACTCTTGCAGGTAGCTTAGCTTTTTGGTCTGTAAATATTCAAGTAGTAAATCGCGAGACGATTGATGGTCCAAACGTTAAAAGTTGATGGACGGTTTCTAGTTCGTTCAATCAACGCCCATCTCGTGATCCAACCTCTTTACCTTCAGAAGACACTTGACACTTATCAGTAAAAGTCGCTGTCTAATTTATCTGTCAAATTTATATATCAAGTTGTTGCCATTGAATTGTGTACAGATTTTAGGAAAAAATGCTGAAACTTAGAAAGCTTTTCACAAACGTAAGTCTATTACTTAAAACACGCGTGCAGAAAGAATTCTTATCCATTAAAAGTTTGGGAGCCCACACATTGAATAGGACTTGAGTACTCAAGTCTCTTTCACAGTTGTGTTTTCTTGACGCAAATGGATGAATAGAAATTGTTGATTAAAATCTATCTTGATAAATTAATTGCGTATTTTTTTATGTATTTACCGTCAAAAATTTCAACAGCCCATTGGTTTTGTTTCAATTTTTATATTTTTATGCCTGATTCACCACCATCTAATTAAATTTTTATTTAATACAAGTATTTAACTTTTTTAGAGAGAGTCCTTTCAACTCAGTTTAATTTATCCAGTGATCTATTTTTTTATTAGGACATCTTTTTCTTCCTACTTTTATATGTGGTTAGTAGATGCATAATTATTCTTTCAGGACAACATTTTATTCTTATTTTTAAACGGGGGTAATTACTTTATTGAAAAATAGAGTGAGTATTAAAACATTGAATATTCCATCAAATATTTTTAGTAGTTGTACAATGAAAAGATAAATCGTAGTTAAATCTCTGCAACTGAAGCGACTGTACTGTTAACATTTAACTGTTTGGAGTCTATCTGTCGTCAGCTTTATCAATTATACTAAATTTGTAAGTTTAATTATAAATGTGAATATACCTTCGAAATAAAAAAATATGAAACACAATAAAAAATATTTCAATTATAAAAGAGATGAGAGATCTTTTCTTAGAAGAACTTACAGTCTACCATAATTGAGCTCAGAATTGTGATTAAACAGACATTTTAGTTTTCTTAAAAGTACGGCACGAAAATATTATGTGCCTTATCAATCAGCTAGGGCATATGCTAGATGACCTTCTTGCTGATGGTCCTCGTGGAAGGGGAAACCCTGGAGCTTGATTGGGAGTCCTCGTGGTTGTTCTAGTTGTGGAAGGGGAGGCCGATTGGAGCCGTTCGGGTCACTGACCTGTCGACTGGTATTATATCCGTACACTGATATTTTGAAAAGTGCCTGCACCAGATCGACGGGATGCAAAGTCTGCCACGAATGTGAGACGACGGAGGATACGGCACTCCATACGTTAGAGATCTGTGCCGCATAGGGCCCGCAACAGCCCTCACAGAAAGGTCCACTCTCTGCCAAGCATGGCGTTTAATACTCGGCAGGGAGAGATCGTGGCAGATGGTGGTATCCTTCTGTAAAACGGTGATGGCGCTGAAGGTCATCGAGCTCGGACATTTTCCCTGACCCGCTCCAGCGCAGACGAACGGGGGTGAGGATGTGGCGGTTCACAATCCTCCTACTTTCTCCGTGGTGGGTGGGTCAATGGTGGTGAGTCAGAGGATTGCACTACTCAACATGTCTGGGGGGCGGACTTGGTGAATATGGTCATTCGTCTATAGGCGATGAGGCCTGGCTAACCGGGTCTTTAAATTACGAGTAAAATTTATGTAGGTATTTTGAAGTAATTAATTATTTACAATAAATAAACTTTGGGGTTTAAAAAATAAAGCCTTATCGCGTTCCACAAATACCCATGTAAACAAAAAATCAAGTTTAATATTCACCGCAGTTTTCATTTTCTCTTGAAACATAAGATAAAATACACAAGTGGAATGTGCTTTCAGCTTCATTGTAATCACGAATGGGTCACGCATTCGGAAGAATCACTTCCTTATCCAGCCGTATTCTTTGTAAAAGTCCTTCCAACTTTGATAGGGAGGCTCAAAGTCGAGACTTACGAATTTTATCGGGGACTGATTAACTAATGCCTTTCCCTTTGCTTTGACAAAATCAATTTGATTAAGTGAAGAGTTTTCAGTTTGAGATGACTTTAAGCCGAAATCTTTTTCTTTGTTATCGTCTCGGTGCTGAGATTGTGAATATTTCATTAAAATAATTCTGGTTCACTTTAACCTTCTGTTTCCAAGATTGCTTTCTGTAAAAAAGTGAATTTTTACATTGTTAAGGAGACTGAGAGCTGGTAACGTTATAATTTGACCCCAATCATTTATTTCCAACTGTCGGTATCCTGTGCGTATAAATTAAACAAGACGGTGTATTACTTGAAGTTTAGCTATGGTTCTCGCACATGAAGTATAATTTCGGACTGCCAAGAATTCTATACATACAAGGTAGGCAGAGACCACAGATTTCCACTTGCTATAATCCTTGCGTATCTTTCACTTCATCTACACTCATAAATTCTTTCATACATAAGCGTCGGCTTAGGGTACTCCTGACCTGGCCTTTTTTCAGAATGTGTTCATTTTGAATTCGGAACGTTTGCCTAGGTCTTCCACTTCCAACGCTTCCGTTCATTTGTCCCATGTATATCTGTTTAGTCATTCTCATTTCATTCATATTCTTAAACTCTATAGGCTTTAAGAATTTTTATTAGTGTAGAACTTGACCGATTACATAGTACATTTATTACATATTTGATTCGTTAGATATTTGACTGATCTTTCCTTTTTACTTAATTTGTCTGTAGCACCAATCATGATAAAAAAATGTGCAAAATGAAGTTTTATCGAGACATAGGATTCGTAACTCCTTCTAAACGTCATATCTTGAAGCAGTAATGGCTCAGTGGCATTGGCTATGGACTGCGGTGCAGCAGGTCGTGAATGGACGTGGGTTCGAATCCCGCACATGACTTTAATTTTTACTTCCCTAAATTTGTAATTTTGTTATCATATAGACACTCAGCACGCCATGGTGCTTGCAATCATATTAAGAAATATACAAACGCTTGTGCCACATAACAGTAACATTCGCTCTTCGATCATAAATATTATTCGCGACGCTAAATTACTTAACCTAACCTAACAATTAATGATACTTCAAACACCAATCGGTGCGTGCCTGGCGCCCCCTAGAAGGGGTAAGTTCATCAATGTTATGTGAGTCAGTCATAGTCATGTCACTTCGTCAAGTAAATATAAAGAACTCCCCTCGTAGTTGTACAACAGCCACTTAAATTTTTTTTTTTCAAACTATAGATTTTTTCACGCAATAGTAAACTAAAAAGCAAAATTTACTCCGACTACAAATCAAAACCAAATCGACAAGATATTCACAAGCACAGATCAAGGTTAACGATTAAAATACTGTGCCTTATCAGTAATTACTCCAACTCCGTTGTTCTTAACAGGGTGGAAATTTAATATCATCTTTGTTTATTTCAGGTTTCACGTCTCAGAAGACAAATTACGACTACCAGCCGTTTGGCGAGCGATGAACTGGTGATACACAGGGACACTGAAAATAACAACCCAACTACACCGTTTGAGTTTACTGACGACAACTTGAGAGTGAGCGCAATAATCGTAAATTATTTAATGTGTGACTTTAAAGCTGAAAGAAAACCTTTAAAAAAAAAACCTTTTGGCAGGCTTAAATGCATTTAACTAACTGGTAAAGTACAGAAGAAGTCTGCCAAGGGGTGCCAGGCTAGAATATCACCGCCCCATCTCTACCCGAGGGTGTCGTAAGAGGCGACTAAGGGTAACACACCAGAAGGTGGACAGCAGCGCTTTCTGAGGAACTGATATTTTACACTGCGATCCCTAAGACCCCTACCAAGCGTGAGGATTATGGCAAACCAAATACAGTACATGAAGTACCATAGTAGTCGCGACTCAGTCTTTTAGGGTTACGCTTTGCAACAGCCCGTAAAAGAAAATAAAATGTATGTTGGTTTTCATTACATATTCAAGATTCATAAACTAGCGTTTTCTGTATTTGTTGGTTAAATAGAGTATATGGTTGATAATATACCGATTTTTTTACAATTTGTACTATTTACGACCAATTCTCGTAGTTCTTGGATAACTTTCAATGCGATTAAATATGTGTGTAAGTTACACTTTTCTTTTCAAAAATTCTTTGAGGCAAAACATAGTATACAACTGTCCCTATTGTACGACATAAGGATCGCCCCACATGGACACACCGAACCTATGATTTGTCCAATATTATAAAATATGTCTGGAAATATATTGGTGGGTTAAAAAATTAGTGTCTTTTAAACACAATATTTTTGAAGAATTTCTCATAAAGTACAATAGGTTGTGTAACGGTGACAAATTTAATAAACTTATGTACCTAAAGCAAAACTAGTTGAGCAACTTTGTTGTTCCATGATCCAATCAGCTAAAAATCCTCTGTTCCGTAATTTACAGGCATGAAAATGTCAAAAGTCTGAAATGAAAACGTTACTTTTTAAACGACAAATTATCAAAACACATATTAATTTTGTTGTATCGTAGATACAATTATATTCGAATAAGAACGTTTATGAGTAAAAGGAAAACTTTCCTCTTTGAATACGGAAAAAATATCATAATTGCTCCCTCTCCCCGTCGGAAAGCGAAATTAAACAAGGAAATTAAAACGACACTGGCGTTAATTTACCTTTTCTGAAAATAATGAGGAATCTAATTGGCCTTATATAATTCAACTTATGAATAGACCCCCAACCTTTATGAATTCTCAAATAAAATGTATAATAGATTCCCAGTGGGGTGCTGGGATAGAATTGCACCCCTCTCCCATATCTTATCCCAGAAACTGCCATTTTACACTTCGACTCTCGACGGGAATTATTTCAAACCACCCATAAATATTATAGGATTTTGAAACAGTGATATCTGAGCGGGTATATAGCTTTGGACTGCGGTGCTGCAGGTTCATGGTGCGATCCAGACCGCCCGCGCCGGTTTGAGTTTCACCACAGAGCATTTTGCGAATGTTCGCCTAGCTAGTTATCACCCTCAAGTAGAACAGCTGTCCCCAAGCCCCTAACAGCAGCAATTCTGGCAGCAGTCCTTGAGAGCCTGTATAATTACAGGCACATGAGACTCAACAACTGTATGTCTCAGGGTGACGGCAGTGCAGTTCGTCACTTGGGATGAAATGTATCTGTTATATACAGAAGTTACCGCTTAAAAAACACATGACAATGTAAAGGATAGCCGTTAGGCTCATTGCATACAATTGTTTTGACCCGCAGTATGCAATGTTCTTTAGGTTAGACTTCATAGCGGTTTTTTAAATAAATATTATTTTAAATACCGTGTGTTCAAACACGGTGAAAATTTGTATGCATGTCCTTTAGCTTAATATTTATGCCTGTGTTTGGCGGTTTTTCGTTTTATAATTTACTTTATATATAATGTGAATATAAGTATTGCCATAAACAAGTTTTCCGAATACTTTTGAAAATACGAAGTTTTACGGAAACTGGCAAACCAGAAGCAAATATTAGACTCAAAGGAATGCATGGAAAATTTTACCGAGTTTGAACACTTGGTACTTTATTATTGAAAATATGACGAGACTTAGAACATTTGTATCGAAGAATATTTCCCTTTAAGAATATTTCCCTCAGAGCGAGTAATGACGTCATCTTTTTTTGTAAAAAAAATAGGAACTTCTGGAACATATAATAAGGGGTTTTCTTTGTAAATTATATTTGAATATTTTATGCAGGCTATTTGAGCCAAGTATACCTCAGATATGCGTTTGCCAAGCGGCTATGCTGTACATCGAGTTTTAGTTTTTCCTGGGCTCATACGCTGGCCATTACAGTTGCAGTGTCACCTTTCTCGTCCTGCTTGACACTGCACTGCACTCGTCACTCCGAAACGTTACTTGTTATCTCATTCACCGAGTAATTTCACTCTCTACAGTGCCATTCACGCGTAAACACAGTAAATATTGATTGCACCCTGCTTTGAAGCAGAATATCTGCTGCAGTGGTATACCAAGACGGAGTCTTCCTAAAAATACTTACCACCTGGTGTAATGCTATATCACAGAGACCCACGCAGACATACTCACGAATATCAAATAATTCATCACATAACTGGAGCTTTTGCGGTCTACTTGAAATGTTTAATTTCTGTTTTCATATTAATTAAAGAAATTACGTGCAAACAGCGTGCAATACTAATATTTGAGTGACACAGCCTTTAAAATGATTTTCCTGCTCATTCCAGTGACTTAATATTCTCGTGTTGCTATAAGTTTTTTTTAATTTATGTTGTTTTGGACATTTAGCAGAATCTCACTTGATAGTTAACGATGACGCTGTTGAAGGTGATATAGTAACATACATCACCTTTATTGGGATGTATCACGGACATTTACTCGAAAAATACCGTTTAGTGTTTAGCGACAGATTTTCTACATGAGAATGGTAGTTAGCCAGGTGCTGTCACAAAATGCACTTCCACCATGCGATGTAGCTTGCGACAGGAAAAAAATCATGGACCCCTGGTGCGGCAGTCCATAGCTGTTGCTTATTATTTTTTGCCTATTCTGGCACTTTCGGTTCATTTTAGATTACGCATGTTTACCAATCTCAACCACATCACTTCCCAACAGGTTAGATGGTCAATGCTTACCTATCAGCTATAAAAAAATTGTTCTAGGAAAGTTGTGCCTAATGAAGGACATGCTATTAGTACACATGGACATTAGTAGTGTGTTGCTGTACATTGCGCACACAACTGGGACCCCTACGATTTAATTGACCTGATTATATGAAATGTAGCGGCTGTATTAAGCAACGAGAGTATTCTCCATATTCCCAAAAAGGAGTTGGGGTCAGGTAGGTGGTCCATAAAACCGTAGCCAAAACTTTTACAATCATTTCCTTGTTATAAATGCTGTAACCAAAAACATATTTTCTAATGTTCTTGAGTTGTCGTGTGTGTTGTTAGAGAAGGCATGTTTATGGTAAAGGGTAGGCAAAGATCAAATCGGTTTAGTCGTTTCAACGTGAACGAGTTACATATATACACACTAACATACTCACATTCTCACGCACTCATTCACTATCTTTAACATTTATAACATTATTGTGATTTCAGCGTTTAGAAGCCCTGGTGAAGAACTACCCAGTGGGTGCCCAAAGATCAGTACTCGCCCCTGCAATAGATATCGTCCAAAGGCAGATTGGATGGGTCCCCATATCCGCTATGCATAGGGTTGGCGAACTTTTGGGAATACCACGAGTAAGGGTTTACGAATGGGCTACTTTCTACACCATGGTCAAGAGGTAAGAGCAAATGTTCTAGAATGTTGTTTTTCTATATGTCGACGATATAATATTATCTTGTTAGTTTAAAAAAAGTTTGCAACGCTTAAATAATAATTATAGGTTTAAAGATATATATTATCATAAAGACAAACACTTTGTCACTCACATGATAACATAATTACAAAATATTTTACAATTTTAGTCGTACCTATTTATCACATTTAATTATCAAAATAAATTAACTTATTGAACATAACAACAATATACTGAATAATATAGACTTGCTTCACACTTCTTTTCTTTTACTTACAAGTATAACGATACATCTTCTGTGATGTATTCGGCTAGAGTATTTTTAAAGGCATGAAGTGAGTTAACATTTTTTATGTGTGAGGGTAGCGAGTTATAAAGTCGGGCACCTTCATTTGTGAGCATTGTCTTACCGTAATTTGTTCGATGCTTTGGAATGACGATATAGCTCGCCCGGCGAGTTCGGCAGTTAACAACATTTTTTTGTTTTGTAAACGTTATGTTAGTATGAATAGTTTTAGTTAAAGTTTTTCGAATAAAGATACATGTGTTATATTTGTATAGTTGTTTTATGTTCATTATTTTAGTTGCTGAATAATTTTTTTTTGTTGGTGTTAGGTAGTCATAGTTAAAAATGGTTTTTAAAATTTTATTCTGCAATCTTTGTAATTTACATATTCTCGTTTCATTCACCAATAAACCCCAGGCTTGGGCTTGCTTATGATCCTCAAAAGAAGTTATCGGTATACCATACCCAACAAAATGGACTGCCAAGCTGCAGGTCCATGGTTCGATACCCACCGCCGGCACGATATTCACTGCATAGAGGAAGGGCGTTTTGTGAATGCTCGCCTGGCTAGGTTCTATCAAGCGGAAAATCTGTCGCAAAGCACCTAGCAGTGTGTACCGGATGTAATTTTGTTTACTTAGTAATAAATAAATTACAGGTTACAATTACACATAAGATTTTACAATTTTATATCTCGGAGTGATACGTGCTTCTGTTAAAGGCACCACTTCACATCAGGTAGGCCTCATGCATATTCCGTCACAATAGTTTGAGAAATAATTTGTGTATATTTTAGCTCATACTTTAAATAATACTCAGAGAGTAAACTTTTTTAGAAATAACGCCTGCTCTGTGTTTTCATAGTGATAACGCCAATTCACAGCTTAGTTTCACAGCTGTAAACAAAAACATTATTTTATCTGCGAGTTGTATCGTTGCAGAACCCTTATAGCCCAAGGCCCGAATCGTTCTTGGCTGGATTTTTTATTGCTTCATATTTTCTTTTACGAGATACAAAATACAAATGGGAACGGAAGCTTATCCGGATATTAAAATTGCCTTGTTTTTGATAATCTCTTCTGTCGATACCAACAAAAATACAATTTCTAAAATATAAACTTACTAAGCCCTTTTTTAGCGCTCGGTGCGAAATTTGCTAAGCCGTTTTTGACCGATCATCAAAGTTAAGCAACGTCCGCCGCGGTCATGACTTGGATGGGTAACCGCTAGTGACATTACTGAGCGCTGCGCTCCGTGTTTCGGAGGGCACTATACGCTGTTGGTCCTGGTTGTTGTCTTACGATGGAAGTCGTTATAGCATGGTGGTAGGGCACTTTGCGAATGCCCACCTGGCTAGCTACCACTCTAGTGGTCAAATACTACCCTATCAAGGCTAAGAAAAATGATAAAGTTTATTTCAGTTCATTTAATATTCATTATCTGTCATAAAAGCCAATACTTTTGTACTTCTTATTATTCCAACTTAGGAACCCAAGAGGTCCCAAGTTTGGCACTGCCAAGGTCAGAAATTTACGTTACATAATGACATATCTGACTTTTATGACTGCAAAACACTTGGTTTAGATCGTAAAGAACTTACTGTGAGGCGATATCACGTTCAACAATTGATTTGTCTTTTTGATGCTTCTATTGCGAAACGTGACGTGACCCCAGCGGATGTACCTACCACACTCAAAATCCCAAAGAAAGCTTCCGTTAAAAGTCGAAACAATTTTCCATCGCAATATCGACTTTTCGTAAAAATACCCGGTATGTGTTTTTTTTATATTATTATCTGACAATATTACATAGAAAGGAAACATTTCTACGAGCGGGATACGAACCCGCGACCATACTTCCCTATAGCCAAGACATGTTGTTCCAACTGAACTTTCGTCTTGAGTGAGTCATAGCTCAAATTTATCCCTTCGCTCCTATCGTTCAACCGTCCTAACGGGACTGTGATTCAAATTTTCCTTTTCGTCGTAATTTTGTAAGACAAGTTCAAAACCCAAGGTAACAAAGTATGAATGTATGTGTGGATGTTTGTTACTCTTTCACTCAAAACTACCAAATGGATTTTGATTTAACTTCACAGTAATATAGCTTACACATAAGAATTACACATAGGCTATAATTTGTTTTTTTTGCCCGTGGGGTCCTGGTTTAGAATTGCCTTTCCCCATGTCATCCCGTGGGTGTCGTAAGAGGCGACTAAGGGAAAAATACTGGAAGGTGGGCAGCAGCGCCTTCTAAAGAACTGCCATCTTACTCTGCGATCCTCAAGCCGCCTGCCAAGCGTGGGGATTATGGCAAATACCCCCTTAATAGGGAAGGCTGTGTTCAGCAGTGGACGATTCGGCTGATACAGTACAGTATAATTTGTAAAGATATTGTGGGTAATTTACACAATATCTTAATAACGATAAGTGTCAAGTAAGAAGGAAAAAATTCTGCCATATGCGACCTGACATATTCTGGCGTGCGCTGCAAAAACATATAGAATCACACAAGTACATAATGCAGAACGGAAATGTTTATCGATGTCCTAGCCGGTTCCTAAATAATAAACATAAAATATTTTTTTCAAAACAGGGGTAGAAAGAATAATCATGTATATACCTTCTTGCCTGAAGTTCTCAACCTATTACAGACGCCCTCGTGGAAATTACCACGTCAAAATCTGTTCTACAACTCCTTGTATGCTTCGAGGGGCCGAGCGCATCCTAAAGGCGGCTGAAGAGGCGTGCTGCTGCTGTGCTGGCAGCGTATCTTCTGACGGAATGTTTGGGGTGGATATCGTTGAATGCGCTGGCGCATGCGTCAATGCACCAGTGATGGCGATCGATGATGACTACTACGTGAGTTTATATTGATATACAAAAGATGTTGTTGTTCAAATGCAACTGGTGTAGGTAAGGTATAATGATGTATAAAGAAGTGGATTATGTACCCACAATAATATATATTAATTGGATTGGTATTAAAAATTGAGTCTGTGTTGTTGTTTGGGCGATACGTTTTGCATTGTCAAATAATTTTATGTACCGACTTAGAAAATTGATTCAGTGTGTGTATGTTACCTCATAACTCTTCACAGCGTATACTGATTGAGATACTTTTTTTAACTTTGCTGATCGGTTGAGAACAGCTAAGTAAACTTCGCTACGAGCGCTTCAACGTAGTAATGTTTTGTGTGATTCTCACGCATTTCGAACGCAAATGTTAACGTTAATGCCACGTCGGGGTGCGCACTAAAATAATCCTTATTTCAACGGTAGTTTGTATGATCTTCGTACTCGGTTACAGAGAGCTGCTTAAGTTAGCAGCTGTTAAGTCCTATAAGATTACCGTGTGTGAGGTTGAGTTTTAGACCACCGATATGTACGTGAACCGCGTGGAAAGTGCCTATCGATCGTACATATAAACATTTTTTATATAATACATTCTTGTTACCTGGTATCATATAATGTATCTGCAACTGACTCGCACTTCCCATGTGAATATTTTGTCGTATTTCATACAGCTATTCTATTGAAGTATGTATTGTTGTTTACTTTTAGGAAGATCTAAGTGAAACCGACGTGTATAACATCATTCAGACAATCCGAAGTGGTGGTATACCTCCCCCTGGACCCCAGTAAGAAGCATTTATATATATTTTCCTTTAGTATTCTCACAGAAAACATACGAGTACATATTTCTTTCACTCACATAGAAAGGTCCTAAACACTTCATGAAATCGAATGCGATCAAAGATTCCGTTGAAAACTGCAGAGATTTTCTTCCACGACGCACAGTAAGACAGATCGAGAACAATCTTCAATTCACTCCAAGATGACTTTGATGGATGATGCTGCAATGCATATTATTGTAACATTTTTAGGCGTATTACTACAAAACACTGTTTAGTTTTTTCTCATAGCAGTAGGGCAGAGCAGTTGATATCGTATCTGCAAGGACTATGTTACTAATCTATGTTGAAACGCGAGTTTATTTTTTATGTTTTTGTGATGAAACAAGCTTGAGGCCCACCTGATGCTAACATCACTAACCTCGACCTAGAACAGATGCATTTCATCACGAGTGATGAATTGCACTGCGCCCGTCACCTTTGAGACATAGTTGTTAAGTCTCATGTGCTTGTAATTTCACTGGCTCTCAAGGACTGCTGCCGGAACACACCGTTAGGTGCTTGGCGACATATTTTCTACTTGAGGATGGTAGCTAGCCAGGTGGCCAAATGCCCTTGCACCTCCGGTGAAGCTCAAGCCGGCGGTGGTGATCGAACCAGGGACCTGCGGCACGGCAGTCCGAAGTTATGACCGCTTGGCCATAATTGCTTCAAAAAATCTGTTTGTTTGAAATTTATCCGAATATGACAATAATATTGAATATATTATTTTTATATAGAAGCGGAAGGTTCACTTCTGAACCAATAAGTGGAATGAAAACACTACTGTCCAATCCACCTCCACCAGGGTTTGGTATCCAGCCAGCATTAATGAAACAGAAGAATGGTTAAAGGTTAAAAAACATCTTTAGACTTATCTGATTACCTGAAATAAATATGTTCTGTTCTTGAGTCATGGTTTTAACAAAAGGTGAACAAATTTTATTCATATGTTAATGAATTAAATGCTGTACTACGAAGAAAATTAACGTCTTTTTTATGTTCTTGAATAGGCCATTGGTTACAAGGTACTTATATATTCTAGGATGACCGGAATTCGGCCACCAATATACATTCTTAACTATTTACTAATAGTCACTCTAAAAATAATAAGGTAATCTAGATAATTGCAACAGCGTATCATAAAATTAGTGATTATTTAGAAGACAAAAATGCTTGGGATATTCAAAATCTGCCAAACCACCGCCAATCACCTCGGTAATAGTGTAATAATTTAAAAATAGACATACAAATTGTTAAAGATTAAAAACAATTTATTAATAATGGCCCCATGTTTGTTGCCCTTTCTTCTCGAAGTGGCTCTATACCATTTTCGCTGAACGCGGCAGTAGAATATTTTAACAGTAAATGTAATTGACTTTCATAGGAGCGTAGTAGACGCAAAGCTTTTATAAATGATTTTAAATTTGGTTTAGGCAAGCACTTAAAAAAGGGGTAAAAAGCAAGGATACATAATAAGCTGTCAAAGGAGTACATATTGTAGCCGTATGTGATACGGTCGCATAGTGTAAGTGGAAGGGAAGCTATCGTGGTGGAAGTAACCTTGGATATCCATGTTCTGCTAGTCCAATAATAGAAAAGAGATGGTTATCATGGTGTTTTGTTTTTATGGGATAGGAGGGCAACCTAGCAGCCGGCTCACCTGGTGAAAAGAGATCACCGTCGCCCATAAACATGTCTCGAGGACGCGTTGCTGGCCTTTGAGGAGGGAATGTGCTCTCTTCTTGAAGGCCTCTAAGTCGTATATGTTCGAAAATACTTCACCAGGCAGCTGGTTCCAAATTGTGGCAGTGCGAGGTAGGAAATGCCATGAAAATTGCAAGATTGTGGACTTCCAGACATTGACATGAAATTGATGAGAAACATCATACTTTGTCGGAGTTATATATGAATTTATTTTTTCAAATTTTACTAGGACGTATCCTATATTATTTTCGTTGACGGCAGTTGAAGGCCACCATTCACGAAATTCATCATGTAAAAAACCTGACCTCTCTCAAATTCAGCAAACCATTGCCTCACGGTGCTCAAACAAGTTGTACTCTCCCAAAAGAATTTTGAAGACGAGCGGCGCAGTCTTGCTGAGAGAGAGAGCTTTTAAAATTATAAAAAAATATCGCTTTAAAATCTTTTCGACTTAATTCCATTTTCGTTGCATACGTAGAACTTTGATGTGTGAAAAAAAACAATTGACAAATTATTTCCAGCCAATTTTTTTTTATTTCACTTACCTCTCGCAGTAACAAACTGTCCACACCATGTGCCAATTACGAAATGGCTGAATTCTTGGAAAAGTTTACTACAACGCCGTCTGTACGCACTACATGTAAAGTATTTAGTTTAAGCAAATGGAACTAGATGGCAGAAGTGTAGGTAGGTCAAGCAGGTTTCAAATAAATACATAAAGACGCATTAGCCCCGTAGACGCAATTAGCCTAGCTGACCTGTCAACCGGGGTAATTGCGTTATATTTTCCAACCACTTCAAGTTATCGCCATAATTAGAGCAAATTTATGGCAATATCCCACTTTTTGAAATTCAAGCCAAATCTACGACTATTTCTGAACAAACTTCTGGCAGTGATTGTTTTGCAGTAATCTTAGAAAAGTTTAATATTGAGCGTTTTTAAAAAAACAGAATTTTAGACGCATTTGCCCCAATAGAGGCAAATGCGTCTTTATTAAGTAAATACAGTATAAGCAAGCTTATCGTGAAGAAATCAAGGTAGTTTTTTTCTGTTCCAATTTGTGTGCAATAGTATGACAGTTAAATTAGCTAAATAAAATAATTGACACATTTAGAGACAAATTATAAAATATGGGGGAAATGCGTCTAGTTTTTTATAGACGCATTTACCCCATGCTAAAACCAGATGTTGTCAACATGTTACGTTAAAAATAAACTCACGCGCAAGCTACATCCTTAAGTGCTAAGTACCATTTTGAATATTTTTACATCTGAAATAAATTAAATTACTTATGTTAATATTAAGTTTTATGAAGTAATTACGTCATTATGCTATAAAATTACCTACCATAGTATCAATAAAAAAAAATATTTGCATGACAATAACTACACTCCTCTTCAATATAATGTTCATAAATAGTAAAAATAGAGCAAAATGGACACCAAAAAAATGAGCTTTCCAACAAAACTTGTGCATTTTGGATTATTATGCTATCCATGATAAAATGATTAGGGACTTCAGGTATTAAGTATGTTGGCTCTCTACATCCGTAACACATAGATGATAATTTGAAATGCGTTTTTTGCCCTGGCCATACAAGTTTTTGTTGTATAAAGTTTTGAAAATCATATTTTGTCAAGTATTTGTCAATGTTCATGTAATTTAATACCACCATGACAAGTAAATATGTACACGTATATTTATATCTGAAACAAAATTTCATGTTTATATCAATATTTTAGAATATAAAAAGGTTGACGAATTCTGTTTTGGGGCAAATGCGTCATGCGAAAAAAATACTGACGCTATTGCCCCGTAAACACAGACGCATTTACCCCAAGACATTAATCTTAACCTAAAAAATGGCAATACCATTATCTCCTCAAATAAATCTATTTCATTAAAAATAACTGTCTCTATAAGCAACTCCTTGACTATATTTTACAATAATTATTGAATAAAAACAGTTAATTAGAGAAAACTCAAGATGAACATGGATTTTTCACTTACCTCTCGCAGTAACAAACTGTCCACACCATGTGCCAATTACGAAATGGCTGAATTCTTGGAAAAGTTTACTACAACGCCGTCTGTACGCACTACATGTAAAGTATTTAGTTTAAGCAAATGGAACTAGATGGCAGAAGTGTAGGTAGGTCAAGCAGGTTTCAAATAAATACATAAAGACGCATTAGCCCCGTAGACGCAATTAGCCTAGCTGACCTGTCAACCGGGGTAATTGCGTTATATTTTCCAACCACTTCAAGTTATCGCCATAATTAGAGCAAATTTATGGCAATATCCCACTTTTTGAAATTCAAGCCAAATCTACGACTATTTCTGAACAAACTTCTGGCAGTGATTGTTTTGCAGTAATCTTAGAAAAGTTTAATATTGAGCGTTTTTAAAAAAACAGAATTTTAGACGCATTTGCCCCAATAGAGGCAAATGCGTCTTTATTAAGTAAATACAGTATAAGCAAGCTTATCGTGAAGAAATCAAGGTAGTTTTTTTCTGTTCCAATTTGTGTGCAATAGTATGACAGTTAAATTAGCTAAATAAAATAATTGACACATTTAGAGACAAATTATAAAATATGGGGGAAATGCGTCTAGTTTTTTATAGACGCATTTACCCCATGCTAAAACCAGATGTTGTCAACATGTTACGTTAAAAATAAACTCACGCGCAAGCTACATCCTTAAGTGCTAAGTACCATTTTGAATATTTTTACATCTGAAATAAATTAAATTACTTATGTTAATATTAAGTTTTATGAAGTAATTACGTCATTATGCTATAAAATTACCTACCATAGTATCAATAAAAAAAAATATTTGCATGACAATAACTACACTCCTCTTCAATATAATGTTCATAAATAGTAAAAATAGAGCAAAATGGACACCAAAAAAATGAGCTTTCCAACAAAACTTGTGCATTTTGGATTATTATGCTATCCATGATAAAATGATTAGGGACTTCAGGTATTAAGTATGTTGGCTCTCTACATCCGTAACACATAGATGATAATTTGAAATGCGTTTTTTGCCCTGGCCATACAAGTTTTTGTTGTATAAAGTTTTGAAAATCATATTTTGTCAAGTATTTGTCAATGTTCATGTAATTTAATACCACCATGACAAGTAAATATGTACACGTATATTTATATCTGAAACAAAATTTCATGTTTATATCAATATTTTAGAATATAAAAAGGTTGACGAATTCTGTTTTGGGGCAAATGCGTCATGCGAAAAAAATACTGACGCTATTGCCCCGTAAACACAGACGCATTTACCCCAAGACATTAATCTTAACCTAAAAAATGGCAATACCATTATCTCCTCAAATAAATCTATTTCATTAAAAATAACTGTCTCTATAAGCAACTCCTTGACTATATTTTACAATAATTATTGAATAAAAACAGTTAATTAGAGAAAACTCAAGATGAACATGGATTTTTCACTTACCTCTCGCAGTAACAAACTGTCCACACCATGTGCCAATTACGAAATGGCTGAATTCTTGGAAAAGTTTACTACAACGCCGTCTGTACGCACTACATGTAAAGTATTTAGTTTAAGCAAATGGAACTAGATGGCAGAAGTGTAGGTAGGTCAAGCAGGTTTCAAATAAATACATAAAGACGCATTAGCCCCGTAGACGCAATTAGCCTAGCTGACCTTACTAAAAATGTTGCAAGTCGTTTCAAAAAATATTACATTCGAAATTCTAATAGTTCTGATTAGCTAGAAGTGCAAAACTTTTAGTGTGCTCCATGTCCTGTGGGGTGCCGGGCTAGAATGTCACCCCTCACCATCTCTGCCTGTGGGCTTCGTAGAAGGCGAATATGAGTAACACACAAGAAGGTGGGCAGCAAGCAGTACTTTCTAAGGAACTGATATCTCATACTGCGAAACCCAAGCCACCTGCCAAGTGTGGGGATTATGCCAAATCCCCCTTCATATTGGGGGAGACTATGTTCAGCAGTGGACAATCCGGCTGATACAGTATATATTCCCTATAAATCAACGCACTCTGGACGCATGTTTGCCATAATATTGTGCATGTTGTGGCGCGTGTTAGAATCATATATTTGATAAGCTTAAATTCTCTTAAGTTAATAAGTTACGAGAAGTTGCTCATTATGTAATTGTAGAATATTCTAAAACTTGTTGATATTTGTCATTTTTAATAACCGCCACACTGAAACCCTTTATGATCTGTATTCATTCTAGACTAGCCAATGACGAACCATCCTGTCTTATTTCGGGTTGGCTGATACGTTGTGGCGGGAACGCTCATTTCTCTGATTGGTTGTGATAAATATGGCGGGTAGTTTTAATGGATATGAGACAGACACTTGGCGCCAGTCATTGCTATAAAACCAATGTCTTAGCTTACTGACCTCTTTTTATTCTTCACAAGTGACTGCTGCATCGAGACTTATTGAGTTAAGTACTGTATTAAATTATTTAACGTAACGTAACTGATATTCATGTGTTGTGTGTGGGTCTATGTTTGTTGGCTTCCAAATTCGCCCTTTTTATTGTATTATCGTTGTGAAATGTGACTATACAATATTACCTTTGAAGTAATCCATGTGACCCTAATGATGTATTATTCTTATTAAAGTGTTCTATGTGTTCCTATAAACGTTGTTTTTTGAAGTATCCTTATGATTCCCTTTTGTGTAGAAAACCTAGTAAGTGGGATAGTTAAGTACTGAACTAGTAGTACTCATTTACTTTACCTTAAGCTAGGACTTGATTATGGCATCACCGCCTGAAAACATCTTATAATTTAATGAGCCTACATTACACATTAAATAAATGCTCTCTATCTTGACAAATCTCACATCAGAAGTGGGATCACTCAGATTGCCTACCTTCATGTTTTTTAATCACCTTTATTAGTTTCAGAATCGATGCAACTACTCTCAAAGACTTGGACGCCGCGGGTTGCGAAGCCGTGGCTGCAACCTGGCGACAGATGACAACACCGTGTTCCCAGTTTTCGTATCTGCTACTAGCGGCAGTGGAACGCTGCGGTTTGCGAAGCCGTCGCTGCAACCTGGCAACAGGATGACGACACCGCGTTGCGAGTTATCGAATACTAGCGGCAGTGGCACCGAGTTTTTATTCACTGACATCAGTATATTGGCGAAATAATTCATCTGGACAAGTATTATTACAGTGGCAAAAGCAGGTAAAGCCCTCCAAAGGGTCTGTTTTATAATGATTACAATCCTGTAACCGTGTAGTGGCAATGTGAAGAATAACCTCGTCGAAAATTTTCTCAATGTTGTAACGTTTAAATCTGAAACTGACGGTTCTTGCTGCATATATCCCTCAAGATAAAGGTGCTTTCACTGAACCTTATTGAATTAGTGTTTGCCAGCATATGTAATGGAAGTTTATGAAACTTGTTATGTCATTGTGTATTTTTTTATATTATTTACACTAATAAGTACATATTATAACGACGAACGTAATTAGATTTCTTCAAAGTCAAACTATGTTCTCATTTTATATAGTGACTATTGGTATTAATTGAGAATACATTTCTATAAACCTAAATGTGGAAACGCATATCGAACAATAAATAGCAAAGTTACAACCATATCTGAACTAATGTTGCTATTACCTTGTGCTTAAAATTTTCTTAATTTTTTTTAAAAGCGATCCTTAAAACTTAATGACATATGAAATGTTTTTGAACATCTGAGAATATCTTATGTAATATTACTTGCTCAGTGATCTTATGGGCATCAAATAAATTTCCTACAGATTGCTAATTCAATAAAAGTAGTCATGACAAAGTATATAGTATATTTACTTATGCTTTTGCTTGATATTTGTAAAAGCAGTTTGGGTCCTAAGCAAGGGTTATTTTATCCTATAAAGAAAACTCCTTAACTGTTTCACACTAATCAACTCGATTGTATAATATAGCATTTTGAATCGATTGTATAATATAGGATTTTGAATCGATTGTATAATATAGTAACTGGCCATGGGTAGAAATGTTTTAATTGTTGGTTTCGCAAAGTATTGTTTATTAAATCCACTTTTAACTTTGAATTCTTATACATAGGTTGTCTTATCCTACATATATACGAAGATAACCTATGACAAATGTTAGCACTTGGCATCTCTTCAGAAGTCATTACTGACTGTCACGCAAACTTTGGCTCAAACCATAATCGATCCCTTTTTGGAAATTACTAATTGACAAACATATGATTGTTACTGGAACACTTTGAAGTAACGGTTAGATGGAACGGTATGTCTATATTAGGTAGAATGTTCTATAAATTGTCAGATTGGCCGAACGGATTCTGGAATGTTCAACAATCAATCTATGCAACAATACAGAAGTTTACAGGGGTTTTACCTCTGCGTTTATTGATTGGTGTAGACTATAGATGGTTTATCATGAAATATTGTAATTCACAAGGATATATTGATACTGGCCACGAGAGTGGGTGTTTGAACAAAATTTATTTAATGATAGATTGTACCTATTGTTTTGAAACAAGAAATACGATAATTATGTACGTTTCAGTTAAAAATATTAATATGACATGCTACCCTACATATTGTAGAAATAAACTACTTATGTTATATTATCAGTTATCATCACATAAAATGATAATATCAAATTACTCATATCTACATGTACTTATGCTCTAGATTAAATATTAAATAGAAAGACACTGCTTACCAATTTGATTGGTGCTGGTTGATCTCACGAGCAGTGTGTGAATGCAACCAGCATGTCTATTCAAATGGCAACTACTGTTTAAATTGATTACACTGCATACCCATTTGATTGGTGCTTGTTGATCTCACGAGCAGTAAGTGAATGCGACCTGCACGTCTATTCAAATGGCAAACTGTTTGATAAAACCCGGTCGACCTTTTACTTGGCGATGGTTGTCTCACATGGCGGCTTGTGAATGTAATCATCGTGTCTAGGTAACTGGTAATTATTAAAATGAGTAGGGTTTTTCATGAGAATTTAAAGTGTTATTTTTACTGCTACATAAGTACATGTAGGTAGACTGCCTGTTATCAGAAAAGTTATTTTACGTGTACAAATGATGATCCTATTATTCTGGATAAAATACTTAAGCCCTGACGTCAAAACGTCCAAATCATAAAAGGAAAACCCAATTCTGTCCTTATAGATAATACTTATGTCGTGAAGTCAAAAGGTCCAGACGTTTTTTGTCAAATGGAATATGTGCAATGTTTAATGGTACATTTTGTTATTGTCTAAATAATGCGTGGACGATAAAACGTCAACTTGATAACTAAGCAAGTTAAAGTTGCATTGCAGAAATTTCAGTCGTTTAATCAAATTTTAAACTCCCTATTGCTTAATATGTTATCAAATATGTTGTTGAAACTGGATACTATCTATGAAACTTAGTATCAGTATTTACTTCATATATATACCTGGTAAACTTTACGAATTATGTACTTGCACATAATATTTATTCGTGACACTTATATAACAACGTAAATGGGAATGTTGGTTTGTACAACATTTTTTTCACAAATGTATTGAATGTATTTTGATTCCATTCCAATGATATTATTTTCCTTTCGAAAGATAGCAAGTCACAACAGTCAACGCGTAGAGGGATAATCTACCCTCCACGCCCAATACATATACATTGTAGTCCAGAAATATGTACTATGAACATTTTATAATGATTTTACAGATAATCGATAGCGGTTTTTATTTTTGGTGACTTCGAACCAAATACTGTTTGTGTTCTATTTATTACTTATTACATAAATTCTTTATCAAGCAAGCTTTGTGCAAATAATTGTGGGTTGCCATACACGGTAACAATATTTCCTACATATATGCTATTATCACTAAGTTATACATAATTATTTTAAAGTGAAGTTTGCCTGGTGTTATTTTGTACTTCGTGGACGAAGTACTGTCAGTATGGCCGTGTTAGAATCATATATTTGTTAAGCTTAAATTCTCTTAAGTTAATAAGTTACGAGAAGTTGCTCATTATGTAATTGTAGAATATTCTAAAACTTGTTGATATTTGTCATTTTTAATAACCGCCACACTGAAACCCTTTATGATCTGTATTCATTCTAGACTAGCCAATGACGAACCATCCTGTCTTATTTCGGGTTGGCTGATACGTTGTGGCGGGAACGCTCATTTCTCTGATTGGTTGTGATAAATATGGCGGGTAGTTTTAATGGATATGAGACAGACACTTGGCGCCAGTCATTGCTATAAAACCAATGTCTTAGCTTACTGACCTCTTTTTATTCTTCACAAGTGACTGCTGCATCGAGACTTATTGAGTTAAGTACTGTATTAAATTATTTAACGTAACGTAACTGATATTCATGTGTTGTGTGTGGGTCTATGTTTGTTGGCTTCCAAATTCGCCCTTTTTATTGTATTATCGTTGTGAAATGTGACTACAATATTACCTTTGAAGTAATCCATGTGACCCTAATGATGTATTATTCTTATTAAAGTGTTCTATGTGTTCCTATAAACGTTGTTTTTTGAAGTATCCTTATGATTCCCTTTTGTGTAGAAAACCTAGTAAGTGGGATAGTTAAGTACTGAACTAGTAGTACTCATTTACTTTACCTTAAGCTAGGACTAGATTATGGCATCACCGCCTGAAAACATCTTATAATTTAATGAGCCTACATTACACATTAAATAAATGCTCTCTATCTTGACAAATCTCGCACGCGCAAATGTGCAAGCCGCGTATGGCTATGGTATACCTATCTCTATGAAGTCAAACTACATCTGGTTTGACTACGGCTGTAGTCAAGTCAAAGTCAAAGTCAAAATCATTTATTCAATTTAGGCGTCTACGACGCTCTTATGAAGGTCAATAACAAATTTTAGTATTGAAATATTCTACATTGTACTGCCACTTTCAGAAAATAAATTGTATAGAGCCACTGCGAGAAGAACGGGCAAGAAACTAGGGGCCATTCTTTTAAACATCTTTTAACAATGTACTATATAATAGAGTTATTACAATATTTGTTTAAATAGCTTATGGAGTAAATGGGAAAAAGAAATATAATAGCTAAATATAACGATTTGGTGTAATAAGCTCAGTAAGGGGTGCCTGGCAACAAGTTTGTTCACACGTGGCTAGATCAAGTGAGGTCAAATCGATAAATCTCGTCGACGTTCGTTTCCAAAGTGGGATCAGATAGTTTCTCTCGGGATATTCCTATCTTGTAATTAAGCACCATCCATAGCACTGATATCATCCTCGGCGCAAACTTTAATTGCAGGTTACCATCCAGCTCGGTTATATTGACTAGAAACCTACCAATACGAACTGTATATTTATCTATTGGTCGACTGTCTTATTGTTTTTGGGGCATAAAGCCAATAAAGAGTCACTTTGGGTTCATTCACCACGTCCAACAGTAAAGATTCTTCCTTATTAGTCATTATCTAGGCACCTAAACATTTAGCTTTCTCAGATTAAAAATAATCAATAACTAATATTATTTAGTATGTTTGTTGAGCGTCTCGTTTGTCAATTATGGGATCTTGAAGACCTGGTTTGGGAGTCTACCTCTGAACTTGGACAGTGTTTTATTTAAATATTATTTCGAAAAAATATGTTTCGACCATAAACTTAAGATTTTTTCACTACGCTCAATAAGCCTATGGATTTGACAAGCCATTGCTATAGGTTAGATATCAAACAATTTAATATAATCAAAGATAGATGCATTATATTATATGCTCTTATATAGGCTCTGGAGTCTGGCCTAATATGTCGCTTCATCTCCTTAACAAGAAAGTTGCATGCGATTCGGCATACAAAAGCATTCCCCTACTTATTTCCATCTTGGAAAATGCCTCTACAGCAATCACTTTCTGCATTCATAGGCCTGCAAGACACATGACCCTATCATTTTCTTCTTTCGGCAACTAATTGTCACTTAAGATCATATGAACCTAAAAATCATTATAAATGCCTGTTTTACCATCATGAACAGTGGACCACCAAGCAAATAAAAAAAAATATAAGAGTCTAGATATACTATTTTTTTAAATTCTAATGCTATACTTTAATTCAATGGGCACACTTTTGGAGGGTAAAAGAAAAAAACATCTATTTCGTAAATATCCTTAATATTCCTTGCTGGCATCGATCTTCCTTGAGACGGTTAAATAAAACGATAAGTTAGAACTATGACTCATTTTCCCCGCGGTAGATCAAATTGGCAAAGCATGATCCCAGGGAAGAATGGTCGTGGATTCTGATCCCGCTCGTGGCACAGAATAAAAAGGACCAGAAGGATTTTTCCGCAAAGCCAATCCAATAACTAGGCTACGACGTAATAAAGAGCACTTCAGCTCGCAAAGCACGGAGTAACTAATATTTATATTCACCTACAAGGCGTCTCCCTTTCAATCGTATAAACACGCATAACTGATCTCTTCTGAAGCGGCACGCATCGTGGAATAGTCCCGTCCGGACGAGTACGCCGATGTGCCTGTAGCTTTGTACCTAAGGTACGGAGTGAGCCAGACCTGGTTAAAAATTTTTCTATTGCTATAATTTTGTAAGTATACTAAAGGTTACTATGGCAATTCTTATTGATTTTTTCGCCCACCGCGGTTTTGTTTGCGTTCTACTGTTTTGAACTAGGCGTACATTTCTTTACATATTTTTTTGTAGATAAATACATACAAGTGTCTTAAGTGGACTAACCTCTGCCTATAACAGATGCATTTCATCACAAGTCACGATGCCCACTGCGCCCATCACCTTGAGACATATTTGTTAAGTCTCATGTGCCTGTAATTTCACTGGCTCTCAAGGACTGCTGCCGGAACACGCCGTTAGGTGCTTGGCGACAGATTTTTTACTTGAGGGTGGTCGCTAGCCATGCGGGCATTCGCAAAATGCCCGTCCATCATGCGGTGAAGCTCAAGCCCGCGGCGGGATTTGAACCATGCACCTGCTGCGTGGCAGTCCTTAGCCAATGCCACTGAGCCATTACTGCTTTTAAGGTTATTTCGTATTGTTTAGAAAAGTTCATATTGATAAATCTCCACGTCGCTCGTTTGCATTTCGTTTCGTTTGTTTGAGATCAGATAGTGTCTCTCTCTCTCATTGCAGTATATACATATTCTGTAATTAAGGGTGTTGTTCTTCATAGTCAAACTAGTTTGCGAAACTGCTTGGGGCTTGTGTAAATACATTTTCCAGTAGCCCGACTACATCATATTAATTAAAAACTTTGTTGTGTGGTGTGGTTAGCAGGAATATTAGTAATATCCCATTTGTACCTTTATATTGAAGCATTATTGGTACCTGTTTTGCTTCGCTAATATACCTTCAATTGTAGTGCTGATACTAGGTACCTTATATTGATAATATTATCATTAATACTGAGACCGTACTATACAGGGCGTCCTACGGCGATGCCACATGGAGGGAAAGTACCTTGAATATGTAGATGGAACATTTTACTGATATAAAAACATTATCTGAATTTTAAAATTAATTTAAACTGCATTCATAGATATTTAAATAATTACATGGGGAATCGATCCCGTTACAAGGAAAAGAAAAATCAGCCTGTATCATACCGATCGAAAGATTTCATTATAAAAATTATTTTTTGCTAAATAACATAGTGTCAAAAAGGTCAGGAAGACCATGAATTTTAACGTTTGATGTGAGAGTGCTAGCCAGGCGGACATTCGTAAAATGCCCTAACATCATGCTATAACAACTGCCATCCTAAGACAACAACCGGGACCGACGGCTTAACGTGCCCTCCGAAGCACGGAAGCGTTCAGTCAAGTCAAAGTCAAAATCATTTCTAATTTAAATTTAAATAACGCCAAGTTCCCTCTTACGCACCTTTATAACACTTAAATAAATGCACCCTCACAAACACCTACTCACTTTCACAATCTTGCATTATTAGTTTTTATTGATTTTTTTAAGGATTAACATAATATTCATCATCAGGTTCTAATAGCTAGTTCGCTAAAGTAACCTTGTTGTTGACAGATGTTAAAAATAATATTGTAACTTTTTTTTGTAATATTTGTAAACTATGGTATACGTATGTACAACACAACAGCTATAATTAAGACCAAATGTAAATAAGTAGCCCGCTACTCTAATATTACTCGAAAAACACCTTAATTCGAGAATTCTGTGTACAAGGCTGATTTTCAGCATACTCCTTATGCTGAAAATCAGCCTTGTACACAGAAAAAAAGGAATACTTGAGCCAACGCAGTGTGTTTTTATTCAAGAATATTTGTGATTCATATATATTGAAAACAATATATTCTTGAAAACAGAACACAATATTCTCAGGAATATATTCTTGAATCAAAGTATATATTGCATTCTTCTTTGGAGAATCGTTAAAGTGTTTAAATACGAATATGGTTAGTTTTGAATACAAGAATCTTACCATAAATATTCGTAAGTGAAGCACCTTAATTTACGTCCATAATGAATATGAAAAATATTTCAAGAAAGAATATAGAAATTTTATTTAGAGAATAAAATGTTAACAGAAGAATTCCTATTTTATTGTTAGAAGAATATTTTCGTTATCTTGAAATAATAATTTGAATACTTTATGTGAAGAAATATTTTGTGGGTCAAAACAATATTCCTAAGAATATTCCAGTATAATATTATCAAGACTCGATTATTTTTCAGTTCAGAATATATTCTTGTTGTAATACAGGATTGTCTTGAATTTATTAAGACAATGTATATTCTTGGCTAAAGAAGTCTTTTTTTTCTGTGTATAGACTTTAGTGTCTATGCAGCCCAGTGCTGAGCATACCCCCTATTGCCAATCATGTTTAAATTTAGGTTTATGATAATTGTAATTACTGTATTATTTTTTGTGGCAATAAATACTTTTCTTTCTTTTCTTTCTTTCTTTCTTATTCAATTTAGGCGTCTATGACGCTCTTATGAAGATCAATTACAAATTTTAGTATTGAAATATTCTACATTGTACTGCCACGTTCAGCAAATAAATTGTATAGAGCCACTGTGAGAAGAACGGGCAAGAAACTCGGGGCCATTTTTTTTAACATCTTTTAACAATGTGTTACATACTTACTATATAATAGAGTTATTACAATATTTGTTAAAATTATGTAGGTGACAGGCAATAGCTTGGCAGAGGCGGAATTGTCCAGGCATTTTTGTCGTTTAAGTAATCAGAAACTGTGTAGTAGGATTTTTTAATCGATACGTTTTTCACGTGCAACTTGAATTTCCCTTCTGTGAGCGTTGTAATATGTTTGGGAACTTTATTATAAAACCGTTCACAATTACCTAAGAAGGACCTTTTATTTGTCTTTGCTAATCTAAAACCTGGCACCGCTATTTTATTCTATCTTTATTCCTAGTATTGTAAGCGTGATCGTAATTTAAATTTACACTGATTTTTACAAACATACATAATATTTTCAAATATATACAGAATTGGTAAAGTTAAAATATCAATTTCTTTAAAAAGATCCCTCAGAGATTCCCTAGGACCCATTTTATATATGGCTCGAATTGCACGCTTTTGTATGATAAAGATTATCTCTATCTCAGCAGCAGTTCCCCACAGCAATACACCATACGACATAATACTGTGGAAGTACGCGAAATAAACTAGGCGAGCAGTAGCTACGTCTGTTAACTGTCTTATCCTAAGAACTGCATATGCAGCAGAACTAAGTCTTCCGGAGAGATCATGTATATGTGCATCCCATTGTAAAGTGGAATCCATTTTGATTCCCAGGAAGACTGTCGCTTTGTCAATAGGGAGTTTATCTGGGCCAAGCTTTATGTTTGGTTCAACATAAGGAACATTTGGTAAAGAAAACTTTAAACATTTCGTCTTTTTTGAATTAAGGACAAGATTATTAGCGGTGAACCATTTACAAATCTTAGATAATACAGCAGTAGGAATGTCACTAGCGGTCACCCTCATGACCGCAGCGGACATTGCTTAACTTTGCTGATCGGTTGAGAACGACTAAGCAAACTTCGCTACGAACGCCTCAAAATCTGTTGGTAAGCGATGATGTGGTTGAAGACATTAGACAGGCTGAACCTAGAATAGGAACAGCTTTAACGCAGAGAGACTAGTTGATCGGCTATGAACGACGATAGCCTTATAGAAGCCAAGTCTTCTTAAGAATTCAGAAGTGTATTGTACTGTACCAGCCAGATTGTGCAGAGCCTTCCCCTTTAAGGGCAGGTTTGCCACAATCCCCACGCTTGGCAGGCGTGTTGGGGATCGCAATTTCAGGTATCGATTCCTAAGAAGGCGCTGCTGCCCACCTTCCGGTATTTTACTCTTAGTAACCTCTTACGATACCCACAGGTAGCAATATTCTAGCCCGTCACCCCCCGGAGTAGACAGAAGTGTAAATTCTGAAAATATCTTATTAGCTAATGTTAAAACCTTTCGAATCAAAATCAAAGCCCAGCAATTACTCACATTAAGCAGGCAACTTATGACTTTAATAAAAAATCATAATGGAGTTTAATATCGGCGAACAATTTACATAATACCTTAATCGAACGCCGCCGCCGTATCACGTCGAGATCGGCTTCTTTGATAAACACATGCTTACCGTTATTCAGCGTTTCCTCAATTTAAAAAATCTGCCGGTAAATTTATGTTTAGGACAGACCTCGTTATACCACCATAATTGAATTTCCCGCCGCTTACATGCTAACTGATTTTTGACATCAATTTACTTTTGCATGCTAGCTTTTGCCTGGCATTTTGTCTGCGCAGGATTTAGTTGTATCGTACTTTCACTGGGAACTTCTCTGATATTTGGATTAAAAAGGGTTCTACTGTACTGCGCGCGGAACAAGTTGGCCGCGCCTTAGGTATGTGAGCGGTAGAGAGGCGAAGGCGCTTGCTTTGGTCATCACTGGCTAGTGTCTCATGTGCGATGCAAGCAATAGGCAACCCGCCCCCTCGCCACCCCTGTCGCTACCTAAGGCGCGGCCAACTAGTTCCGCTCGCACTATAGTTCTTGTTATTGGATTTAATATTTCAAGATATCCGGACATGAGCTCAAATACTTAATTAAAAAGTAGGCATCGTCAGGATCACTATGTCCTAGTTATGAATGCAATTCTATTGTTATCATTATCGCCGATGCCTATAGTTTATTAAATGTTTCTTTTTACTTCGACACTACATTATTACATCGCAGTAAGCTAACGGAAAGATAGATAAAAGCTAAGGAAGAGAGAGAGAGTAAACAAAAAATCGCGGGGTGGCAGCACTGTATGGGTACGTTCTAATTTCGGTGCGTTTAGATATAATTTACAACTTAACACTTGAAGCCAATCACAGACTAGATAGGTATATAAGTTTGCTTATTCTTTGGTTACTTATGACGACAACAACCAGAGAAACGTTGGATTAATCCAAGACACAAACTACAATATGACAGAAGAGACTTGAAACACATTTAAACGTTAGTTCAAAATAATCGTTGCCTTCTAAAGTTATTAAGTCTATGCTCCAGGGAGGTTAGAAATGCTCCATTCTTACATATTCCATTATACAGCCTCTTGTTTTTTACTCGGTATCAAAAATAAATATAGACAATAGGCGTGTGTAGGCAAACATGTAAACCGTTTAACGAGAAAATGAGAAAATGATTTATAATATGTGTGGAAAAACAAATAATTTTGCACCAAGTTTTAACGTAAATCTCTTATCAGCTATCACATTGTTATGCCATGGATGATAATCAGTTAGAAAGATAGATATAAGTCGTATATTCTCAAAGCAGTTATTAACTTTTATCTAATCTGTGGTGATGGCAATGGACTGCCCCGCAGCAGGTCTATGGTTCGAATTCCACCGCGCGGGCTTGAGCTTCACTCATGACTCATTAATCGTCAACGAATAATTTCATCCATTATTACCTATCTAATGAAATAACTTTCTAAAACGCATATTTTACATGTTTTAATTCTAATTTTAGGCTAAATGCATGGCTTACAAAATCGAGCCATTTCAACTCATTAGATATAAAATGTTGAACCGTTTTAACCTCTCATTATTTTAGTTCGAAAATGCAGTGTTGCCTCCCTGATGGCAAATAAAATGTCCAAATATTTGAGAAGAGAAGCAGTGAGATAATGCTGTAGTTAATGGCGCGACCGGACGTCGCACCGTGGCAGTGTTGTTATTGCTTTAGACGTTTTTTACACTGTAATGTAATGCTACCGTAAGACATAATGACGAACGTTCACTCTGCTAAAGTATACGTGATAATGCTGACCACAAAAATCAGAACAATAATGAACTCAAAAGTTATATTATGTGCATAAGTATGTGATTTAAAAAATATAAAACTATTTTACACATAGATTCCGAGGAAGTATGGTATAGTAATTCAATAAATACCGCTGTCTCACAGACTGTGACAGCATGATTCATAAACTAACTGAGGTTTGTGAGCGCTCGCCTTTATTTTACAATCTGATTCTAGTGGTGTCATCTAGTATGAAGTAGATTAACTACGATGTATTTGAGTACTGAGTTTAGTTCTGTTGCAGCAATGTTAACTTTTTGGTTGTCTAACAGATGGCGTTAGTAGTACTTTAATATTATTTCCAATGAATAAAAATTGTAACTGATATTTTTTTTAAATGACCATAAAAATAATTTTGGTATATAACACATCTACATTTGAAGTTAAATTACTATGTTATACTTGCACAAATATATAGACGTGATAGTTTTTCAGTAAAGTGGGCCGCAAATTGTTCATGTTGTGGGATACTAATTAACTGCGTACCTGAGTCATCTAGTGCGATAATACTCGACAATATATCTCGATCAAAAATACTTAACGTAACGAGTAACAAGTAAAAAAAATATCACCTGTTTTGCCAGATTTTTTAATAATAACCTTTCATCTGTCAAGTGGCCAGGTGATAGCCACTCGCAAAAGTTTTTAGTGCATTCTTATGAAAACCTTACACTGTTTATATTGATATATAATGTGATAAACAATCTCCTCAAGAAAGCAATCTATACATTATATACTTGTGAGTGTGCAAATTCAGATGGAAGCTGAATGGATAATGAAAGTTTTCGCATATACGTATAATATTATGAAAACCAGTTTTTTATACGAAAAAAAATAAAACTATATTAGCAGAATTGTATTGCACCGAAAAATTATGTAACATTAACATGCTGTTAAAAGAAGTTTTAAGATCTTATAAATATTTGTAGATTGAATAGAAAATTAGATTGTTATTCAAGAGTCAAAAATAATCAATTCACATACAAGGCTATATTAGAAGGTATATGGTGGTGTGTTGGTGCGTGGTGATGATTGTTGATGAAGCTTAGGTTCCCAAAACAAACTTCGTTATAACGTTCACAATTATTGTTCTTTTATTGATGCACACAAGCCACCATTAGAATAGTTCAGAGTAAGATGAACAAGCGAGTACATAGGATAGAATTAGATAAGCACGCGAAAGGTAAACAAGCGGTTTAGCGAGAGAAATTGAGTTGAGCTGCGTGGGCTCCGCGTCGCATGAGCGTTTGGCATCGACTAGCGCGAGAGCTGCCCGGGCGGCGCGCGGCGGGTGTAGGCTGCGCGTGCCTCGAAACTTGTTGTTTGGATACCGCGGTGCGGGCCGTCGTACGTCACAGCCGCCATACCGTGCGCGGTTCCAATATGCTCGTTTGTTTACCTTTGGCACGTTAAATAATTATGATGAAATATTATTTTATACTATAAGAAGAATTCAAGTAACATGTAAATATAACTTAACTATGCATGGATATGTAATATTACAATGTATAAGAGTTTATTGTAAATATAAATATTTAATATAATATAAAATTATGACTAATAGTTATACATTAAATTTTGTGATTATTGTGAACGGTTAAAATTATGCTTGATAAGTATGAATGGTGATGGATGATATTATAACTATTTAATAATAAGTGGGAGTAGCCCACAGGTATATTACTCCTGCTAACACCTTCACAGATTAGACATTAGTAATTATTATAGCATAAGTATTTTGGCTATTATATCGTTGTGATGCAGCTGTAACGCATTTAATCTGTGTCTCTAGCTCACCAGAATTCTGATCTAGTAAGGGCGTATACCATTTGATGCTAAATTCGTTATTTTCGATAATTTTGATCACATTTTGTGTCTATGGTTCATGTTAAATGTGGATCCATAGACGCAAAATGTGGTAAAAATTATCGAAAATAACTCAAATGGAATACGGCCTTAACTGAAGAAAGTAACATATATTCTGAAAGTAGTTTCTTAGCCTTCACGTAAAAACAAAACATAGCTGTTAGTATTTGTTTTATTATGAGTGTTTTACAACGAGAAAACTAAGACGTCTAATTATTTTTACAACAAAGGTCCCAAGTGCCATATATATTTTTTGGTGTGTAGTTGATCAAAAACCAACCTCAAATACATTCCAGCCCTGGAGAAGGTAGCATTTACTATGAGTTAATCCCACCCTTGGGTGAGGAGCAGCATATTTAACCCGCTATTCGGAGCAAACAAACACTACTTTTCGAGTATGAGAAATGAAAAAGTATTTTACTGAGTAAATATACAAGACCAGGAATATAATTTCTGAAACCAAAAAAAATAGTAGTAGGATGAAACCCGTTTACTACTTTTAGGAAAAAGCTGATATTTTGACGCGAGAATTACCTCTTATGGTAATTAATTCCATTCGACCCTTGTATAACAATCTAGTATTTCCTTTAACTTTTGTTATAGTCTCTTTCTTTTTCTACGAGTTTCATCCTACTCTTATTTTTTTTCACTTTTCACAATTTTCAAAGGCTTTCGCCCTGGTCTATACCTACATGCTGCTGAAAAATGCTTTGCTCTGGTAAGTATTTCTAGTTTGGTGTAACAGGAGGCCGTTTCACCGACCCGCAGGCGAACCGCCGCGCCAGTCCAAGCCGTAACCGTAAAACGAGCAAATGGAAAACAAAAATGCAATAATATTTCCCTCGAATTGTGATTTCAGTTGATGGAAACCGATTCTTTTGTTAAATATTATTTCGTCATAATTGATAACCAGTCTTAACATTTTTATATACACACGCATTCGATACAATCAATTCAAATTAACCAAATAACTCTGTTTCCCATTTTTTTTTTATGTAATTGTGACAGAACATGCTCGAGGCCCACCTGAGGTTAAGCGGAATAACCTCTGCCTAAAACAGATGCATTTCCTTCACGAATTGCACTGCGCCCGTCACTTTGAGACATAGTTGTTGTCTCATGTGCCTGTAATTTCACTGGCTCTCAAGGACTACTGCCGGAACACACCGTTAGGTGCTTGGTGACAGATTTTCGACTTGAGGGTGGTAGCTAGCCAGGCGGGCAATCGCAAAATGCCCTTCCACCATGCAAACTTTTCATTTTAATACTTTCTTTATATATTTGTTAGCAAGTGTTAGCTATATCGAAATGCAGCAGTAGCCTACTTCACATCAGTCCATATACTAAATTAATTAGGCCTTATTAGCTTTATTTATAATAATCCTATATTATTGATTCTATATTTTAGTTTATAGTACCACCAACTTAACTGTGCAGTTTTCGAGGGCGCTACTGGTCAAGGAAATCAACTACAAACTGTCACAATTTGAAGGAATGTTGTAGTTTTTTTTTTTGGCGCCTGAACAGATAAGTTGGTGGGACTGTAATAAGCAATAATACTCATGGCAGCATTTGCGGATGTGGCGCCACCTGACAGTTACTTGCCTGATGTTGATTACCAGTTTAGGCACCTTGACAGTTCCTTGCCTGATGTTTATTACTGGTATAGATACGTTATTTATAATTAATACAATAATATTGTATGCTTTAAACGACACCACAGTTTGATACCAGACGCTGAACGTCAACTGAAACTGTGATGAAGTGCGTAATATTAAAAAGATTAACTTTGTTTGTTTCTTATTTTGTTTTCAACGAACGTAATCAAAACTGTATAATGAATGTTTTAGTTAGAAATATATCCATATAAATAATAATCTGCAACATTATATAATGATTAGAAATTATTTCAATATAAATATTTGCCTGTCTCTATTTTGCTGCAAATCGATTACGGGATTCATATATTTTTATTGAAAGTCTTATTATAGGAAGGCTTCGCGTAAAGTCACTAGTAGCGAAAATATATAATTAGAGAGAATGAATATTTTAAAATTTGTTATAAACTTACATTTTAACAGTTTATAATCACTGGAACTGAAAACTGTTCTATTTTGCATTTTTGAAGCGCTCGTAGCGAAGTTTACTTAGCTGTTCTTAACCGATCAGCAAAGTTAAGCAACGTCGCGCGCGGTCAGGAGTTGGATGGGTGACTGCTAGTGACATTACTACTGAGCGTTTCCGTGCTTCGGAGGGCACGTTAAGCCGTCGGTCCCGGTTGTCGTCTTAGGATGGCAGTCGTTATAGCATGGTGGTAGTGCATTTTGCGAATGCCCGCCTGGCTAGCTACCACCCTCAAGTAGAAAGTCTGTCGCCAAGCACCTAACGGTGTGTTCCGGCAGCTGTCCTTGAGAGCCAGTACTTCTAGGTTAGCCTGAACAACATCTTCGACCACATCATCACTTACCATCAGGTGAGATAGTGGTCAAAGGCTAACCTATCAGGCATAAAAAAAAAAATAAACAATATTCCTGAAAATTTCGTATGTCGTGAAAGTGAAAAAAACTGTAGTACTATTTTTGTTTATTTAGCGGTTTGAACCATAATATCCTATTGTTAACGTACATCAGGACAAACGAACTCAGTTTCTTATATATTGTTTATTTATATTGTATTATTTTATGTAACAAAAATTCTCTTAAGCAACTATTTGATATATATCAAATAGTTGCGATAGTAGAGAATTTTTGACGCCAAATCCACACACAAAACCTGAATCCATTAGTTTTGGCTAAACAAAATCAATAGTTCAAAATTTGCATAGTACGAGAGTCCTTTAGGGGAGGCCCAAAGTTCCATGCACTCGAGTTTTGTCATCAAACAATGGCTAAGTCTTTGTTAATAGGAGGCGCCCCAATTCCGTCACAAAGGGGTGTTCCTACCTTATCTAATTTTAAGGATATGAACGACAGAGATATAACGTTATTAGTTTCGACTCTAGAACTTATTACGGTATCAGTCAATCAAAGGAGTATGTATTAATATTTTCCACGACTGTCCAAAAAAAGGAGGGTTATGTTTTCAGGGTTCCTGTATGTATGTATGTTTGTGAGTTTCTTTTTTCCACCATAACGGCTTAACCGAATTGAATGTATGAGATATCGTTAGCTTCGTTAGTTAAAGAACGATATTTTAGTTTTTTGTTGTCTTCTCAACGAGAGTAATCGAAACCGAATTATGAATGTGTCATTTCTAACGCTATCCCCGTGCTCTGCAACAATGATAAAAAGTGATGATGATTATATTTATCCTATGTATTTATCCGGAATCTAAACTATTTAGATTCAAAGTTTTTTTCAATATGGCTAAATCTCAGCGTCAAGGAGTACACTCACGGATTTCGTTTCAATTAATATTTAGACATTGCAACAACAACTTGATAGTTATTAACAATCACACGCTTGTGATTCGAGAAATCGCGATTCAGCGGAGAAAAATACATACAAATTTTTTCGCTATCTATTCAGAGTGCTGGCATATTTTCGAATTAATATTATTGATAACTTTTATTGTGCAACGATAACAATCATTATTAATTTTAAACATTGCAACACTCGCATGTTAACAGTGCGACGATTCTGATAAAAGAGATGGTGATTTAGCTGAAAAAATACATTATCTAAACATGATTGACTGATTGCTGCCGAAGTGATTTCTATAAGAAAATGTTTACCTGTATAGCTAGAATACTAACTGAAGCAATGATAGCTGCCAGACATCACAACCTATTATAATTATGCCTGGAGGCGCATATCAGGAACCAAAAAGACAATCTATACCGACTCACGGCCACTGCGTCATCATATGAAAAATTTAAAACATTTTGTAATTTGGCATGTAGGTACAGCAAATTCCACATGCGTAGGTTCCTTAAGTATTTCCTTAAGCCTCACTTTATGGACCCCCGTTGAACATTAATTTGGGATTCCGTCCAAGGTGGCTTTACTTTAGTAAGCTACATTTTCACCCGCTTGCTCAGCAATTCTTGAATAATATTCTATTTTCCCTTCAAAAAGATACTAAGTAGAGATGGATGTAATAACTGAAAAATATTCATAATGTAAGCGGGACTAAAAGTATGCGACGTTTTTGTTGCGATCGTAGATGTCTTTGTCAACGCACACAACAGGTAACAAAAGTTGCAAATAGGAACGTAAAGATTTTAGTATTCACATTATGAAAAATATGTTCAACATAAATATTCTGTAAGTTCTAGGCAACAAAAAGCAAGCCGTAAACCGGCTTGTATATCATTATTTACATAAACGCCATAAAACTGAACAAAAGAAAAATTTATACCGTAAAGTTTTGGGCAATATCCGTTTTCTGTGACACGTTTTTTCGAGGGCCGTTGTTCATCGTTAATCTTTGAAACAAAAACGGCAAGTTTGGTCGAGGCGTGGTGTAAGACAGCACTGAAGTTTCCATTTTAACTTGCTGCAAGAGAAGTACCATTTTTATTTGATTCTTAATATGCAGAAAGATCTAATTTTGTATCAATGTATCTGTCTTAATAGATATAGGAGTGACTAAAGTCGACGTAGTAAACAGTTTCATAACAACGACTGATTTTTTTAATGAAATAGAAATTTGTATTTTCAATGAATAAAATTAAAATAAGTAAAAGTGAAAATACTGATTTGGAAATGTTACACTTTTAAATATCCTTGTTTTGCATACGTTTGATGAAAGAACCGAGTGATTACTGATGTAGGTAGTCATTATATATCTAATTCCATAAACCAGTATTTTTATGTAGGGTAGGTGCTTTTTATTTTTGTACGTTTCACTTTTAAACGTCTCCTGGCACATTTTTCAAACACTAACAGTTGTTATAGAATGGTTTGAAACATTTTCATATTTAAAAATATCATGGATGAGATTTGAATCTGCGATCTTTCCGGCTAGCTGTAGAGCATATTACAATATTAGAAGAGTCAGTTATGTGTCTATAAAAATGTCTTAGTGGATAAAAAAAATATCCATATAATAATTTATGAATTCTATGATTTTTCCAAGTAAGTATTTCAGATCAAAGTTCTACTAGCCAGTATTATGGAAAAAGGTTATTATAACTAGTATTTTAGGAAAAACCTGGGTTTGCCGTATTTAAAATCATATTAGACTGCAAATAATATGGAGACGAGCTTGTTTCCATCGGCCGGACACAGGACCAAAATTAAGATATTTTTAAGGTAAAATCAATAGAACTTAATTTCAATTCCTTGTAAATCTATCCGCACCATAGATAATGATTACAATTAAATTTAATTCATAAAGAGACGATATTGATACGTAATCTACATTTGAGTAAGTCAAAATTTAAATTTGGCCATCTCAAAGCTCTTTTGAAGCAGTGATGGCTAGTGCCATTGGCTATGGACTGCCGTGCAGCAGGTCCATAGTTCGGGCTTGAGTTTCATCGCATGGTGGAAGGGCATTTTGCGAATGCCCGCCTGACTTGCGACCACCCTCAAGTAGAAAACCTGTCACCAAGCACCTTACGGTGTGTTCGAGCAGCTGTGCTTGAGAACCAGTAATTCTAGGTTAAGCCTGTTAACACCTTTGACCACATCATCGCTTACCATAAGGTGAGATTGTGGTCAAAGGCTTACCTATCTGCAATAAAAAAAAGCGTCTCGACAGCGTATCTCCTACTACCAGAATATCCAGCTTCAGTCGATTCAAATAGGTCGTTAAGTTTTTGTATGGCATTACGTATCTTATCTGCATTCGACTCGAATTGTAAGTTTGGAAGTGTCAGAGCATTTCGTAGTCAGTTTAATAAAGCTAAGCTACTGCTTACATAGAAGTCCTGAGAGTTTGTTCTGGGCGCGTCTGTCCCGTGCTATAATTTACGTTGTACAAGTGCGGGCGACATGCGGCCCGGTACCAATGCCGATAAAAATTATACTACAAATAGGTAGGTCTGTGCACTAATGGGTTAATCTGAACTTTGTGGGACTTGGACTTTAAGCGGACTGGAATTCGTTTTGTAATGCAAATAGGACGACGGAATTTTAATGTTATAAGTCTTAAAGGATACCCTGTAATAGGTTATTCTGTTACTGACATGAAATTTCCTTTTTGAAGCTTTTGAAGTCTAGTAACAATTCAAATGATATATAAAATTAAGACGAAGTGGTCTTTAAAAATGTTAGACTGAGCTGGGGGCGTAGGACGGAGAAACCTCGTTGAGTGAGCGAAACAAAACTACGCAATATATAAATATCGTAAGCAATTTTTTTAATCAAATTCATATAAAATTAAGCTTTTTAAGAAACGGAAAATGACCTTTCAGTTATTATATCACATGGTTGCTATATAATAAATTTAAAAAAAAATTGTATTGATAATATTTATATATAATAGACACGATTTTACAGCTGTACTTATTATTTTTTTTATAGAGAGAGATATGTGGTATTCTTATTTGCAATCAAGTATTGTATTTACTATATCTGTTTCGTTATCATAAAGATCTAGCATACCGCATCTCACTTTATTCATTTTAATATTTTTGTGTCAGTATTGTGGGTATGCGAGTATGTCATTGACAAGGCAGTGGCTTTTCGACTGCGAAACAGCGCGTTCAAATTACATTCGTGGAGCTTTGCATCTGTGTGAAATTAGGATATAATCGCGTCATTTTTACATCAAAATATCGGCTGGTGCTTGTGAAAGCTCCGGAGCATATACATGTGTTGTGAATTGTGAAGACATAACAGGAAGATCATCGGCGAGGAAGACGACTCCAGAATATTATCGACGAATTTGGATGGAACCTAAGTGAGATGCACAGGCATACCCAAGTACGTACTGTTTGATATTGTCTCCGGCATCTCGTAGTCCCACATAAATCTTACTGAGTATTTTTTTGCAATTTTCCCAGTGTAGTATTAAGCCACCACCGCCACCAGCTATTTCGGCTCGGTGCGAATGCTACATCTTTATGGTGCCGAAACCAGGGAATTTCTACCTAAATTCGTCTACGTAGTTATAAACTAGCGGTATTTCTGGTCAAAATCGTTGTTTAAACTTAAATACGCAAATTATCGGTCAACTTCACTTCTTTGGTACCTATCTACTGCGTCTTAGTTATTGCATCAGCTTTTTGTATACATAAATTATGCCTCAATTACCCATATTGTAAAACTATAACCCGTTCTCGAGTCGACCACCATCGAACAATTCAAAGTCTCTAATATTTCACACAGAATCGGCAATTAATTGCAAGATCTCACTAAGCAAACACTATCATTTATCAGTGCGTAGTGCTATCGGCTTGCAATAATTCCCTCATACAAAACCTTTACTCGCGTATATATACGTTACTAGTATCTACAAATATAACCAACAAAGTGTAAGTTATTAACGTGAAATAATAAAATCATCACTCCTACAAATTATATCTACAAGGAGGTAGGATATTGACCTTGCATTTTATTGTATTTCGTGCGGCGTGCCTTAGTAGTAACTATTTATTAATCTGTTACAAACTGCATTACGGTCTTATCGCGACTTACCTAGATATACCCATAGTAACTACCTACTAACAACTTTTGCATATGTTGTTTATTTTGTTCGCCTTATCAGTGCGACAGCTTTAAGGTTTATTTAGAATATGAATAGTGAACTTCATTATTTTATGCGTAAATAAGATCGTTATCTAAAGTAGAGAATTTTCTTGTCAGCTGAATAGGCCATCGGTTCTTGCGTTTTGTGCCTTAATCAATTATAATATTAGGTTACTATGTCTCTTCTAACCAAACGGCCTGTTCGTAGACATTCTAAGAAACTTGTAGATGTTGAACAATATACCGTGCAGGATTTGCCGTCATTGCGTAGGAAACGGACTATTGCTTATAATCGATTAAATAAGGCTTTCGATATTGGCACTTCTGCATTATGTGATACTTCTCAACGCGACTTATTTTTGTCTTATCACCAGGACTTAAAAGGGATTTCCAAGAACTTTGAAGATACACATTTAGCAATATTAGACCTTTTGGATGATCCTGAGAATGAAGATAATGAAATTCAGGAACGTTTTGATGACATGTACTACCAAGTCTTATCAATTCACCGTAATTTATTCAAGAGCGAGTCCGCTCAGCCGCAATGTGGTTCCGTATCAAATATTCGCCTACCAAAAATACTACTACCGAATTTTAGTGGCGATATTAAACAATGGCCCGAATATTATGATACTTTTAACGCGTTGATACACAGCTCTAGTTCTCTTACCGAAACAGAAAAGTTTCATTATTTGATCTCCTCTTTGGGCGGTGATGCGTTGTCTGTAGTGAGGGCGTTTCCTATGACTCATGAACATTATACCGATGCATATCAAGCGCTCATTGCGCGTTATCAGTGTAAACGTACCCTAGCTTTCACATGCTGGAGGGATGTGCTGAATATCAATTTTAACTGCAACGAAGCGCGGGAGTTTCAAAAATCGCTTGATCTTTTCGAGGAAAACTTAAGTATTTTAAAAACAATTAAGTTACCAATCGCGCACTGGGACTTTGTTCTCGTGTATCACATTTTATCGAAACTTGACACAGACATGCGCCGTAGTTTTGAGGAGAAGTACTCTTATGTTGAGTTACCCACTTATGAACAACTTAAGAATTTTCTACGATCTAAATGTGAGGCCTTATTGCGTGACACCCATTTTACCGAGATTAACAAATCGAATAAGTCAACGAGTAAATTTGGTACTGGATCGCCTCAGCCTCAACGGGGTAACAAGTCGCACGCACTAGTTGCAGCTACTGATACGCAGCCTAGTACAGGCGACCGTAAAACAGGTACGTTTTCCAGTAATTGCTCTTATTGTAATGAGCCTCATTCTATTTTATCGTGTCCAAATTATCTCGCAAAATCGGTAGACGAACGTATGACTATCGCTCAAGACAAAAACTGGTGCTATAATTGCTTGAAGTCGTCTCATCAACTAAAAAATTGTAACTCAATCTTTTCGTGCCGCACATGTAAACGTAAACATCATACCTTACTCCATCGCGATAAATCTAACATAGAATCAAATCACATCGGATCGTCTTTGGTGTCAAGGTCACAAACGAATACCACAGTGTTGTTGGCAACTGCAATCGTACAAGTTCGGGATGCATCAGGCCATATGCAATCTTTTAGGGCAATTTATGACAGCGGAAGTCAGAGCAATTTCATAACTGAATCTGCAGCGAAACGATTAAACTTAAAACTAGTGAAAACAAACGCGAGCGTTAGTGGATTGGGGGAGGCCGTGGCGCCCATTATTGGTGACGTTACCTGCTCCATTGGCATTAACAATTGCATTCTTTTTAACTTGGACATGCATGTCATTTCTAAGATATGTGGCGATCAACCTATTGCACATCTTAATACATCGGAATGGTCACATGTCCAATCATTGCCCTTAGCTGATCCTGGTTTCGATATTCCCGGACCTATCGATCTGCTTTTTGCTGCAGATGTCTTTGCTGACTCTGTACTTCCTCAACAGATCAAGGGTAGAGTAAACCAACCTACCGCACTTAACTCCATTTTTGGTTGGCTCCTTTTAGGCAAGATTATCCTACCATCCACTGCTCTGGTACATACCCTGCCAGAGATCGATCACGATTTGAATACCTTAGTTCAACGCTTCTGGGAACTGGAGGCCTTACCAGAAACGTCGAAATTGACTCCCGAGGAATTACTTTGTGAACAAAAATTTGTTAGTGATCATTCTCGCGATTTTTCCGGCCGATATATTGTTCAGATACCTTTTAAAGACGAATCAGAACCAATGTTCGAGGGCTCTCGCGATGTGGCCTTGAGGAGGTTCCACGCTATCGAACGCAGACTATCACGTGACCCACACCTTAAATCTCAGTACGTAGATTTTATGTCCGATTATATCGAAAGCGGTCACATGTCCCTAGTTCCCGCAGATGAAGTTGGCAAGGGAAAATACTACATACCCCACCACTGCGTTTTACGTCCAGACGCAGCAACAACACGCTGTCGAGTGGTTTTTGATGCATCGGCGAGAGATTTACACAGTCGATCGTTAAACGATAGTCAACTCATAGGTCCAAAACTACAACCAAATATTCTACAGCTTCTTTTGCGCTTTAGGGAACATAATATTGTCCTTATGGCAGATGCTCGTCAGATGTACCGACAAATTCTTATATCACCGGAACACCGTGATTATCAGCGTATCTTTTGGAGACCTTCGCCAAGCGAAAGTCTTCAAGAGTATCGCTTGAAAACGGTCACATATGGGATGGCATCTAGCCCTTATCTCGCTTGCCGTACTTTGAGACAGCTTGGGGAAGATGAAGGAGATGTATACCCACTTGCAAAACAAATAATTTTGTCGGATTTATACATTGACGACGTTACAACCGGATTTTCGTCCTTGGAAGTCGCACAGGAAGCTAAGGTGCAATGTATCGCTCTTTTCAGTCTAGGTTGCTTTGAGCTAAGAAAGTGGGCTAGTAATAATCTAGAACTTTTGTCTGACCTGCCCCGTGATCATTGTTTGACTGGCTCCATATCGTTTGACAATGACGAGCAACAAACTTTGAAAGTTCTTGGTCTCAAATGGGATCCTGCATCAGATGCGTTCTTTTTTGAAATTAAACCGTCTGATCGACCATGTACGAAACGTTCGATCCTTAGCGAAATAGCTAGAATCTTTGACCCTTTAGGGTTTCTATCCCCTGTTACAATTCAGGCTAAATGCTTAATCCAAAAACTTTGGATTCTTGGTGTTGCTTGGGATGAGACTCCCCCCGATGAGATCATCCATACCTGGAACATGTATCGTGAACAATTGCCACTATTGGCTCAGTTTAAAATACCTCGTCAACTGACTTGCTCAACAGCAAAATCCTACGAGGTCCATGGATTCAGTGATAGTTCTGAATCCGCCTTAGGTGCGGTTATTTATTTGCGTGTTACTGATACCATGGGCAAAGTTCAAGTGTTCTTTGTTTGTTCAAAGGCTCGTGTTGTACCCCTTAAGCGAACTTCTCTGCCACGACTCGAACTCTGTGCTGCAGTATTGCTTGCAGACCTTTACAAATTCGTGTGTGATACGTACCTTTCTCGGATTAAAATCGATGCGGTATACCTTTGGTCAGACTCCACGATTGTACTCGCGTGGCTAAGCTCCCATTCGTCGCGCTGGGCCAATTTCGTGGCCAATCGTGTAAGTCATATACAAGAAATAACTCCTACCGAATGTTGGCATCACGTGATTTCTGGTGAAAATCCCTCAGACCTGTGCACTCGCGCTCATTTTCCCATTGAAATTATTAACAACTCGTTATGGTGGGCGGGCCCGCGTTGGCTTTCTGAAAATCGATTATCTTGGCCATTAAGCAGAGATAACATATCATATGAGGATGAAGTGACTGTAAAAGCTGAAGAGCGAAACACGATAGCATTATGCTCAACCGACACCGAAAGACCAGAACATACGCTTTTTGAGCATCTTCTGAGTCGTTTCTCTTCTTTGCAGAAACTTGTAAACGTATTGACTTACATCAATCGGTTTATTAAAAATTGCCGTAAGCCGCATGAGGCAAATAAAAATAACGTTCTCAATAATGTTGAACGACATAACGCATTAATGCAAATTGTAAAATATGTGCAACAAAATGTCTTTATCGAAGAAATTAATAAATTAAACTTAAACAAACCTTTGCCAAAACCATTTCGAAAGCTTAATCCATTTCTCGATTCTTCCGGTATCCTTAGGGTTGGAGGCCGTATTTCTCGGGCAGGTTTAGAATATGAACATAAACACCCTGCTTTCCTCCCTACAGAGCATCCTCTCACAAGTTTAATCATCAACTTTATTCATCGCAACTACTTGCATACGGGAATCAACACTACTCATTTTCTGCTGCTACAGCAGTTTTGGATCGTATCAGCAAAACGCGCAATTCGTCGTCAACTATCAAAATGCATCCAATGCTATAAAACCAATCCTCAACCACTGCAACCGTTTATGAGCGATCTCCCTTCATACCGCGTCAACCAAGTGAAAGCTTTTTCCGTTGTAGGCTGTGATTTTGGTGGCCCTTTTCGTATCAAACTTGGCCCGCATAGAGGTGCCAAAATTGACAAAGCATATTTATGTTTATTTGTCTGTTTATCAACAAAGTCTGTCCATCTCGAGGTGGTGTCTACATTATCAACAGACGGATTCATCGCAGCACTACGTCGCTTTGTATCTCGTCGCGGCCGATGTAACGTCATACACGCCGATTGTGGAACTAATTTTGTTGGCGCCAAAAATCACTTATCTTCTTTTATGCAAAGGGCTTCTAACAGAGAAAAAATAGATTTCAAATTTAACGCACCCTCAGCGCCCCATCACGGAGGTGTATGGGAAATACAAATTAAGGCTGCTAAAACTATTTTAATTCGTCAGATCGGTGAACAAGTTCTCACATTCGAAGAGCTCACGACTTTATTTGTCCAAATCGAAGCCGTACTTAACTCGCGACCCCTTTGCCCTATCAGTTCTGATCCCAACGATCTGTCAGTGTTGACACCAGGCCATTTCCTTACATTGGAGCCACTTACTGCTGTTCCCGATGAAGATCTTTCTAATATCAATGTTAATCGGCTTACCCGGTGGCAGTTGTTGCAAGCGTTACACCAAAATTTTTGGTCCCGGTGGAAACACGAATATCTAAATACCCTCACTCAACGCGCCAAATGGACTGAAGATTCCAAACCGTTGCAAATTGGCTCGATGGTGGTCCTTAAGGACGACAATCGCGCTCCATTGCAATGGCCTCTTGCTAGAGTTGTAAATCTAATACCTGGTGCTGATGGCATTGCGCGAATTGCAATAGTTAAAACGGCTAACAATCAACTTCTAAAAAGACCGTTGGTTAAGTTATGCCCTCTCCCAATAGAGGGCTAACTTAAATCATTTAATATTATATCAAATAGCTTCATGGTGTATTGTATATTTTTATAACGTATCTCAATTTATTATGTGAAATAGGCAAAGTATCTTGTACCAAATCGAAGTATCACTAAATTATAGCTTTAAGTGTTATTTAGAATCAATCGCTGTCCCCAAAGTGGTTTTAATTATTATTATTATTTTTTTTACCAGAAAATACCATAGTTATTTTGGTGGGCGGGATGTTTCGTTATCATAAAGATCTAGCATACCGCATCTCACTTTATTCATTTTAATATTTTTGTGTCAGTATTGTGGGTATGCGAGTATGTCATTGACAAGGCAGTGGCTTTTCGACTGCGAAACAGCGCGTTCAAATTACATTCGTGGAGCTTTGCATCTGTGTGAAATTAGGATATAATCGCGTCATTTTTACATCAAAATATCGGCTGGTGCTTGTGAAAGCTCCGGAGCATATACATGTGTTGTGAATTGTGAAGACATAACAGGAAGATCATCGGCGAGGAAGACGACTCCAGAATATTATCGACGAATTTGGATGGAACCTAAGTGAGATGCACAGGCATACCCAAGTACGTACTGTTTGATATTGTCTCCGGCATCTCGTAGTCCCACATAAATCTTACTGAGTATTTTTTTGCAATTTTCCCAGTGTAGTATTAAGCCACCACCGCCACCAGCTATTTCGGCTCGGTGCGAATGCTACAATATCATTTAGAATATTATATATTTTCATAATTAGCTTTTCACTTTGCCTTATCGGTCTTCTTTTTTTAACACTTTGTTGCATGCGCCCTTATTTATCTCGTCATTTCTTGCGCTGGGCGCCAGAGTGCCCCTTCTTTAAAAGAATATTAAAAAGACTTACAAAGACAACGTGTACAAAGTAAACGTGTTGGTATGCTATTGCTACCAACAGCAATAGTATACCATATATATATTTTGAAGCGCTCTTAGCGAAGTTTGCTTAGCTGTTCATAACCGATCACCAAAGTTAAGCAACATCCGCCGCGGTCATGAGTTGGATGGGTGACCGCTAGTGACATTACTACTGAGCACTTCCGTGCTTCGGAGGGCACGTTAAGCCGTCGGTCCCTGTTGTCTTCTGAGGATGGCAGTTGTTGCATGGTGGTAGGGCATTATGCTCGCATAATGCCCTACCACTATGCTGTAACAACTGCCATCCTGCCACCGCTTGGCTAGCTACCACCCTCAAGTAGAAAATCTGTCGCCAAGCACCTAACGGTGTGTTCCGGCAGCTGTCCTTGAGAGCCAGTAATTCTAGGTTAGCCTGAACAAAATCTTTGACCACATCATCACTTACCATCAGGTGAGATAGCGGTCAAAGGCAAAAGAATAAAAAAAACTAAGTTGCTACTTTGTCCCTAACTAAGAGTAATACAATAATATATGATTGTTACACATTAACTTTTTAGTGCTATTTCGCTTGTATGGTCGATTAATCATTCAAAACGTTCGAAATAGGGGAGTGCCAGTATGAATAAAGTGTTGTCAAAGAGATATTTTAGATATTTTATTTCTCACCATATTACATCTTTAAACCGCCAGTTTGTTTTTTTTATTCTTTCATGTTACTTGCGCTATCAAGATAAATCTAACTATATGTCAAACATTAAACGCGCCTTATGTGCAGATGCCACCATGCTTCAGTGTGAGTGGGGAGTTGCTGCACATTACGGGTACAAAAGGGCTCCCTACGACTTGAATACCCTAATTACCCGAAAAGTGAGGGGAACTTAAATCGCTAACTAGTTTTTGGGAAGCTAATAATGTCATTTTATACAGCACCTTTAAGTCACAGCAGTGCAGCAACACCCTACTCGCGTCATTATAATCTCATCATTTTCCACATTATTTTTCATAGTTTACTCATTTGAGAACAATCAATAAGAAAAGTCTTATTCTAGACCAGCATGGGACTATATTGCTGTATATAGGTACATATATCATAGTACCAGCTTAATTCATAACACATACAAGGATCTAATGTTGTCTTAGGTTTTAGCGATTATTACACATAGTATTTGACTTTGACCACTATCTCACCTGATGGTAAGTGATGATGTGGTCGAAGATTGTTCAGGCTAACCTAGAAGTACTGGCTCTCAAGGACAGCTGCCGGAACACGCCGTTAGGTGCTTGGCGACAGAGAAAAAAACGGTTAAGGTTTAAAGTTGTTTAATTACTAACTTTCCAAAGTGTTTGAAACGTCGGGACAAAAATAATGATAAATATACGCGATTAAAACCGTTTAAAGTTGTTTAATTACTACATACAAGGATCAATAAATCTCAGTCATAAAGCAGTAGAATAATAGTATTTGTCTATCCTTAGTTTCTCATTTCATTTCAAAATACTGCTTATGTGCATATTCATTTTAAGGCAGTAGGTATTAATACTCTTATAAATTAATTTGAAACCAACAATCAACTTCATTTCTATCAGACCGAAGTATTTATTTTACCGGCATAAAGTCTTAAACCCGATTGGAGAGTTTCCGACGTTTCCTAACCACTTTTAACGTTAACGAGACACCGGTGTTTGCTCGAAATACCACTAAGATAGTGGACGGAAGGCTTCACTGATTTATTTGTTTATTTACCTCCTGTGACTGCTGGAAACATTTTGAAACTTAAAGCCAAGTGAACTTGTGTGTACTATCAAGAGCTACAAGTGAAAATGGTTTTGTAGTTAATAAAAGGAGTAATGATTTAAAATTCAGAGTAGAGTTCACGGAGCGCTTTCCATACAAAAGTAGTTTCGTCATATATATATTTTTATGTCACACACCGTTAGGTGCTTGGCGACAGATTTTCTACTTGAGGGTGATAGCTAGCCAGGCGGGCATTCGCAAGATGCCCTACGACCATGCTATAACGACTGCCATCCTAAGACAACAACCGGTACCGACGGCTTAACGTGCTCTCCGAAGCACGGAAGCGCTCAGTAGTAATGTCACTAGCGGTCACCCATCCAACTCATGACCACGCGCGACGTTGCTTAACTTTGCTGATCGGTTGAGAACAGCTAAGTAAACTTCGCTACGAGCGCTTCAATCATATTTTAAATATATGTGTTCAAATCCGGTGAAACTTTGCACGTTTTTCCTTGAGACTAATCTATAATCTATGCTTCTGGTTTGCCAGATTTCCCTGAAATATTTCAAAAATAATCCGAAAAATTGTATTGTATGGGAATTGTAGTCTTGACATTAAGGATGAATATATAAAATATAAATAATAAATATAAAAACTGGCAAACCAAAAGCATAGATATTGGCTCATTACATGCAAAATTTCACCAAGTTTGAACACTTGGTATTTAAAATATGACGAAAGTACGTTTGTATAGAACACGCTCCGTGAACTCAACTCTTGCTAGTTATAAAATATATTGGTCGTATAGTCAACGAATCAATATTCGTAGATCGAAGTCAATACCAACGGAATAACGATACATATCTGTCTGTGTTTTTATGCCCTTGCGGTATATTTCTGGGTATCTAGACTCCACAGAAACTATCAAGGCATTTTGTGCCGCTTCCGTGGATCTAAATGTTTCTGATTAACATTCCGGGTTAGTTTGAAGTTTTATAATTAATACATGAAACACTTTCTTTTCCAAGAAATAATATATTCCTTTAATCAAAGCATTCCCCCAAATTGTCGGTACGCTTTTCCTCATATATCATATTAACTACCACATCGATACCAGTGATGCCTAATCGATAAGCCTTTGTGTAGAACTCTAGTGATCTAGACTCAATGAAGTCTATATCAAGGCATTTTGTAGCACTTCTCCAGAACAAAAGGTTTTTCTTGAAGAAATTGTCCAAATTGTGATTGGTCAGTGCTAGTTCTGGCGAGTAAAGAGGATGACGTAGGTATTGTTGCTCACAGCAGGTGGCGCTTTGGCCCGCACTTTAGCGGGCTGTCGACGCGCCTGCTGAAGGTCGCGGGCGCACTCTCTTGGCTCCTTCCAAACAAGGGGGGGCCCAGAGGACGGTGCCGGCATTTGTATGCTGGCATATTGAAAAGTATGGCCCTCTACGGGGCGCCTATATGGGCTGACTCCCTCCGTAGGAGGGAGAACGCTACTGCTCTCTGCAGGCCCCAAAGGGCCATAGCACTGCGGGTAGTGAGGGCCTACCGCTCGGTGGGATTTGCGGCGGCCTGCGCTCTGGCTGGCACCCCTCCTTGGGAGCTCGAGGCGGGAGTGCTAGCCAAAGTGTACGACTGGATGTCGGGGCGTAAGGCTCTCGGAGAGTCCATCGCCCTGGAAGAGCGGGAGTCCGTACGGCGTGAGGCGAGGGAAGCTGTCGTCCAGCATTGGACGGAGGACCTCGCCTCCGCCACTTTTGGCCGCCGTACATTGGATGCAGTTGGGCCAGTCCTGCAGGATTGGCTAGGGCGGTCCCATGGGTTCCTCTCGTTTCGTCTGGTGCAGGTGTTATCCGGGCATGGATGCTTCGGATCATACCTGCACCGGATCGGAAGGGAGGAATCACCGGCGTGTCACGATTGTGGCGCCGCAGAGGACATGGCGCAGCACACGCTGGAGGTGTGCCCTACGTGGTCCGACTTGCGCCGTAGTTTGGTCACAGTAGTCGGGCTGGACCTCTCGCTCCCCAGCGTGGTCAATGCCATGTTGGAGGGCGAGGTGGCCTGGGCAGCGGTCGCCTCCTTTTGCGAGGAAGTGATTTCCCAAAAGGAGGCGGCAGAGCGCGCAAGGGAGGAAGACCCCCTTGCGGCGCCACTGCGTAGGCGAAGAAGGGGTGGGAGAAGACGAGTTCTCCCTCCCGGTGGTGAATAGCGAGAGACAGGCGCGGGGGTGCCTTCTCTCGCATTGCACTTATTCACCACCTCCGTCGGGCGGGAATGACCGAGCATTCCTGGTCATTCCCGGGCCTCTCCTGCTGGGAGGGGCGTGTGGGCCCCGCTGTAAAGGCGGGCGGTCGTCGGCGGAGGACTGGACGTAAAGGCTCTGCCAGTTTCCCAGTCCTCCTCCATACAGGCGAAGCTGGAATGCCGCTGGGTCGTTTAGTGGGTATACCGGTCTCTCACCGGGGAGTCCCACATAACCCTCCCATCCCCCGACGGGAGGGTATGCGTAATGCATTTTTCCCAGCGAGAAAAAAAAATAAATAAATAAAAAATAAGGTTTTGTTGCTCACTGCAGTTTCAATAGGTAATATTTAATTCGTTTAGCAGTGTAAGATTATTACTAGTGTGGATCAAAAATTAACGGTTTGAAAGGGTTCTCGATGGATATGTTTAATATGGTCTACTTAATTTGTGGTTAATTCTATAAATTATATCAATCAACTAACGGCCCGCCACGGCTGCGCACGGGTATTCAACATAAATTTCAAAAAGAACAGCACTTTTTTGATAACATTCTATAGCTTTTGTTTATCAAGAATGATTTAGGGTTCTAGTTTTTTTTAATGTTATTATTAAGCAATAATAATAATAATAATAATACAAGCTCGAGGCCCACCTGATGTTAAACGGACTAACCTTGCCTATAATTATAAGATGCATGATCACAAGTCACGAATTGCACTGCGCCCGTCACCTTGAGACATAGTTGTTAATTCTCATTTGCATGTAATTTCACTGGCTCTCAAGGACTCCTGCCGGAACACACCGTTAGGTGCTTGGCGACAGATTTTCTACTTGAGGGTGGTCGCTAGCCAGGCGGGCATTCATGAAACGCCCTTCAACCATGCGGTGAAGCTCAAGACCGCTGCGGGATTCGAACCATGGACCTGCTGCGCGGCAGTCCAAAGCCAATGCTACTGAGCCATCACTGCTTCATTATATAGCAGCATAGCATAGCAGCATAATGATCCAATGAGGCAATTATTTCCCTTCAGCTGGCTTTTACGATATCCAGTGGAAAGGATATGAATCATTCTTGATTTTTAGGTAGTTACTGTAATAATAATAATATCCGTGGGGTGCCAGGCTAGAATGTCACCCCTTCCCCATCTCTACCCGTAGGCCATGGGGGCCATTATGAGGCCACTAAGAGAACACACCAGAAGGTGGGCAGCAGCTCTTTCTGAGGAACTGATATCTTACACGGCGAACCCCTAGACGGCGGCCACGCGTGGGGATTATGGCAAACCCCTTTATAATTGGGGAGGCTGTATTCGGCAGAGGACGTCTTCCGGCTGATGATGATGCAAAATATAAAAACGGAATCGACTTTCAACACTGAAAAATATGAATTAACTTATACAGGTTGTACTATGCTAATTTCAAACACTCTGATCTCACTTTGACAACTAAGCGAATAAAAGTAATTGTTTTTTTCGTCCGTTGTTATTTTTTTTACTTTCGTTGTAAATTTTTCAACCCTGGCCTCATATTTTCATGACATTTAAAAATTATATAATAATTCTCCTGGTTAGAAATTGCTGCCGTTTTTAAGTATTTTTTAATTTAATTACTCGCTTCAGCTATGAATACTGCTTACAAGAATTATGACGTCATACGCCTACAAAACTGGACAACATCGGCAAGTGTTGCAATAAAATTATTGTATTTTCATCCCGATATAGGGCATATTGGCAAATACTTTTACTATGGTGTAGGAATCTTCCAGGCCCCATCCGTGAAAAGCTGGGTTCGGAGACATGGGTGGCATATAAGAGTATCTTGTCAATGGGCTCTTTATGGGAGGTCGAACGCGGAGGTGGGTGTTCCTAAATGTTCAGCAATTATTTTAGATAAAATCAGCAGAATATTTTAGACTAGACAGAATGATATAATTAGATTTTATTCCCATTTCCAAGTATTTTCCGCGACGGCACTATGTGACTAAATTCCACGCGATAATAAGCGCGGCCAGAAGCTAATAAATTTGATGGGCATCAAAATCTGTTCCAGACTTTAATCACATCAAGGATATCGATTTTTAATACGAAGCCATCCCTACTTGTACGTAGACATTAAAGTGCAAATGCGGGTTTCGGCTGAAAATTGATGGGCTCTCGCACGTGCTATCAATCAAGATTTGCAACGTACTCCCTTTAAACTTGAGTGAGCCGCGTAAATTGAATAAAAACATCCGTTATTGAGAGTTTGTTGCCGCTGACAAATGCGAATATAAACGAAACTGATGGCTGGTGCCTTAATGAATATGAAATATGACTAGGGTTTTATTGAATTACACGTTTTTCTATATTTATAGAAAATATAAACATAGTGCACGGCTCGTGATCTTAACACTTTTTCTCACGGGTAAGAAAATACAACCAAAATTCTATTCAAAGTGTATTAATAATAATATATACTTTATTGTGCCAAAAACAGTTTCTTACATTGGTCAGAAAAAAAAATGGTATATCACTATAAATCTTAGTTATAAGTTAATATAGCAGAAGCAGTTAATATACATTTTTACCAAAAAACTTATAATCTAAATTATTTATATTCTATAACTTTGGACTCAGTTACTGATTAATTCACACTAGCCCCCACACTAGGATCCCTGTGTTCGTTCTCTTTCAAATGTACATTATTTTTATAAATTTATGATCAATAGATAAGTGTTATCGATAACTGATTATTCTAAAAACATACTTACAGTAGGTATTTAGTGTACCGACTGTTTTTTTTGTTAAGGAATTTAGTATGACGTGACTTTCTTAAATTAAATATGTAAGTTAGCATTATTTAAAATTTCCTACAGTTATACCAATATTTTAATAGTAAACCAATTATAAAATTACAAAAACACGGAGAAAGAAGAAATTTTAGTATAGTTTTATATTATAATTTTCTAGTGTCACTGATGGTTAATGATCTTCCACAATCAGGCCATAACAACGTCTGAACACGAAATGGTTCAAGTAACCTCCGTTTGCTTACATTTTCGATAAAAGATCACACCTGTTATTGAAAATATTAAGTTGATGAGGGTGGAGAAAGAATTAAACAATTCAAATTGTTTCCTAATCACACCTAAACTTATTGGATATAGTTGAAATTTGAAAACGCCAGGGTTTGTTACTGCTGACACATCTAATCCCAATTTTATTTTCGATAAACACGTAGTTCCCGAATGCGATAACAAAATTCTATTTGGACGAAGTAGCAGGTAAGTCCTGACTGACTCGCTCACAGAACACGCCCAAAATCTATTATGAAATCAGAAAACCTTTACTATAACCAAACAGTTATAGAAACTAAGAGTCACATTGAAGTAAAATAGGCCATTTAATTGCTAACAGTATATTACAGTCAAAGTTTGCTTGACATTTAAAAACTTAACGTCTGGAAACAGCTGAAATTGTAATTGATGGTTGCATACAAATATATAATATGGATATGAATTAATAAAACATTTTAAAACTCTTAAAAAGGCTCTATTTAAGACAATGTCTATTATATTACAGCGGCCTTTGTAAAAGTTAGAAGAAACGCCCTGATTATAATTTTTCGAGTCATCTTAAAGATGTTCTTACTCGTAAAGTTTCACGGCACAGTTGAGGGGTCTCGAGCCCCACGAGCCATTTACCTCGATCCATCACGGACGGTGTCTGCGCCTATATCACTTTACGGGATCGACTGAAATTTTTGCTGAACACTGATTTTTGGGGCTTTGTTAGTGGACGCGGAAATAACAGGATTAGTCGGCTGACTTGGGTACTTTTGAAATTGACGGAGGCGATTTATTTGAAATTTTGTCCCTGTGGCTCACCTTTTTAAAGAAGAATTTCTGTGTTCGTATGAAATATATTTTGATGCGAACTTAAGATCATCTTTCTGATTGCTCAGAAATGGAATAGGTGAAACTAGCACTCTAGATCCTAATTGGTTACGACACGCTTCTGGATTCTGGACAATTTAATATATTTATTAAATTATTACTCTCAATTTTTCTTACAGGATTGTACTGTGACGAAACAAGCAAGAGACACACCTGATGCTAAGCGTACTAACCTCTGTCTATAACAGATGAATTTCGACACAAGTGGCAAATTGCACTGCGCACGTCACTCTGAGGCATACAGTTGTTAAGTCTTATGTGCCTCTAATTTTACTGGCACTCTGCCAGAACACACTGTTAGGTGCTTGTTGATTTTCTACTTGAGGGTGGTAGCTAGCCAGGCGACCATTCGCTAAATGCCATGCGGTGAAGCTCAAGCTGGCGGTGGGGATTGAACCATGGACCTGCGGCACAGCAGTCGATAGCTATTATACTGCTCGATCATCATTGCTTCAGGCTATCTTAAATCTGCAAGTCGCTAGCATTTTTGTTCTACTTAGCTGATTAACACGCTGATTGAGGTCATTCAAATAATGACTTAAGCATTACATCTTATTCCTATCCTACTTGCGTTACGAGTGTTCCATAACAACGCAAGATACATACTAAAAATATATTTACGCTAACTTCAGAAGAATATGGATGATTGCTTTCTGACCAGCAATTCACTCAAATTCTCCCTAGGAAGCTATCGTTGATAGTGCATGCAATACCTTTCGAGTAGTCAGGGTCTTTTTGCCTCTACTTTTTGTTTACGAAACATGTCCGGCTAAAGTTTATATTGCAGAAAAATTCATAACTCTAGCACCTAATGTTAAATAAGTAAAAAATATTCGTTTTGTCTTTTGATTTCACCGATTTTTGACAAATCATTGTCGTCTTTTGCTTGTAGCAGATTATTCCAAATTCGTGCTCAAATGGCGTTTACTTTCGTCTTTTCATCCTAAATTTACATACGTCTTGAGATGCTGCCAGCTTGGAAACACAGTGAGCTTCTTATTAGCTTAGATAACTTAATAAAATATATGTTGGTGTCGGTTATAAATGTGGAGATGGATAATTAACTTATTTACATTACTTTTTTAAATAAAGTAGGAAGTACGTTATTTTTTTTATTTTTTTTATGCCTTATAGGTTAGCCTTTAACCACTATCTCACCTGATGGTAAGTGATGATGTGTTCGAAGATGTTGTTCAGGCTAACCTAGATGTACTGGCTCTCAAGGACAGCTGCCGGAACACACCATTAGATGCTTGGCGACAGATTTTCTACTTGAGGGTGGTAGCTAGCCAGGCCAGCATTTGCAAAATGCCCTACCACCATGCTATAACGACTGCCATCCTAAGACAACAACCGGGACCGACGGCTTAACGTGCTCTCCGAAGCACGGAAGCGCTCAATAGTAATGTCACTAGCGATCACTCATCCAACTCATGACCGCACGCGACGTTGCTTAACTTTGCTGATCAGTTGAGAACAGCTAAGTAAACTTCGCTACGAGCGCTTCAAAATTAATTTCTGTAGTACAAACATGATGTTGAAATGAAGGAAAAACATATCAATAGCGACTTTAAGAGTATTGTTTTTAATTTGAATTCTAGTATGTAGCTTATTACATATATTATAATAAGCAAAACAAAAAAGTGTTTATCACTTACTTCAAAACAATAATGGGTACAAGTTTTTACTAAGAAAATAAATAAAGACAATAATAAAAAAGTGAACATCGCGCACGCGTGGAAATGCTTTTTACGAATAACTGAATAAGGTGAATTTTATGAACAAATTAATTGCTAAAGTTACTTCCACAAAATAGTCTTATCTTTTTTCGTAGGTAGAGTACATAGCAGTATGTATCACTTGGAAAAAAGTGCCGATCCCAACTCGGATGCATTGTGGAATCGGTCACTTTTTTCACTAGTGAACAATGTTGTAGCTATTCTCGAACCGAATGGTCAGATGCTTGACGATCGTAAAAAACCTGACGAAATGGTTCTTCTTGCATGAACGTTAGAGCGGACATTAGTGTATGAGGCTACAAGTGTTGACTTTGGCGCCGTCTCATCTTATTGAAACAAACGTAAGGGCTGGTGCCGCCGCTACTTCAGCTGAGAAGCTCAGGCGAAACAAGTCACGATAGCGGTTACGCATTTCAGCCGTTTGGTTAAGAGGCGTGGGTGCCAGCAGCTCATCGGCTTGGAAGGCCTGGGGGCCTGCAATGTTCTTTTTGTTCGCAACTAAGCATTTATCTTACTTAGGGAAAATATTATTATATAAGAATACTTGGTAGTGTTTTGTATAATATCGCATATTGTCTCTAAAAAAACAGGGTCTTTAGATGGTTTTAGGAACCATGTTGTGTGCCCAACGTGTACATAACATGGCTCACTGCACTCCCATTAACGTTATTATTGGCATGGAGCTTATATGGTGCATGCTTCTCCTAATACGATTCACATAGAATAGGGGAATGGGCGTTCTATACCTGCATCTAACAATCGTTCAGCCATAATTATATGCAATAATTTTACATTACAAAACTAGAGTAACTTTATGCTCCCATGGCGTTTTACGTAGCAGTCCATTGGTCAACAATTACGTATAGCGTTGAAGACCATCCGATCCGTATTCCAATAAACAAGCTCGCAGTTAACAGAACTGAAACATATATGTGATTTTTAATGAAAAGTTGCAAATATTCAAAACTGCATGTCAGCGTGGGACCGAAATACATAACACGGCTAAAAATATACTTGCACTGGTTAATATGTTGCTTCAAAGATTTATGAAAGCGGTTGCTAATGGAACCTGAAATGGACAGTGGAAATGTAGATGACTTAATCAGTATTCATTAAATACTTAGCTAAATACTTATTAAATTTTTATTGTTGCTTTTTTGATAAACGTAGCTTCAACGATACGTTATGGTTTTATATTTTACGGCAGCAAGCTTATTGCCATTTACTAGACATAGTTAGAGACTCGGGACTGCTTCTCTCAAGTTCCCTTTGTCAAAAACCCCGTTATTTGTTAATTAATGGATGCAGACGTTACTTTGCGATAATCCATATTTTGTATATACAAATATTAAAAAAAAGTAATTAACATTTTGGAAAACACTTAATAATTATACAATTCCAGTTTAATTTCTTGCTAAGCTCACGTTCGAGGAAATTTCTCAAAGTGTCAATTGCTCCTGATTAATTTATATATTTGTTATTACTTATTATTAGTCCGATCGTGGATTGAACCCAACATATCGCAATTCCAAGGCAACCCTTCCAACTTGGAAAACGTCTGTAACATCCAAACAAACCATCCTACAGATAAATAAACATTTATTTTCCCATAAACATCGCAAACCACGTACTTATGACCGTTAAGAGCTGTAAAAATGGCTTCAGTATTGAATAAGCGCAATATATGAGACCATTAAAACAGGAAAAATATAAAACTTTAAGCAATGTAGCAGCAATTTTCGACAGAATTACAAGTTTTTACAACACGAGAAAGTTTGCGGCATCAAGTACCTAGTATGTATTCCCATTTTTTTTTATGCTTCCGTGATGGAATATGCCCCAGGCCCACCTTGGGTTAAGTGGTAACCTCTGCCTACAACAGATGCAGTTTGTCAAAAGTGGCGAACTGCACTGCACCCATCACCCTGAGACATACAGTTGTTAAGTCTCGTGTGCCTGTAATTTCACTGACACCCACACCCTTCAAACCAGAACACAGTAATGTGAACATTACTGCTTGGCGGTTGAAATTGGTAAGTATGGTGGCAGTATGGGATGGTAATCTCATGGTAGTAGGGCATTTTGGTTAGCCTTAAGTAAAAAACTGTCGCCAAACACCTAACAGTGTGTTCCGGCAGCTGTCCTTGAGAGCCAGTAATTCTAGGTAAGCCTAAACAACATCTATGACGACATCATCACTTACCATCAGGTGAGATATAGGTCAAAGGCTAAGCTCTACACTATAGATAAATAAAAATAATTCCTGTGGTGAACTCGCACAAAGAGTTCTACAAAATATAATTTTATATCATTTTAGGTCTGCGTTGTGGTTTATTTCATTATTTTGTACGTTTTGTTCGTGTCCTTTTCGCAAAATAGATTATATTATTAATCAATAGTGGTATCCCGGCAACTCTAGGTGAACATACTTAAGGGGTTCTTTCATAATTTCTATATATAATTGGAAGCACTATCGCAAGCTAAGCGAATAGGTTTTTATGTCATGGAGTGATGAGACAGGCAAGCCGACTTCCTGACGGTAAGCGTCAAGGCTATCCATTACAGCTACAGTGACACCATCCTCGTTCTACTTGACACTGCACTGCATTTGTCACTCCGGGACTTGATTTAACCCTTCACGCCTAAACATAGCAGAGTTTGCACATTCTACACGTTGACATACGATTATTTGAGGCACAATGTCTGAAACTGCGGTGGTACTCACCAAGACGAGACTCTTATTGAAGAGATTTATTACCCGGTGAAAACAAGAATACATATCATATTTAAAAAAAATACCATAAAAATTTCATAAGCAAAAATTTTACCTACATCTCTCGGATTTTCGTATCATTTGCCGTAACTGTACAATGCGTGGCTTCAGTTATGGCAAAAGTAAGATGAAAAAAAAATGTGGTCTAAAATGTAGTAAGTCAATGGTGATTTAATTGCAATTCAACGGGGCCATGCTGCCAGCATGCTGGGCACGCTGCCAACTGATGGTGGGTTTAAGCATTTGGACTGCCTGTGAGTCTGCAATGACTTGTAGGTTGTCTAAATGCTTTCATTGTAGTAGCTAGCTCAGGTGTACACACACATTAGTATAGTGTATATAGTTCGTAGTATTTCAATGAAGCATACCGCCACCGCCGGTTAAAAATGTAAATTGTTAATTATATAATCGACCACTTTATAATTTGCCTTTTTGGGTTTCGTACACAAAGGGTAAAAGAGCCTTATCCATGACAATCCGCTGTCAAACTGTCTGTCTTTAGCTCTGATAAGAAATGAGTTATACTATATCTTGCAATAATTTAGTGACGTACTTTGTGTTTAATTTGACACAAAACTAAATTTTGCATTAGATATAAAATAATGTATTTATCGCCCAATTAAAAATATTAGTAGTTTCAGCGATTAGAAGCCTAAGGCTACGTTTACACCAAAGAAGTGGGAGGAAAATGCGCAGTGTAAAAGGAAAAGAATCCTTCAATGGAATCGCTTAATTTTCTTAGCTTCGTTGAGCGTAGCGATCCTTTTGGTGGCTTTTTAACTCTCACACTGCTTATATTCTTCTCATATATCTAGTATGTACTCAGCCTAATAGAGCAAGGTGCGACTTGTAGTTAGCTGTATTTTAATATATCTACATAACGAGCTCTATATTCGAACTTCCTTTAACTATCAGAACCTAGAAGACACTGCAATAATAATATCACCGCAAACATCGTTTAAATACAATGGAATTGGATATTTCTTATATTACTATCACTATTCAATGGAATGCAAACTATGTACTGTGTGGCCCAACGGAAAACTTCAACAAAAGATTTTCTTTTCCTGTTTTCCTTCCGGTCGCTACTAAAACTGTGATACGGGCTCCAGAAGCTTGAGTCGTAAAATGATAAATATATTCCTGTGGCATCATCACGCGCAGTAGTTTTACGAGATGCATCCATTTGCTATATTTTCATTTGCAATAAAATTGGAAAAACTGCCGAGCGTAGTCTTGAGTACCGATGAATTTCCTGAAATATACATACTAATAAAAACGAAAGTGTTCGAAGACGTCGAAAATGTGTCCGCATTGGACGAATTTAGGTCGAACATAACCTCGAATAGAGAGTCTGAATGGTCCTTACAACGGTAATATAAGATCGAGAGGAAGCCTCTTTTGCAATATCGAAACGGACAAAAATAAGTGGACACGTCTGATTGTAGCACAGATAATATTTTGCTTTGAGACTTTTCTTGTATAGGTTATTATAATCCATGATTCAATATACCTGTTCAGAAACCGTTAATAGGCTTTTACGGACAACGAGAACAAAATTCTAATTTGGTCCCTATGAGAGTTTGAGTTTTCTTTGTTGGTACACGTTCGTGCTTCTGATAAATCAGATTACTAAGGTTAAATATGTGTTAAATATTAGTATGAAGAATATAATATGATGACATAATTATTATTATTGAATAATAATAAGCATGCTGGGCACGCTGCCAACTGGTAGTGGGCTGGAGCATTTGGACTGCCTGTGAGTCTCCAATGACTTATGGGTATTTAAGTGTTTAGATAAACTCGCACTTGAAGCACTGAATGATTTATGAAGCAGTGATAGCTCAGTGGCATAGGCTATGGACTGCCGCGCAGCAGGTCCATGGTTCGAATACCGCCGTGGACTTGAGCTTCACCGCATTGTGGAAGGGCATTTTGCGAATGCCCGCCTGGCTAACCACCCTCGAGTAGAACATCTGTCGCCAAGCACCTAACGGTGTGTTCCGGCAGCAGTCCTTGAGAGCCAGTGTAATTACAGGCACATGAAACTTAACAACTATGTCTCAAGGTGACGGGCGCAGTGCAATTTGTGACTTGTGACGAAATGCGTCAGACGTCTTCACTTCAGGTGGTCCGCAAGCTTGTTCTGACACAATAACATAAAAAAGAACTGATACTGGATACTAGAGATAACAAAACCGGACCAAATATAACAACTTGAAATTTTAATAATATGAGACATTCGATGTTGAAGCCCTTTGAATTTATGGGACTAAACTTCATGAAAACTGAACTTTTTGGACGACTGGACATCTTAGAACAATTTAAGTTGCTAAGCCATTCTTAAGCGGTCAGTTAAGTTAAGTATCGTCCGCTGCGGTCATGAGTTCGATGAGTAACCCGTAGTGATATTACAACTGAGCGCTTCCGTGCTTTGGAGGGCACGTTGTCGGTTGTTATCTCAGGATGGCAGTTGTTATAAAACTGTGGTAGGGCATTTTGTGAATGCCCGCCTGGCTAGGTACCACTCTCAAGTAGAATATTTATCACCAAGCCCCTAACGGTGTGTTCCGACAGCTGCAGTCCTTGAGAGCCAGTAATTCTAGGTTAGCCTGAACAAGATCTTCGACTACATCATTGCTTACCATCAGGTTAGATAGTGGTCAAAGGCTAGCCTATCTACACTAATATTATAAAGAGGAAAGATTGTGTTTATGTTGTGTTATGTAAAAAATAAACTTAAACTACAGGAATGATTTGAAATAGTCTTTCACCATTAGAATTCTACATTTTCCTCGACGAACATAAGCTACAGAATATTTTCAAAAACTTTTTTTTTGGTCAGTTTCCTGTGCAAAGCAGGGGTGGGCTCTAGCAGCCCACCCCTTAGCTATACATAAAAAAGGTCGAAAGCCGAAAAGTTTGCCCAACTTGCTCCCGATCAGTACTGGAGTCATACGAGTCTGGTTGTATATACAGGCTATAAACTCCGTTAAGTTTAATTCCCAAATTTAAATTTGTCGTCTCACAGTTACTGTAACAAGTCACCAAGCATTAGCGACTTTTTTGTAAGAAAGATTAACGACAAAGTACGGGGTCGTCGCAAAAAAGCTTCGCCAAGTACGGAAATTGCCAAAACTTCGTGTCGAAGTCTGAAATTTACTTGTTCCAAATGTCCTCGTAAATGAAAGATCGTTCTTTTAAAATCGGAAAAGAAATTAGGAACAGACGTTTTTGAGATTACAAGTTTTGTAACAAAAAGTTTTGCTTTTTTTTTCTTTTTACAGCGGCCGTTAGAAACTAGGCCGCGGGGAGAAGTAAGGACTTGTTGATGTAAGGAATTTTTATATTATGCTACAATGTACTGAATAATAAATCAGGAATTCACGCCAACTTGCGGAATCGTACCTTGTTAGTACTTGCTAACTGTTCTTTTCCTAGAATATATTTAAGTGCTTTCTTCTTCTACATTTTGTTTCGGTCTCTAACTAAATAACTCAAGTTTCTTTTTCTAGTAATTCTTACTGAGATAAGATAAACTTTTACATGCTCATTTTTGGAATAAAATGTGGCGATTGCCTAATGTAACAATCCTTAAATTTTATGAAAATCATAGTCCATATAACCAAACAGGTAACAAACATTAGTAGGTACTATTCAATTCTTATTTATCGTTCACTTACTAGCAGGCAACTGGAACTGAAGACCTCACAAAATTTCTTATTTTCATTTTTAACATCGCGCTGTGAAAGCAAAAAAACAACTTTTTTTTACCAAACTACCTTAAATTCCGTCAGCCAACCTGCTGATCTCATGAGCCAAAGAGCAGCAGGCATCCTTTTCAATTCATTCAAGCACGCGTACTAAACGTGCTATGCCTAGCAACTCGATGTAGCGTTGCCATATTATAAAATTTTACCACAAGACTGAAAAATAGGGTTAAATTCTAAAGTGGTGTTCTAATAATTAATTTATAGATATCACAGAAAAAATCGATGTCATTGTCAATATAAATCGTAGCTGTGTAAAATTTAAGCTTAGTAAGCTTAACTTTTGTTGCAGCCAGCGAGACTTAATACCAAATTGCAATTAAACCCTGCAAATCAATTATAGGTTTTGCTCACTAACCTGACAACGTTACGGGTCCCGGTCGCAGCTTGTTTCGCCAATCTGAAGTAGCAAAACACTCAAAGGCACAATCACAGTGATTTAAAATGTTTTTGGATCAAAATATTAACCATAGGTAAAGTATATTACTACGGCGAGATAATCATGCGCGCGCGCGAGAACCATTCCACTTGTCACTGGCGCTGATGCCGTTGCACACCTCGCGGGGGGTTGTTTTTACCTGCCCCCGCACTCTCTTCGAGCGCCACGGATAGGTCCCTCCGTGCCGGGTCCGTAAGCAGCGCCGCAAATTAAATGCAGAGTAAAATATACAATTTGGCTCAAACACAGCCCCCAGCTTGAAAGGTTCTCTTTCAACAAAGAAAAGAGAAAAGAAAAATTGATCGTAGTTCTAGTATCTCTGGTATAAGGGTAAACGACTCTGGATTAAAGTTTTAATGGGAATTTAAACTATTACACTATAAAATAATGATATAATTATGATTAAATATATATACATATTATGAATATAGATGTATATGTATAGGTATGTATAATGACTTAATTTATTATTGCGAAGGCAGCGGACAGAGTTTCACTACAGGTCGCATAAAAGTCCCAGTTTTAGTTTTCACTAATACGACCCTAGTTCTACGATCACCTCCTGGATATGTTTCTTGTATTATACCTAAAGGCCAGTGTAGAGGAACCGTATTAGGTTTCATAAGCACAACTACGGTGCCCTTGTTAATAGGTTCCTGATCAGTTAACCACTTTTCTCTAGTCTGCAAAGTATGCAGATACTCGGCATTCCATCTGCGCCAGTACGACTGAACTAGTTGATCTAGTAGCAGATATCGCGAAAGTAAGTGCTTACGAGTTTCTACTATCTGAGCAGCCGGGAGCGACCCAAGGGGAGTTGTATGGAGAAAATGAGCAGGAGTTAGTGCTACTGGTTCAGCGGGATCCGAACTGAGAGCAATTCGCAACGGGCGAGAGTTGAGCACTGCTTCTATTTGGCACAGGACTGTAGAAAACTCTTCGTATCATAATACTTGTGTGCCCATAACCCGAATTAAATGGGATTTAAATGATTTTACGACAGATTCCCAGCTACCACCAAAATGCGGGGCGTTAGGTGGTATCATTTCCCATTCAATACGGTTGTTGGCCATGGCTTCACTCCATTTCTTAGTATACCCTTCAGATTTCAGGAAGGTATATAATTCGTTAAGATAAGAACGAGCGCCAAGGAAATTACTTCCATGATCAGACATAAGTTTTTTGACAGGTCCACGACGTGAGAGGAACCTTTTGAGGGAGTTCAGAAATGAATCCGTTGTCATGTCCGAAGAAATTTCGAGATTAACACTTCGAGTGCTCATACAAATGTAAACGCAAACATAGGCCTTTTGTGTCTGTACGCCGCGACCACGCGATGGCGTTATATTAAAAGGTCCACAATAATCGACTCCGGTATATGTCCACGGTTTAGTAATCTGTAAACGACATTCTGGCAAGTTTGCCATAACCAGTGCCGTGTAAGGTTTTGGTAGACCAAAACCTTACACGGCACCGGTTATGGCAATATTTGTTTCCGTACTAGAGTACGGAAACAAATATTGCATGCATGCACGCGTGAACGAATCAGATTACGGCCGGAGAGAATCCAAAATTTATGCCTTAAAATCGAAAGCAGTAAATGTGGACCTGTATGGCAATGCTTTCGATGCGTGTCATCAACAATAAGGTTGACCACGTGATCCTTTTGTGGTAACAATATCGGGTGTTTGTGGTCGAATGTAAGATTTGCTAATTCGACTCTTCCACCTACTCGCAACACGTTATTTATTAATATTGGTCGTAATTTTTGTAAAAACTTTGCACATGTTTTATTTGCGCGGACAGATTTGATCGCATCAGAAAAATAAACCGACTGGACAGCCTGAATAACACTCGATTCGGCATTACATAAGTCATCTGCATTTATCTCTCCGTGGCATTTCAATCTTCTCACAAATCTTAAGACGTAAACTGTCACTCGGAGTAGTTTTTGCCACGAAGACATTCTTTGAGCGAGTTGATAAAGAACCGGATGTTCTATGCTAGAAGCGACTAAAACAACTTCCGGTTTAGCTTCAGGTATCTCTGCACTTGTTGCTTTGAAAGATGAAATAGGCCAATTCTCTCGTTTTTGGCTTAGCCATGAAGTGCCTTTTAGCCATAAAGGGTGTTCGATCAACTGTGCAGGGGTTAAGCCGCGCGATAAACAATCACTGGGGTTCTCCTTTCCGGATATATGGAAGAAATAGTCAGGATTCAAATTTTCTTGAATTTGCGCTACACGGTTGGCCACAAATGTTTTCCAGCGATGTGGGCTGGAGTGAATCCAGTGCAGGGTCACTGTTGAATCCGTGAATGCTACAACTTGACTTATTTTGTATCTGGACTCATACGTGCGTAGTACTATTTTTACCAATCTGGACAGAAGAAGTGCTCCACATAACTCGAGTCTAGCTAAAGTGGTAGATTTTAAGGGTGCTACCCGTGATTTGGCGCAAAGCAAATTAACTTCAACTTGACTCTCAGATTGAATGTGCAGATAAACTGCTGCTCCATACGCCTTTTCACTAGCATCCGAAAAGGCCACTATCGTCACCTCAGCCCCATCAGTTACACCAACATGCCTTGGAATCCTCATTTGGGCCAATAAAGGCAAATTCTTCTGAAAACTATTCCATTTATCTATGATTGGTTGGGGTGGAACAGCGTCCCAATCTAATTTCAAACACTATAATTCCTGGATAATTAGTTTGGCATAAAGGATTACTGGAGCCGCAAAACCTAGGATATCCCATAACTTTGCCACGGTTGACAAAATACTACGCTTGGTGCAACTTTCTCTGCAGGGATACATGTCAAATGAAAAGTGGTCAGATTTCGGGTCCCATTTTACGCCAAGAATTTTTTGTCCAACAGAGTCTTCCTCGAATCTCACCACTTGAGGGTGCAAGTGAGTTGCTGGAAGTCGCGAAATTAAATCTAGAGAATTACTGGACCATTTCATCAGATCAAAACCTCCAGATTTGAAAAGATCAATCAACTGTAACGCAACTTCTGCTGCCTTTGCATCGGATAATTCGCTGGAGACTATGTCATCCATGTATAGGTCTCTTAGAACAACTTCGGCAGCCGCCGGAAACCTTTTACCTTCGTCCGCACACATCTGATGTACTGTACGGAGTGCCAAGAATGGGCTCACGGATAATCCAAAGCATAGCCGTTGGAATTCAAAAAGTTTTAATTCTTCGCTGGGGTCAAATCTATACACTATTCTTAAATATTTTCTGTGGCATTCAGCCATTTTAATTTGCAAGTACATTTGTCTCACGTACGCACAAAATGCTATCGGAAACAGCCTAAAATTGAGAAGGATTTGAAATATGTCGCGTTGCAAATTTGGCCCTGGATGCAAGATATCATTGAGCGATAAGTTTTTGTCCGTACGGGCACTTGCATCCATCACTACGCGTAACTTGGTTGTTAGTTTATCATCGCGTACAACCGCGTGATGGGGTATGACATATCCAGTTGCATTCTCTTTTGTATTAAATACGGGTGCAATATAATTCTTTTGCAAATAGTCCTTTATAACCTCGTCATATGCATTTCGAAGCTGGTGAGACTTAATCATTTTTTTCTCCAACCCCACGAAACGTTTTTTTGCAACAAGAAGAGAATCTCCCATGTTCTCTGGATTTAATTTGAACGGAAGAGATACGGTATATATCCCAGCCTCGTCTCTTGTGGTGGTATTCTTGTAATGTTGTTCACACTCTTGCTCAGCTTTACTAAGACGTGCAGAAGCGCAGGAAGGAACTTCTTCTAACTCCCAAAATTTCCTTACTACGTCATCTAACTGGCAACTTGTGGAGACATGAAATGCCTGTACCGCATGTTGCTGCCCTGGTTCTGTTACTGGAGCATCCCCCATCAAGACAAATCCTAGAGTCGTTTGCATTGCATCGGGTCGCCCAGGGGGACCATAAATGCGTTTTGGCAACATCAATTTCATAAACATCTGAGCCCCTAGCAGCATGTCTATTGTGCCTGAGCGATCAAATGTATCGTCGGCTAATGGAGCGCCCTTTAGATAACTCAACATCGATCTGTCAATAGTTGTGGTAGGGAGCTGTTGCGTTATATTCTTAACTACTAATGGACGTACGCGGTATGGCCGACTTCGATCGAATCGGGAGAAAAATTCCAATTCTGCCTCGCCTATTATTGGATTAGAGCCACCGCCAAAGCCGTTCACTATCATTGGAGTATTGAGAGACTGCGGGGCTACTCCTAACTTTTCACAACACTCCTTTGTGATAAAATGATTTTGTGATCCACTATCCATTAATCATCGAATTAAATGAGCCTTCCCAGAGGAATCTATCACCCTTACTCTTGCGGTGGCTAACAATACTGTGGTTGAAGCTGTATTTACCTTGACTTTATCCAAATCGCTGCCTTGCATTGAACACAACGTCACTCCTGCTTCACCGGAATACTCTTCATCGTGAACTTCGTCAGTCTGATCGCCTTCGCAGATTTCCTCCGTATATTCTTCCGAAGTGTATTCAACCTCTAAGTTCTCATCACCACTGGCTGCTGGCAATGATGTTACAGTTCGTGGCTTAAAGAAATGCAAGAGCTTATGATGGGTTTTTGCTTGGCAAATGTCGCAGCTTCCCTTTATATTGCATGCGTTAGTTTTATGCTGAAAACTCAGACACAACACGCAACCTCCTATGCTCTTTACCGTGTTAAAACGTTCCATTGCTGACAGATTTAAGAAATCAGCACATCGAGAAAGGTTTACGTGATCACCTTTACACATTGGGCAACCGGTGCTTGACGTCACTAACGCTCTAGTAGCTCTATTAGCTGCTGGCTTGTTCATTGGAACTGGCACTCGATATGCCGCCGTGAAATTCCTATTGGTGCTAGCAGTGTAAGACCCCGTTCTTTCGATAATCTTTGCCTGTTCCCTCACAAATTTTGCAAAACTATCGTATGAAGGTATTTTTTCGTGACGTACAGAATTTTCGTACAAACGAGCCGTTTCATTGTCTACCCGCTTCAGTGCTAAGTGTAGAAAAACAAAGTCTAACTTGGCTGGAATGTCAAGTTTCTGAAAAGCCGCCACAGAAACGGAGAATTTATCAATAAAAGAATTCAATCCCTCTACCGATGAGCCTTGTAGCCTTTTCAAATTTAGTATTTCGTCTAAATACGCAGTACCCATAGAGCGCACGTCTTCAAATTTATTAATCAGAGTATCATAAATAAGCAAATAATTATCCCCAGTTGGAGTAATCCCGGCAACGCATTCTAACGCCCTGCCCGACAATTGGCCGCACAGATAGTAAACCTTTTCTGAATCTGACAGCTGCGTATTCTCGTGAATAATGCTGTTATAACATTCAATAAACATGCGCCAAGATTTGGGATCTCCACTGAATTTAGGAAGTTCTATTGCAGGTAATTTCATCTTATGGTGTGGTTTTTCCGAAGGACCATTATTATTCGTAGTGTTACTATTTTTACTAGAAAGAGCATTGACCCTCACTTGCACAATAGCAAACATTTTCTCAAATTTATCTAAATCTGTCATATCTGGTTCTAGTTCAGGATTTAATTCCATTTTCAGTAATGTTAATTCGTCAAACTCGGAATTAAAATCGCTTCTCAGTGAAATTAAATTACCACTATTATCCAGTAAATAACGCACGTCATTTTGATTGGTCGGGTCTAGATTAACATCTTTGTCATACAACCCGTGTATCCTTCCATAATATGACTTAAGCCTAGCTACTAAAAGTTTTATTTTTAGGTTTTTACGATTTTCTTCCACCTTAGACATCTTGAAGATTAATCAAATAATTTAGGTAAATTAATGATTTAATATTTTTCAAATATAATAAAATATAGCTTTATATATTAATTGCGTATGAAATGTTCGATGAACTTATGATAATTACGTGAAATAAGTTATAAAGTATACAGTGAAAGATACCACAACAATACACAGATTGTAATAATAATACAGACAGATTACCCGTAAGTATCAAGTAATCATTAATTAAATCCTTCCCGTTCTCGAAGTTAACTTACTGTTTTATAATTATACGACACCGTGATCGCTACGCCGATAAGCGAGCTAGCAACCGAGCGACGCGCGAAGAGCCGGCCCGCTTTAATATTATCTACCGGGCCGTGCGGCGTGCGGCGCGGCGGAGGCGCTGCGATGCGCGGTAGGCGATTCACTCTTCAAGATGTAAACAACACGAAGCTTGCCTTGACTAGGTGTCTAGTAGTTATTTAGGTAAGTAACGAATCATAAACGCTATACAATTTAAGATCGAGATCCGTTAATTAATACGAGTAAATTAGGTACATATGCAAATAGTAGATATGCAATTGTAACTAAGATTTTTATTTTTAATTGTACGGGCACCTGTATCCAACCTGTAAGTGTTAGTGAGTGTAAGTACCTACGCAACAAATATTATTTATAATACTTATATACTGTAATATACTACAAAGGTACTTACTTTAATGAATGAATATACTACTTACTTTAAATAATGTCTAAGATAAACTAAATGTGTACGTGTAACTTACGAAAACTGTAAGAACAGCTTGGAAATAAGTAAACTAGGTAATTAAAATATCTAGGTAAGAACCTGGTAAGTATTTACATAGAAAACACCTAAAACATGAGAACTGTAAACACAGCTTCCGAATAAGGTAGGATAGCTAGATATCAGCGAAGTGATATACAGTTAAGTAGTTAAATTCCTTCGAAACTAGTGGAAAGTAGGTAAGTACCGAAAAGCCTAAATAGAACTAAACCTAAAAAGGAAAGTCTAAGGATTAGGTATAGGTACCTATAACTAGGTCGGCGGAAACCGATAATCCGGTTCGTAGTGACCAAAAATTATGTTGCAGCCAGCGAGACTTAATACCAAATTGCAATTAAACCCTGCAAATCAATTATAGGTTTTGCTCACTAACCTGACAACGTTACGGGTCCCGGTCGCAGCTTGTTTCGCCAATCTGAAGTAGCAAAACACTCAAAGGCACAATCACAGTGATTTAAAATGTTTTTGGATCAAAATATTAACCATAGGTAAAGTATATTACTACGGCGAGATAATCATGCGCGCGCGCGAGAACCATTCCACTTGTCACTGGCGCTGATGCCGTTGCACACCTCGCGGGGGGTTGTTTTTACCTGCCCCCGCACTCTCTTCGAGCGCCACGGATAGGTCCCTCCGTGCCGGGAACGTAAGCAGCGCCGCAAATTAAAATGCAGAGTAAAATATACAATTTGGCTCAAACAACTTTCTCGTCTCATTCACAATAAAATTGTAAACAAAAATAGACACATTAAGTTGACAAAATATTTAGCTTAAGTTAGTTTATAAAAAATTTATACACATTGCTTGTTCAAGGACTTCTAGTTAAATTGTTAGGGAATCATGGATGGTATTTTTAAACTGATGTGGCCCTTGAGCATAATCTCACCTGAGGTTAAGCGGTTAAAAGTGTTGTTTTCTAAAGTTTTTGAAACCCAAAAATAGATGGTGGTCCAAATAATAGCGAAAAAGGAAAAAAAAACTTATATATCTGGTAACACTCTCTTATGTATATTATGCAGGGTTCACGTCGATGAGATGGCAACATTATAACATAAGCAAAAGAGGAGATTCGTAACCAATCTAAGGTTATAGCTTTTGAATTATGGAATATTTAGCAACTTTTACTGAGAACACCGCAGTAAATTCAGATATAAAACGATTTTATAAATTTTAATATTGCACTGGGTAATAAACATGATATTTCGTTTTTACACACGGAACGTGACAAAAATACGTACCTACGTCTGAAAATATGGAACACGGTACCAAAGTCTTTGTTTCTTATTCTTACACCATTCGACAAATGATTATATCTAATGTTACTTCATATTATAGCGAACTGGTTAATATATATCTCAATTTATTCAGAAGGCGCACAAGGTATTGTAATTTGAGATAATGACGAATGATGTAGGCGCGGTGGTTACAAGTAGAGGAAGCGAACCAAAAATCGTTAATAGTAGCATTTACATTACTTTCTATACATTTTAAATATGTTATACTCAAAACTAAAACCATACTTCATCCTCAACATCCAATTTGGCATTCAAAAACCCGTATTTTAACTTAAACTGCACCCGCAAAAAACCGCAAGCGTTAAATAAAACGACCCCAAAAAATCCGCAGCAAAGTTATACCATCCGCTAAATCAGGCTCATATATGAAAAGTTACGCGAGGGTTATTTAGAAGAATTTCCTTTTGGCCAATGCGGCTTTTCCCGGCTAATGATGGAACCCGGGCAACAATATATCTCTCGTAGTTAGGCGCAGAAATCACAGTGAGTCGCGCGCTTGATTAAGTTTTCTTTTCCATTGTGCTTCCATTAACAGAATAGCCTCCCCTTACGGCCGTCGGGGGACGCCATGTGTTCGCGGAAAATTATATCAGCAATTTTTCTTTCACCGCGGTGTAGGATTATGGTTTGGTTTTTACTGAATGTTGTTGTATTTGTTATAAAGGTACATTATTGAGGTCAGTGATGGAATTAACTATGTTGAAGAGAGAATTCCATTTGCAACGTATGTAGATGGCAACGCTTATCACATTTAACTATTTTATTGTAATTTTTGCGCTTGCTAATAAGCTTATGAGACCACATTTGAACCATGCGCGGGACAATGTTCGTGATTTTGTAATATACGAGTATAACTGGGTTCAAAATGTAAGCACATCAAAAACGTATTACTTATCCATATTTACATAAATATAGTTACATTTTCTGTTTCGTTATATAGATTATACCTACATATATGACGGCTTAGTTTTTCATTCTTCTTTAGCAGAATGAACTATCAAAGGTAGAAACGTATGAACTATTCCTGTTCCTTGTCATGTGTATACCGGGCTAGAATTGCACCCTTTAATCACCACCCAATTATATTTTCGACACTTCGACTATCTGTGATCCCTAAGACCCTGCCTAACGTAAGGGTGATGCCATCCTCTCCCGCCTTATAGGAGAGGCATTTGTTCAACGGTGAAGGTAACAGCTGCTTATGATGGTGATGTTCCCGGTGACGGCATAGTTCGCGAAGATGAGGATCTAAATAGAGATAAAAATGTATCCAAGCCTGTGTCAGTTTGAAGACTCCTAATTGTACCAGAAATATGCGATTAAAATTCAGATATAGATGATGTATTTTTGTACTGCATGGACCGTCCACATAGGATGTAAGCCTGGGTGCCAGAAGAACCATCAAAATTTTATGGGCTTCTCTCAGATTTATGGACTTATTTGTAATATTTCTTTATCGATAACGAAAGGTCTGTGATGGTGGTGGTATATAAATTCCATTTAGAGAATGCGGTTTTGTAATATCTTCACAAAAACAAAATATACAATAAAGGTAACTCATGTGAATATTGAGCGTTGATGACTGAAAAGTGTTAAAGTAAAATAAAAGTATATACCTACGAGTGCATTGCACATACAAAACGTTTTCTTACCTCTAAAAGTGCAACAAAATTATTATAATTTATTAAATTAGCCAGGGTTATAATGAGTAATATAATAATGTTGGCGACTGGCTGGTGCAGCCTTTTTGTTAGTATATTAAACCTATTATGTAGTTATTTTGGTACTGTCAATGTATTTGTTTTTTTATGTTTGATTGTGTCAAGCCTCGATGCGAGTAAAAATAAGATGTATTTAGTTTTGAAACGATTATAAAGAGTAACAACGAGTAACTATCTAAAGTGTTTTTATTTACATTATCATACAGTCCACCAATCGTCCGTAACATTTGGTCCTTACGAAGCCTAAATTTATACCAATGGTAGTTACTCGTAGTCAAACTAAATCGCAATATGCGAATCCGACGACACAAGGCTCAGGCGAAGCACATCAAGAGGACAATTCGCCACCACCTCTCCGCGAGCGCGCCGAGCCGCAACCGAGCGGATCGCATCAAGCGGCACACATCGCTGAACTGAAGGCGGGAGCTACTACAAACATTGCACAGCAAGAAACGACTGTACTCCCGGCTAGTTCCGGTCTTCAACATCAGCCGCACGGAAACAGAGGTCAGTCAACATACACAAGACGCTCTTCAAGCTCTTCTATTAAAGCTAAAAAACTGGCCATAGAGGCCGAAATTCAGCAACGTCGCGTAGAGCGTGAATGCAAGCTAGCAGAGCGAGAGCGCGAACGTGAACAGCGCGAGCGCGAACGTGAACAGCGCGAGCGGGAGCGAGAGCGCGAAATTGCGCTTCAACAGCAAAAAGCTGACGAGTTGGAGCTGTGCGCAAAGCTTGCTTCCCTGGAAGCACATTCTGACAGGTCTGGTAGCGTCTCTTCCCGTAGTTCGCACAAAGAACGTGTAACAACGTGGGTGGGCAACCAAAACGCACACAACATGGCACTTGACCCACAACCACGCGTATTACGCGTTCAAGCACCCGTAGGTAACGCACATTCTGACAGGTCTGGTAGCGTCTCTTCCCGTAGTACACACAAAGAACGTGTAACAACATGGGTGGGCAACCAAAACGCACCCAACATGGCACTTGACCCACAACCACGCGTATTACGCGTTCAAGCACCCGTAGGTAACACTGCTACCCCAGGAGCGGAAAGCGATCCGATTGTTCAGCTTGCGAAGGCTTTTTCATCTTTACCCAATCGCCCGAGAAAGCAGGAGCTGATTCCTTTTACAGGCAATATAGATGAATGGTTAGCTTTCAAGTGTACGTATGAGCGAACTAAAACCTTTTTCACGCCCGCAGAAAATTTAGCTCGCTTAACATCCGCCGTTCGTGGTGCCGCCCAGGCAGCTGTTTCTTCAATTTTATGGCAGGCACAAGATCCCGAGGAGGTGATGACTGCTTTGGAGAAAAACTACGCGCGTCCAGAGCAGCTGGTCGCACACGAGATTGCCGGTCTACGCAGTATTAAAATAGGTAACGCAGAACATTTAAACATTCTGGCCAACAAGCTGAGGAACTGCGTTGCCATTATAAGATTGTTTCAGCAGCACGAGTACCTATCATCACTCGAGCTTCTTCGTACGGTCCTTTTAAAACTTAATGATCACACGCGAGACCGTTTTACGGATTACGCAGCCACACACAAACCTTTTGAGCCAACGATTACTAAACTAGAGTTGCTTTCTAGGTTCTTGGTGATCGAAGCTGAACGACAACTCAATTACAACTTTTTGGTTGACGTAACGCCGAGCTCGTCACAAAGTAAAGCAACATTTTATAAGCCAAACGTAACGAAAGTTTTGAATGTTCACGCTACTACCTCGAATGACAAAACGACACAGTGTGCATACTGTAAACAAGGGCCTCACTCTGTTAAAACATGTAAAGCTTTTTCGTCGCTTTCGGTTGACGATAGATGGCGCTGGATAAAAGAAACCAAAACGTGCTATAGATGCCTGAAGTCTAGCCCGCATACATGGAATACATGCCAGACTAAGCGATGCGGTGTTAGTAGCTGCGACAGGCGCCACCACGCCCTCCTTCACGGTGACAAATCGGTATCTAATAGTAACCTCTCCGCTAATAATACTGTTTCTCTGCAGAGCTCACCTAAGAATGACACTATCGTGCCTCCTCAAGCTGACGGCGGCAACGTGGTGGCTAACACGATCGGGGTACCTGCATCTGGTAGGCGAGGACTGCTCAAGATTCTACCTGTCACTTTAGAAGGTCTACGCGGCACGTTTGATACGTTTGCGCTCCTTGATGAGGGCAGCACCGCTACACTTATCGACGGTGACGTAGCTGCGCGCATCGGAGCTGACACCACGGACCGTCAGAAACTACGTGTTACAGGGGTAGGGGGTATGTACCTCGACACTGAGGTATGCTTTGTCAATTTTTACATTCGAGGGCGCGACATGCCTGAACGCCACTTAGTCCAAGGCGCACGCAGTATTACCCCTCTTTCTCTTACTCCGCAAAGCACCGACATGCTTGATTTATCAAAATACAACCATTTGTTGGATTTGTCGGCTAGTTTAGAATATCAAGACGCTACGCCAACTGTACTCATTGGAGCGGCCGATTGGCATTTGTCTTTAAGCCGTGAGATGCGAGTAGGTAAGAAAAACGAACCTGTCGCCTCAAGAACGCTTTTGGGCTGGGATCTACACGGCGCTATGTCCCCGTCGTCTAAACCGGTAGATTTTGTCAATAATGTTTGTGAAGTAGATTACGCCTCAAGGGCAATTAACTCTCTTGAAGCACTAATTAAAATACAATATGAAGTAGATTCTTTAGGCATCCAGAAGCTTGCCACCCGACAAAACAGCGACGATGCACGTGCGGTAAGTTTGGTAGAGTCTTCCGCTCAACGACTGGCTACAGGACGTTTTGAGGTAGGCTTGCCTTGGAAGGAAAGGGTAACAAACGACGTTCCAGATAGTTACCCTCACGCCTTATCACGACTCAAGTCTCTCGAAAAACAGATGGCCAAAGATAGCACACTTGCGTTAGCTTACAAAAAATATATTGAAAGCATAGTTCAAAAAGGTTACGCAGAAGAATGCGCGCCCTCTACCTTCCACGACAATTTTCTCAGGTACAAGTCCTCGGCTGGCGTCTCTTTGAGATGGTACTTACCACATTTTGGTGTGTACCATCCACAGAAGCGTAAGTTGAGAGTAGTGTACGACGCAGCAGCTGTCACTAGAGGTGTAAGTTTGAACGAAATGCTACTGCAAGGTCCGGATCTATTGCAGTCTCTTTTAAACATTTTGTTCCGTTTTAGAGAAGGACCGATCGCGTTTAATGCCGATATAAGGGAGATGTTTCTTCAAATCAAAATGAAAGAAAACGATCGTGATGCGCTACGGTTTTTATGGCGCAACGAAAACTCTCAGGATACCGTCAAAGAATATAGGATGACGTCTTTAATTTTTGGCGCTGTATCTAGCCCTTTTATAGCAATGTTTATTAAAAACAAAAATGCTAAAGATTTTGAGCACAAATATCCAGCTGCTACTAACGCGATCATTCACAACCACTACATGGACGATTATATTGGGAGTGAGTTTAACCTCCCCGACGCGAAACGTTTAGCCTCCGATATAGTCACGGTTCACAAATCATGTGGTTTTGAAATGCGTTCGTGGGTATCCAACGTGCCCGAGGCGCTTGCTTTAGTACCCAAAGAGCTTTGTAGCGACTCGAATTCTGATGTCAACCTGCCTTTAAATAATGACGTAGGTGCTTTAGGCGTAAAGTGGAATCCTCTGACCGATACTTTAGGTTTTCGCACGTGTCGCAATCGCGTATGCACGATAACTAAACGAAGTTTACTCTCCAGTGTTATGAGCGTCTACGATCCTTTAGGACTCATCATGCCAATAGTTATCCAAGGTAGAATTTTGATACAAAAATTATGGAGGGAAGGGACTGACTGGGATTCGCCGATCCCACCCAAGTATGAAGTCGACTGCAAGTCGTGGTTTGATCAGATTGATTCTGCAGCTAATCTCCGTATTCCGCGATGGTACGTAGGCAAATCAGAGCAGTGCAGCATTCAACTTCACGTTATAGCTGATGGGGGGGAACAGGCTTATGCCTCCGTTGCATATTGGCGTTATGCGTTCATTGATGGTTCAGTTAGTTTAGCGCTGATAGGCAGCAAAGCGCGTGTTGCACCTTTAAAGCCACTTTCTATTCCGCGCCTTGAACTGCAGGCTGCTCTGATCGCGACGCGTTTTGCACAAACTATTTTGAATGCTCATCGGACACAACCTTCCGCTGTTTTCTACTGGACTGACTCCACAACGGTCTTAAAATGGATTCGCAGCGACGCGCGGTGTTTTAAGCCGTTTGTAGCCCACAGGTTAGGCGAAATTTTAGAATTTTCGAATCCATCAAATTGGAAATGGCTTCCTAGCGAACTCAACATCGCAGACGATGCTACTAAGCCAAAACATTTAAAATTTACATCATCGCATAGATGGTTCGCTGGCCCATCTTTTCTCATCGATTCACCCTCAGAATGGCGAGGCAGGTGGAATGAAACGCCAGGAGATCTTGCGGCTGGTCGCGAAATTTTCTACTGCCTCATCGTAGAGTGATGCAAGCTCACGCTTGGCTCCAACAAAGCAGGTTGCGTTGTCGCAGAAGATTGTAGCTGGGGTCCCTCGCCGGGAAATTAGGCGTCTAAGGCTCATTATTGCAGAGCTGGATGATAATGAAGGGACTACTTCCAGATGTAGAGCTCTTGTAACAAGGCATGTGTAAAGAGCCACCCACCTCTTTTCACGTCGTCGGCCAATTGCAACTACTATGGGGCCAAAATAATCTACACCAACATGCGTAAACGGCCGTGTGTGGTGGTCTAGCCGCTCTGGTGGCAAGTCGCCTGTTGCTGGTGTTACTAAACGACCATTCTGTCTTCTGCATTGTAGACACCCTTTGGCTAAGCTTCGGATGGTAGCCCTAGCCCGTAGAATCCAAAATGTAGGACCAAATATTACGGACGATTGGTGGACTGTATGATAATGTAAATAAAAACACTTTAGATAGTTACTCGTTGTTACTCTTTATAATCGTTTCAAAAACTAAATTACATCTTATTTTTTACTCGCATCGAGGCTTGACACAATCAAACACAAAAAAAACAAATACATTGACAGTACCAAAATAACTACATAATAGGTTTAATATATTAACAAAAAGGCTGCACCAGCCAGTCGCCAACATTTCAGAATGGCCACATGAACCAGAACACATCATTGACGAAGTTTTACGTACTTCTGAGTTAAAATCAGAGTACGTAGGGCATCTTGTAGATAATCCTTTGTTAGTGCCGCCGGTTCCAGACGCAGCTCGTTTTAGCAGCTGGCTACGGTTACTAAGATCTACGGCCCGCGTTTTCCAAGCCGTACGAAAGTTTTGGTCAAAATCCAGTTCACCGCGCTTACTATCGAAATCTGTTCATGATACTACGTCCCCCTCGCATCTTTCAGCTGATGACATTCTTCAAGCAGAGAAGATGCTTTTCTCAAGGATTCAGATAGACAGGTTTTCCGAAGAACTGAAGATTTTGAAAGCCTCGCAACCTGTACCCAAGACCAGTCGCATAGCCGCACTCGCCCCGGTTCTTGACAAAGATGGTCTGATTAGATTATACTCACGAATCAAATCCGCTCCTGGGGTGAGTGAGAGTGTTAAGTCACCGATCATTCTTGACGGTCGTCATCGTATTGTACACTTAATCATTTTGCATAAACACGCTGAAGCCGGACATGGGAACCATGAGCTTGTGCTCAATGAAATAAGGCAGACATTTTGGATTCTACGGGCTAGGGCTACCATCCGAAGCTTAGCCAAAGGGTGTCTACAATGCAGAAGACAGAATGGTCGTTTAGTAACACCAGCAACAGGCGACTTGCCACCAGAGCGGCTAGACCACCACACACGGCCGTTTACGCATGTTGGTGTAGATTATTTTGGCCCCATAGTAGTTGCAATTGGCCGACGACGTGAAAAGAGGTGGGTGGCTCTTTACACATGCCTTGTTACAAGAGCTCTACATCTGGAAGTAGTCCCTTCATTATCATCCAGCTCTGCAATAATGAGCCTTAGACGCCTAATTTCCCGGCGAGGGACCCCAGCTACAATCTTCTGCGACAACGCAACCTGCTTTGTTGGAGCCAAGCGTGAGCTTGCATCACTCTACGATGAGGCAGTAGAAAATTTCGCGACCAGCCGCAAGATCTCCTGGCGTTTCATTCCACCTGCCTCGCCATTTATGGGTGGAGCGTGGGAAAGGCTGGTACGCTCGGTGAAGACAGCTCTACGAGTCACATTAAAGGACAGAGCACCTCGAGAAGAAGTTCTTACCACGTTGCTCATGGAAGCGGAATCGATCGTCAACAGCAGGCCATTGACTTATGTACCAAACTCACCAGACACCCCCGAGGCTATAACGCCCTTTCATTTCATCCTCGGAACTTCATCAGTGACATCATGGCCCTGCAAACTTCCGGATGCAGATTCATTACGAGCGACTGATTGGCGGCTCGCTCTTAGGCTGGCTGAACATTTCTGGGCAAGATGGCTGGCTGAGTACCTGCCTACTCTAATTCCTCGAGGTCGAAACAGAAGCGAATCTGGATTATGCGAGGGTGACGTGGTCCTTATAGCGGACAATACACTACCAAGGGGTCTTTGGCTTCTTGGTAGGATAAACAAAACCTTTCCAGGACCTGACGGACTGGTTCGTGTCGCAGACGTTACTACCAAAGGAGGTATCTTGCGCCGACCAGTCCGTAAGCTTCTGCCGCTTGTTGCACATACCCAGCCAGTTGCCACCAGAGTTTAGTGCTCCACTAGGGGTCCGGAATGTTGGCGACTGGCTGGTGCAGCCTTTTTGTTAGTATATTAAACCTATTATGTAGTTATTTTGGTACTGTCAATGTATTTGTTTTTTTATGTTTGATTGTGTCAAGCCTCGATGCGAGTAAAAATAAGATGTATTTAGTTTTGAAACGATTATAAAGAGTAACAACGAGTAACTATCTAAAGTGTTTTTATTTACATTATCATACAGTCCACCAATCGTCCGTAACAAATAAGTTATTGTGATATCAGGGATTGAATAAGTATTGCACACAAATCATATTTTTTATACCACACCCACTCAGAGAGCGTCTCATTACTCGTTCAAAAACATGTTATAAAGTTCGTCATTTCTCCCTTATAAATGTACGGCGGGAAAAGTTATATGGATTTTCATTCCTTCACTCCGTAGCAGTGTAGGAATGTTGTATAAAAATCCATATCTGACCTGGTAGCGTTCTTTTGTTTTTTTGGCTGCTAACATAAAAAAATACAATCTCAAAAAGGTTTTATTTCAAATAATTAGAATAAAGAGGTGCGATTTTTATTTTTACTCGATTTTCAATGAAAGGAGGTTGGAAACCCATTTTTGCACTACGAGAGAAAAAGCGCGGCAATTTGTTGTTTGGTTAAATTTTGTTATTTATTAAATTGATATTTTAACAGTACGCTTTTAGTTATTCTAAATAATTTTCCAAATGTCACCTGATAGTGAAAGTGACCATTTTATAATAGTGACCATCTGAAATGATCCGTTGCCATCAGAAATAAAAAATGCAGCTCAAGAAGATAAAGAACTTACTGCCTGAGAAGTCTTGTGATAAGTACGAGAAAACTCATAATGTTTTTTATTTTCCTCGTAGGTGTAGTATAAAGCACTATGTATCACTCGGGAAAAAGTTCTATTTCTGTTCTCGAGTTGCCTTTAAGCCCGACGCGCAAACTATCGAACAGAAATAGATTGTTTTCTCCCCTCGATGTTAAATGTACTATTTTTCACTCCCTCATCTCGGAGAGTATTTTTGCTCTTCGATATCTTTGTGCAAAAGCCGTTTTCATCAGAGGATAAAGTAAATTGAAATCAAAACATCGTGTGCACTAAGTCTTCAACCAGTGTGTGTTGCGAGTGATGACATATGGCACTGAAACGGAGTATTTTATGGACAAGCTCAAATTCGCTCAACGAACTATGGAGAGAGCTATGCTGGGAGTTTCTTTGTGCTATAAAATCCGGAACGTTGATATATGCCAAAGACACCGACATAGCTTTCAGAATTTGCAAGTTGAACTGGCGATGAGCGAGCCACATTGCTCGACGAACTGTTAACGGATGGGGAAGAAAGGTTCCTGAGTGGTTACCACATAACACCGGTAGTCGTAGAGTTGGTAGGCTACTGACGACATCGTAAAAGTAGCTGGTAGCCAATGGTTACAAGCGGTTACAAGCCGTTCTTTGTGGATATCTATGGGGGAGGCCTTTGTTCAACAGTGGACGTCTTCCGGTTGATGATGATGACGTAAGATATGAGGTATGAAGCAATGATAACTGAGTGGTAATAGCTATATTGTCTGCGGTACCGCAGGAATGCTTAGCTACCACTCTAAATTTCTCTTTTGAAGTCGTCGGTATTTGTCAACTAAAGTCCTTTTGTAAGTTGGGTAATGATTTAAAAAATGTGTTGCTTACATTTTAATCAACTAGAAGAGGTTTGAGGTTAAAAGGACGAGTGACTTAAAATATTTTCACATATACAAAAATATAAATAAATAGAGCTTACATTTACCTAAGTATTTGTATAAACACTGCAAGATTTACAGGAACTTCACACAAGGAAAATTAAACAAAATGCTCTCAGAGTAAGAGCTTAATTTCAGTTTCCAAATTACCGACATTACGGACCAGGGAGTACCCCTTTCCAGCCATTCCTTTCTAATTGTTACATAAACCAAACAAAATTAGTATTCGAGGTCTCTAGAATTCAGGAATCTCGGTTACTTCAAAAGGCCTGTGTTTTGTGTTTCTTTATTTTGTACAAATCTTTTTTTAATATAATGCTACACGGGGTGAAGTTTTTAGACTGAACTGAATGCTTTTATCAGGTACCGTCCATAGTTCCAATTGGCGATACTTGAGTGATTAGAAACTTAACACTGTTGGAAGATAGAAACATATTCTTATATAACTAATCTTTATCAACACAATCATTTTCAGACCTATATTTAATATGTTCCTGTACACAGAATATGTTAAATAAAATTTATATAAACCAAAGTGCTCCCCGATCTACATTTATTGCCACGTCTGTGCTATGTTCACTTTTATACAGGTATAATAATTCGTAAAAGTTCTCTTTTCAGTTGTAAAGATCTTTGCGTTGGACCACAATCTCACCTGATGTTTAATAACAATGCAGTTGAATATAGTGTGCACTCTCGTAGAAGATTCTTTTTCACCATTTTTTTATCAGATTACCACCCAGATTTACGCAATGAATTCATTACCTGAACGTGAGATAAATGCAGCAGCAAACTATGAAGCAGACACGTCGAAAGGGTGAGAACAGTAGTCTACTTAGAACTAAAATAGTTTTGGTGGAAGTTTAATATTGGTCATGATATGATGAACTGCCTCATTTTTGCGATATTATCCAGCTTCTTGGGAACTTAGCCTTAAACTAGTCGTAGGAGCCAAATTTTGTTACATTGAAATGCTCAAGTTACTTAAAAATGTTCAAGATGATTCGGTATTGGTACGGAAAAGTAAAGAAAAGTTAGGGAGTTAGATCAAATTTACTCATAGAAAATAGACAGCAGCATACCAGTCCAAGTTTGATAGCTCTCAATCTGATTCAAACTACTTTCAGGGACCATTTTATGCACGCAACCATAGCCTATATTGTTCTTTGTATCGTCCATTGTGATATTGTTAGAGAAAACTCAATGTACCGACCGTTGGACAGTCGCCTGCAGTAACAAGTATACATTTCGTAAATAAGTCTACACTTTGTGAGTTTCAAAATAATGTGATGTCGCTATGTTCCTAATTTGACTCATGTTTGTGTTAACATAAACATGATATTCAAATTATTCCTTATTTTAAGACACTTCTGTGTACATAAAGAAAAACAGAAGTCTTTGCCACTATTTTGAAAATTACAATGTATATACTTAATATAGCAAGCTACTGAAATTTGATTATTCACCACTAGAATCTCGAAACATATGTAGGATGAAGGAGTAAGAAGATTTTTTTTTATGATGATAGGTTAGCCTTTGACCACTATCTCACCTGATGGGAAGTGATGATGTGGTCGAAGATGTTTTACAGGCTAACCTAGAAGTACTGGCTCTCAAGGACAGGTGCCGGAATACACCGTTAGGTACTTGGCGACAGATTTTCTACTTGAGGGTGGTAGCTAGCCAGGCGGGCATTCGCAAAATGCCCTACCACCATCCTGTAATGACTGCCATCCTAAGACAATAACCGGGACCTACGGCTTAACGTGCCCTCCGAAGCACGGAAGCGCTCAGTAGTAATGTCACTAGCGGTCACCCATCCAACTCATGACCGCGGGCGGCGTTGCTTAACTTTGCTGATCGGTTAAGAACAGCTAAGTAAACTTCGCTACGAGCGCTTCTAAAACTTATCAGTAACATAAAACAGATTTCTATTTTTCTCCGAAGACAAAATGTCAATAAGTAAATTGCGGTGCAGTTTCCAGTGTAGCGTGAATACCAACAAATACTTACTAATACTGTACTTTATCAACCGGATCGTACACTGTTAAATACAACCTCCACTAGTAAGGGTTTGCCATAATCTCCACGATTGGCAGACGGCTTGGGTCGCAGTTATATTTATCAATTCCTCAGAAGGCGCTGCTGCCTATGTTCCGGTATTTTTCCCTTAATCGTCCGGCACCCTACGAAGCACACATCTACTCAATATATACAAGAACAACCCTTCTTTTCGTAACAATAACAGAAGAAAGAATATGGAAAACAGCATAGGCGTAAGTAATAACAGAAAGCTATTCAAATCAACATTAAGATTGAAAGTAACATTTGAAAGCAAAGTTTTTGTTGTTTATGAGATGTTGAAAAGTCTTTCTATGTTTTCGCGCCCATTACTAAGCGTCTTTAAAGTTTTTTGATGGATGAGTGCTTGTAATGATGTTTGTTTGAATTCTCTTTTAATTTCCTTGTCGGATATTTGATTTATTAGAACACAGTTATTACATATACACGCTAATACGTGTTCTTGGAAGTCATTACTAGTGCCTTAAATTCGACATATTTAGGAGTGATTAGGAATGAAGTCTAGTAGTCTGGTTGATGGCCGCGCTCCGTCCCCTATGACGGTTAAAGTTTAACAATTGGAGCACGAAATTTCGGATAGAAATAGTGTGCCCAATTAAGTGGCCGAGTGGTTTAGGCATCCGGCGCGAAATCGGAGGACGCGGGTTCGATTCCCGCCAGGGGCATAACATTTTGAGCTCCAATAATTTGTGAAATACAATGATTAGGAAATTTTGAAGCGCTTATATCGAAGCGGAGTTTGCTGCGGTCATTACTTGGATGGGTGACCAGTAGCAATTACTACTAAGTGTTCTATGCTTCAGAAGGCATGAGGCTAACTTCGAATTACTGGCTCTCAAAGACAGCTGCCTGAACACACCGTTAGGTGCTTGGCGACAGATTTTCTACTTGCGGGTGCTTGCTAGCCTGGCGAACACTCGCAAAATGCCCTATCACCATGCTGTAATGAGTGCTATTCTAAGACCTATATCTGGCTACCTACTTACATAGGCAGCCAGGCGAAGATTTACAACAGTAGAAAATCTGTCGCAACGCTCTTAACTATGTATACATGCAGCTGTAAATAAGAGCTAAGTTCCATATTTGGTACCATCTTCTACCACATGTTTAGTTCTCTCTAGTAATCAAAACAAGTCTGGTAAAAAGTGAATGTTAACACACTCCTGCCTTACACTTACGGCGAATCCAGGCATAACGTGTATCTAAAATGTAAGTTGCCAAGATATATCCGAAAATAAGATAAAAATAGTATAAATTGATTTAAGTACCTACTTAAAAAAAAATTACTCTACTGTAATGTATCAACCGAATTGTCCACTGCTGAACACAGCCTCCCCCATTAAAGAGGGATTTTCCATAATCTCCGCGCTTGGCAAGTGTCTTGGGGATCACAGTTTAAGCTATCAGTTCCTCAGAAGGCACTGCTGCCCACTTACGGTATTTTACCTTACATTTAGTCGCCTCTTACGACAACCACAGGTAGCAATGGTGGGATGACATTCTAGCCAGGTACTCCACGTGCAAAATAATAATAGTATCAATGTCATTTTGACCATTTTTCGTTTTCCTCATACTCAACTTCAGATTTCTACGTTCCCACTTTGCCAATATTCTAATCCGATTCTATAACAAAACCTAATCCGAGTGTTGACAAAGACAACAAAACCCATGCGTGTTATTACAAAGATTATCAATATTGACATAAGAATAATGAATTCATTTTACGTTAAGTCCGCTTTCGTTTTTGGCAATTTATTTCTGACAATAGCGTTTTTAACCATTGATTTTAATTAAGCGATATTGAGTCTTCCTCCATTGTGTTTTTCGGACTGCTTGATTAGATTTTGGCGAAACAATGTGCACAAGGACAGATAACGAATTGAAATTGTGACTATATTAATATTGTTCGCTTTTACGTCGCCATTATTGTATCATAATATCGAATGAAATGTGAATATATGAAATATTTAGCTTTGTAATATTGGAACTGCATCAACAAAACTTAAGTATTTATTATATTAGCTATTTGATGCAAGGCAGTGCCCCCGCCACGTCAAGCAAAAATGCGCATACCATCCTTTTCTCAAAGCAGTTCAGGCAATTTTCGACCCCCCATAACTTTGTTATAGATAGAACTAGAAGCCTGAATTTTCAGTATCCAAGCCAGCATTGCATATACATGGTAATCTCATTCAATTTAAATCAGTAGATTAAGAATTATAACTAGTTAGAGTATCTCAATTTTCTCACTCACGGACTGACTGATTAAGAATCATCAAAAATCTAAGGCAATTCTAGCAGATATAGCAGCATCATATTTAGAATACAATCAGTGTTTAGTGTAAAAATCAGGGAAAAACTAAAGTATTTTGTAATATATGTTCAGTTTTCTAAATACATCAACTGCAAAAATAACTTCGTAATTCCATAGAAATATATAAGATTACAAAGTTACATTTGCAGCGAATGAATTAGTGTCCCTGTATATTTTTATCTAATATTTATATATAATGGGAAAACAAAATATACTTTTTCTGAATGTATGATCCTCTGAAGAGGAGTTTACCTTCAAATTGTGACCTTAAATCAGGGAATCACCCCCTTAAATTACCTTCCTTCATCAGTCATAGGTGGCAGAAATGTACTATTATAATCAGGGAGGATAGATTATCATTAAGTTTTTTTTTGTAAAATTAAATAAGTATAAATATATTTTGAGGTTTTAATTTTTATTACGAAACATCAATATATTACTTTAACCCTTAACAATATTAGAGGTATTACGTGGTGACTTTCATTCCTATCATTAGGTTACAAAAATCAAACTTACGAGTTGAAAAATGTTTGCTCAAATCGACACAGCTCTTTCACGCTTGTAGCTTGTTTTCGTTATCATTTTTCAAGATTATGGTGACCGCGAATTTCGATTCCACTAATTACCCTATTTATACCATATATGCCATATTAAAACTGTCAAACATATTAAAATTTTATATTCAATAACTTCAATAAGTTTTATAAAAATGTATTAGAGATTGTAAACATTCTTCTCCGAATTCCAAGTTTTAGCTGAGTAAGTTATTATATTAAATCTTATTTCCGGGGCTAATCGCGAATGATAACGCGACCCAATCTTGCCCCACCTCAGCGGTAGAATGCTCACGGGGGGGTTTTAGTGGGGTCATGTCTCACACATCCCCTTCCACTACCCCCGTGGTGGAGGGACAGAAGAAGGCATTTCCCCTCCTCAAAAAAAAAATCAATTGCTATTTTCTTAGGATTAACAGATTAACACTGTTGCTTATTTTATATGATAACTATGTTTTAATTAAATGTAATAACTGATATCCTATACTTATCATTTGAAGACATAATTTATAAAAATAAACGAGGTCCGCTTAAGTTATGGGCAAGGAATATAATTGGCTTTAGTGATGTCAAAAACTTAAATATTGAGTACAGCATGATAGGGTACAAAATTAATGATTATCTTGCTATAAGTTAAAAGTAAAATTCTGGCTTGTAGAATTGCTTTATTTCTTAAATTCTAACAACCATTATCCATTATAATTGATTAAAATAACAAACAACGGAAGTAAGTAGTAAGTACATAATGGCCCCTTAAAATGAGATCTTGCCTGGCTTGGTTAACCAAGCCAGGTCAGCATTCGCAAAATTCCCTTCCATCATGCTGCACTATTTTTATTGTTTTTAATAAATCCTACTTAAGAAATCTTAATATCATCATAGCAACAAAAGTATGTTTTAACATATACTGACATAAATTTTTACATAAATATTATGAAAAAACAAGAGTCTATTGTTAGTGGATATCATTACATTGTTATAATATTCTGACTCCACGAAATAGTGCAGAAAACGTACAGTTCCCTTGATGGTAAACGTTACCTGCCAATAACATATGAAGTGTCACCTAGGAAGTTTTCTGTTACTGCACTGCGCAATTTCCCTTTCAAAATTAGTAAGTAGGGCTCGTTCTTCCCATAGCTTTTTTTTTTTATACCTAGTGCTTAAATTTGGAAAAACAGTAAAATTATTTGAATATTGCTACTTGAAGGCAGAACAACTGATAATGTGATGACCATATTTAAATAGTAGCAGGGCATTTTCCGGATGCCAACTGGATATATAGTAGAAAATAGGGTAGAAAATCTGTCGCCAATGCAAAGCTTTTTTGCATGTGAAAATTTAATTTTTGCATCCTCAGTCCTTAAGAAAAGTGGCCGTGTTATCGTGGCCTCGGCATCAACCCACACCAGGATGTGCCACAACCCACTTAAAACCACACGGTGTCACACCTCGTCCGCATTTGGCGCGAAAATAGGAGAGTTTTCGCATGCGACCGTATACTCACGGTGGCTGTCCGTCTCCGACTCTTCTTGAGACTTTAAATTGCGATACAGTTATCATGGTATCACGTTTGGATGTCCTAGGTCCCCCGGTGGCGGGTAAAATGAGAGTTCCTGCTACTTTGTTCACAAAGGATGGTGTGCGCAGCTATCATACCGACACTTCTTCCCCTGCAGTTCCATTACGACTGATGGTGGCTCAGTTTCCACAATAAAGAAAGTACCTACCCACCACTACGAATGCTTACTCAAAAGGCCTACCACATAATATTGCTCGCTACAACTAAATTCTACATTGGTAAAGCTACGACCAGAGGGTGAAATAAAGCAGAAAAATCTGAAAAATAATAACTTTCCCTCCATAAAATGTGTAAGCAAAAACTTTTTTATGAATTCATGATTACGAAACGAAACAGAGGTATGCAAAAAACTCCACATTCTAAAAAGTTTATAATAAAACAATTCCGGGCCGCGTAATACGGTGAGAAATGAGACTGAAGAATGTAAAATGGTCAGCATTTACAGAATGTTTTTGTGACAAAAATTTAAAACTCTTTTGAAGTAATAAATCTGATGTTTTATGGATATTCATACTGGGAAGTGTACATAAAATAAGTTTCAGAATACAAATTTACACTCACGGGATTCTGTTACATAGTATTGTTTCCTGAGAAAATATGAATAGAATTATTTTATCTGTAACTTTGTATATTGGCCAAGAGTGAGTGGGAACTAGCATCCCGAGGGCTCCGTATCGACACCGAATGTACGAAAAACTCATTATTTTTACCTAGATTTTGAGCCAGATTTATACAGCATTTGGCCTATTTTTACATACCTATTAAGTTTGCATGTATTGCACGATAAAGCATAAACAACAAACGTAAAAAAAAACAGTTTCATATATGCACCACCTCTTATTTTTTATCCTTTTTTTTATCGTAATCGCCAATTCACTTCACTAAGACATAATTTTTTTGTGAACATTTCAACTGGTTATTTTTAACAATCTCCAAGGTTCAATAGACGCATGGATGGACAGCCGGATGGACAGCCTTGGAGTAATAGGATCCCGTACTGAAGTACGGCAAACTGAAACATATTTGTTAGATTTCGGCTTATGCATATATGAAATAATATATGATGTTGTAAAATGTAACTATAGTAATGCATTACAAATATACGATAAGAAAAATTTAAGTCATGTGCGCGATTCGAACCCGCGTCTATCCACCCCTAATTCCACAACCTAATAATAATAACACCTCGATTTTGTAATGTAATCCGCATAGCAGGCGTTATTGCAAACATAACAATATTAAAAGAATGCATGTCACCACTCCTATCAATGTGATTACACCATATATTACCATCCTAGGGATTACCCTTCAGTTCTTCCAACAGTATTATTCCAAATGATAGTTAGCGGCAGCCATAAATGTAATGTCAAAACTTTCTATGTACAATAATACCACATACTATGTGCTTGTGTTGATATTTGTATCGTTAGAGACGGCATAGGTATTTCACCGATCCGTCTGTTATTGTCACCTGTTGGTAAGTGATGATGTTACTAAAGGTGGTAAACAGGCTTTATCTTGAACGGAAACTGACTCTCAAAGTAGCTACTAGAATTTTCCACTTGAGGCCAGAAGTTAGCCAGAAGTTTCAAGTCCGCCCGAAGGCATCCAACATGGTTTAATAAAACTAATGCCATCGTAATACAGCAATCAAGACCAACAGCTTAACGCGCATCTTCCGAAGCACTTAAACGCTCAGTAGTATAGGTATACCCTAACCGTCTCCCATCCAAGTAGTTAGAAAAAACTAGGCGAGGTCCGTTACTACCGCTTCAAAAACACTACCGGTGTGACCATAATTCCAGATTACATTTACTCTAACCCGGTATGAGTTCACTACTAAATTTGATTAATAATGTATAACCTCAGCAACAGGCAGTCAAACTACACTGAAAAAAATAATACGTTACCTTGATTAATATCCGTGTTCAGTTTAACTAACATCTTGTTTCCATATGAGCCTAACATCACAGCAGTTTACTTGAACCAATGCATGCTGTCAGCATGTGTTAAGTATCTTATTTAATTAACATGCTATTCTAAATTGCAGTTATTATATGTATAAATTAAACCGAATAAGCTGCAAGATCTTTCTAAGCCTTTTATCTTATATAGTTTTAACTACTGTGACCATTGAAATAACTATGTGTATTGTAATTTTTGAATAACTGTGTGTGTTCCATTAGTTATGCTTATGGCTTATTTTGAACAAGACAGTACGTTAAAGTAATCATGTGCTTAATTCAATACTAACATCATTATATGTTTCCGTAGTTATGTGACTTGGTTCATTTGAACAAGAGTGTCCGTTACTCCAGCCATATGTCTTATTCAGTTCAATTCTCTGTTGTACCTAGGTACTCAGACTGCATATCCACCAGATGAGCTAGGAAGATGTATGATGATGAAGATTCATTTTCCTGACGCTGCAACTAGCGCACCGACCCTATTGTCTTCCTCGCTTATCTGGTGGATAAGTAGCCATATCCCCTCGTGCGTCCAATCTGTCCACCTCCTATGACGAAATCGTCCAAACTGCTCACGTTTTTTTATCCCGCGACGCCCCGTAACGTTTTTTTGTAGTACTAAGTAGTTTTCCATTACCTAAACATGTCACCCTAACATCCCCATACCCCAATATATTACCTATACCATACAAAAAATAACATTTTCATACATTTAGTTTGAGTGGATCAAACAGCGAATAAAAATATATTTTTCCAGATTTTGAGGTATTTTGTTTTTTAATCGAGTTTATTTGTGGCAGTCTCCAATCAACATATAAACTTCTTGGTACCAATGCAATCCTCATCATATTCTCTTTACGGGAAAAGAAATGAAAATAGACCTTTTCATGGAAAATTTTACAGGAAAATGGGTTTGAACAGACGACGAAAATGGTGGGAAACGGCATTTTTTATATATTTTTTTTATTTTTTTTTTCCGAAACTATTCCACCTACAACTTTGTTTTTTTTTTTAATGTGTGTATTTATTATGGTTCTTTACCCATGAATAATACCAGATTGTAAGGATAAATATTTTATAAGTAGTAACGAGATTAAAACAACGCGATTTTTTTTAAGAATTTTGGCGGGAAAACTGTACATAAGCGGATTTTATTTTTTTTCTCAAAAACTATACCATCTACGAATTTGGTTTTTCTTTTGATATGATTATTTAGATGTAATCTATACACCTGAATTGTTTCAGATGTTTAGGTTTACAGGTTTAAAAGTAGTTACGAGATTATTTATTACGTAAATTTCGATCGGTGAGTGTTTGCGCGGCAAAATGCATCGAGTGAAAGTTATTTTTTTTCATTTCATGATTTGAGTAACTTCTCGTTACCATAGAGTAATGCGGTTTTTTTTGTTGTATAGCCAATGATAGTAGCTTACTAACAACGTTTAAATAATAACGATCGGATAAATACAAGCTTCACACTAAACCTTTTTTTTAGACCACCGGAATTCCGGCCGTAACAAAAACGGGGGTCAAATAAAAAAATCTATAAAAAAAAAAGTTATCAATCCTTATCCTTTTAATTTCTTTTAACATCGTTATTGACTTGTTGCCTATAGAAATGCAAAATTACAGCTTTCTAGGTTAATTACTTTAGAAGTAGTTACGAGATTATTTTTAAATGACATAAATCTATACAAAATTTTGGCGCCAAAATGTAATTTGAGCTGGTTTCAGATTTCATATCAATTTTAAACATACTTTCTGTTATATCAGAATATTATGGATTTTTTCTCGCATAGCCAAGGATCCATTCTCACGAAAACCGTTTGAATTATGAAAATCGAACTTACGCAGATTTTATGGTGAATATGTAACCACGACTATTGACCGATCTCCGGCAGGCCGGATGGGACACATAAGGGAAATCCGGCAGACCGGTGGATACACGGCGGAGGATATCGACTAAAAACTAAAAAAAAATAATGTAGTAATATTATAGCTGAGACTATCAGGGCTAGTGATTTTCAGGTGATAACTGCAACAAAATAAAAGAGATAAATAGACTGTTTAATAGAAATAAAAATTAGTTGGTGTAAGATAAAATAAAATACCTATATACCTATTACTTTTCTTTATTATCACAATACTTATATATATATCATATTCATTATATACATCATTAAAGTACATAGTAATATAACAAATTTGTTTCAATTAAATACAAAAACGTAAAGATTTAGTCTTGTCACACAACTAGTTGATCCTTGTGTGACAGACAAACAGAATACAAAAATAATATAAATAATAATATAATAATATACTTCCAAAATACACGCGTCCCAAAATGAGCATTTTCCATGTATAACACACAATAATTAGGACCACTGGTGGCTTAAGATAAATCATAATAAAGAATATCAATCAAGGTGCACCCATTTAATCAATTCTAACCCGAATTCCACCTAATTTTCCTGCTAAGCCAACATAACGGCAATGCCACATAGCCTCACCAAAATAATTTTCAATGTGTTTTGATTCTATACTTAGCATCATCACAAGATATTGACTATTTCAGGACACAATCGTGAATCTGCAAAACAAGAAAATTACAATGTCAAAATAGATAATTCTTTGGTATTTACACGATACCTAACCAGTCAGAATGCTGAAATACCTGTATTGACATTGCCACAACAAGATGTGTGGATGGACAAGAATAATAATGATCTAAGATGAAAAGTTACTGATTAACTTATATGGAAATTACCATGTATGATATTTTTAACTGACCTAGCCCTGACGTACTTAAGACACTTAACATTCACATGAAGTGCATAAACCCAGTTAAGTTCATAAGTTTATCAAAAACTAGACCACCAGTTTTTTCAAGGTTAGGCAGCATGCGCCTTCCAATTTCAACTGAATGTCTGTTGTTATTAATTTATTATCTAGGTTTTTTTTTATGCCTGATAGGTTAGCCTTTGACCACTATCTCTCCTGATGGTAAGTGATGATGTGGTCGAAGATGTTGTACAGGCTAACTTGAAGTACTGGCTCTCAAAGACAGCTGTCGGAACACACCGTTAGGTGCTTGGCGACAGATTTTCTACTTGAGGTTAGCTAGCCAGGCGGGCATTCGTAAAATGCCCTACCACCATGCCTGCCATCCTAAGACGCCATCCTAAGACGACAAACGGGACCGATGGCTTAACGTGCCCTCCGAAGCACGGAAACGCTCAGTAGTCATGTCACTAGCGGTCATCCATACAATTCATGACCGCGGCGGACGTTGCTTAACCTTGCTAATCGGTTGCTAATCGGTTAAGAACAGGTTAGCAGACTTCACTACGAGCACTACAAAAGCTGTAGGTAATTTTGACTGTTGGCTATTACCAATTTGTTTTACAGGTAGGTACGGCTTCTAGATACAACGAATACTACATATGGTAACTATGTAAATGAAATGTTACACTTTTAAGTATGAATGTAAACACTTACCGAGAAATACAGGGAAAAGATTCGGTAGCTCCCAGATCCTCAAAAGTTCCTCAACTTCGTCTAGCAGCACTTTTCTTTTTGCTAGTGCTTTTATATAAACTACACAAATTTATCCGAAGGGGAGTTTTCCGATACATAGTTTAAAGTTTACGTAAAGGTATGGTGGCCGAGCTGTATTTAAATTTATTTCATAATTCTTAAGAATGACTGATTAACTAATTACAGAACAGTTGCAGAGTTTATTATGGCGCGAACGTAAATGTTGATACGGCACAGCGCGCGGCGCGATGGTAGGAGAGTAGTGGGGACTCCCGCGGGCGGCGTACTTGTTTGAATCTATTAAGAACATGGTTCGGGTTGAACTCCTGATGTTTGGTTTGACTTAGGATTGTAAGTTGATTGGATTAATATAGGTTGTTACTATTGATTATTTGTGCTGAGTAGGTTCAATATTATAAATTAATCTGGTTAATTATGTATCGGGATGGGGTTAGCTAATATTTTAAATTAGCTTGATCCCGTGTGGTTGTTAAGAGTAGTTAATCGCGCACGACAGGTTCAATGGAATGAAACAATAATGCCAACTAAATATATTAATTAGGATGACCAAAAAGTGTACATGTTTGTAATAACCCTGATACTTATTCTTAAGAAACAACAGAAATATCAACTAAATTAAATTGTTTCCATTACATATCTAACATTAATCAATGCAAATCGTTCATAAGTTGTTTGAAACACATTTTAGCCAACCAAGACACATGTTTGGTTGTTTGAGTACCATTTTTTTCAGTGTATACTAGCAACGTTCTTAACTGACATGGTCATATTAATGTACCGTGCACCTATTTAGTAACTGGCTAGATACATAGCGTTTATTATACACGTGTCGACGTTGGCGAGTCCACTGAGAATTGAGCTATTGCGTCAAAGCTTAGTGCTCTTTGCTTTGAGTCAGAGCCGAAATCACTACATAGTATAAAACATAGCTGTCTGTCTGTCCCAATATATACTTAGTTCTTTAAAACTACGCAACCAATTTTGATGTGGTTTTTTTAATGGAGAGACTTATTCAAGAGAAAGGTTTATTTGTATAATACATGCATATTAAGAGAACCACTGATACTTTTAGAGGTTTCTAATGTGATATCGTAAATAAATTCATTTTTTGCGCTTATGTTGCAAACGCTGGCTGAACCCTACAAGATAGATCAAAATCATGTACATTATTATACACCGTAAGAAGGTCTACAAAAAGTCAGCAATGGTACATGTCTATATCTTTAAGAGATAACCCATAATACTCATTTTTTTCTTTAAGCATTGACTTTTTACGAGAAATAATGGCTTCCTTACGAAGCGATGTTATGCAGTACAGCATTAATTTTTATCCAATTAAGTACCTTAAATACATTGTGCATTTAATATAGATCAATATGGCCTTTACAGCATTAGATTTTTCGTTACGCGTTGAGTCTTTTTCACATGGCCATCGATTATATGTCACTCTTTCAAGAATAACTTCGAAATAAAACATTTTTGTATTGTCTAATGACATAAAAGCTGTAAACCTCTTATGTCTAGACATTTTGTTGTATATTTAATATCAGCATTGCCCCCGTGCGAAGCCGGAGTGGTTCGCTAGGTAGGCATATATTTGATTATTATTTTCAAATTCGAGCTAATCCTTAGCCAAACTAACAAATATTAAGATAACACGCTATTAAAATCACCACACCAATAAACCAACATATAAATGCCTACATTTCTTCAAAGGATAGGTAGAAATATCTAAGCAACCACGTTTCGTCAGATAATATTTGGTCTCATGTGATGGGGGGTGAATTTGTTGACATCTACTGGGCACAGTTTTGGACTCCAGTTTATAACTTTCAATTTTCATTAATAAAAACCTAAGTAATGTCCCGCTCGGGAATCTTCAACGTCAGTTTGTTACAGTATTTTTGAAATGGTAAGACTTAATATCATATAAAGAAAACTTATTTAGACATGCACAAGCCAACGCATTCAGCTCCATCCGCGGACGATTTCAAGGTATCGATCAGTACTTATTTTTTTCGTATCCTTGATGTGCGCTAAAATAAAAAGCGTAGTACTAATATACGCTCAAAATATACCTTAAACGCACCTTAGATGCAGATGACCTGTTTTGAAAAAAAATAATAAAATACTAACGGTTCTTTAAAGTCATTTGCATATATCAAAGAAGCAAACATATCTTGATGCGATATCATAATCATCTCCCTCTCTTTATCCTTCGTTCGGTACTATATGATTTCTCTAACAACACATGAATAAATTGTTTAGGTAATATCAAAGCTAGAGTTACATCATTATTTGCAGCCATAAATAAACTATGCCTCTGAAGCATATACGGGCATACTTTATAACAAAACTATGTATCGGCACAAGTTTCCATGTACAAAATTGTAATTTATAAATAAATTATCAATTTTAAAATATTTATTTAAAATTGATTATATTTATGTAAATAAGCGTTACACAAAGAAAAAGCTCGTAAATCTATAAATTTCCATTTATCAAAAAGTTTTCTAGTATATCTAAAACTTTTTAATACTTACCTGATATTTATACACACGTTAAAACTCGCTTTCGAGCTTCGTCAGACAATTTTCCAATTTGATCATGGTAATAGGCTGCCGGCGAAGCATGGAAATATAATATGCAGATTCTCGTGATGACTTCCTTCAAAAAGTAAACAATATTTTGGAATTGTAAAACTTCGGAGGAAACAAACAATTCGTTAGGAAAATCTCCGGAATAATTCTGCCTAGGTAAACAACAATCTTTCGACCGATTTGCAATTCTCATAAAGAGCTTTTGGCTTAAATTATTCATTTTACTCTCTGTCCTATGAAGATGGCATTAAATTATTATTTAGTATTAGAACGTTCAGTATTATCCAATGATTTTTGCTATATTTCAGCTACTATATCAGACGGATTGTCTACTGCTGAACACAGCCTCCCCTATCAAGGGCGTATTTGCGTTTTCTGGTACCACGTTTATTGGTATTTCTATTATTATGCACTCAAAGCATGCCAATATTCATAGTATCGGTGTACGCGAATAGAAATTAATTCCGCATTAATTATTTATAGAGCTTTTGCCAAATTTGAATAAAGCGCTCGAAATATGTTTGTATTTGTTGAAAGTATAGTATTAAAATCGGCTTCCAGACCGAATAATTTTAATATGTTAGTATTCTGGGCTTCCAGGCAATTATAATACAATGATATTTGACATTCGGATGAGTAAGCCTATGTATGTGAAGGTTTGTGTTGTAGGGTAACTTATTTTGTAAGTGCTAAGTTTTATTCATAGATCTCTAGAAAAGTCTTATATTTGTTGTTGATCAGTAGTTTGCTATCTGTTTTCTACTTGGGTAATAGTAATTTAAAATGTCCTTGAATCTCAAGAACGGATTCAAGGACATATCTAATAAGGCTATTAGTCTTATTGTATCCTTGAATCCGTCCTTAAAAAGATTTCACAGACACTCGTCAAATCGTGAACAAATCATTCCTTCAGTGCTTTTATCTGAAAAGTTGAATAAAGATTAGTATAAAAGAGTAGGGTTGTTTTTATTGTAATTCGGTCGGAGAGTGCTAAAGTTTTATTTAAAAAGCCCTAGACCAGCTTGTGGTTATACTTTGTAAACTTAGGTATTATATATAAACTATACATTTTGTTCTTATAATCACCAAAAATCACAGTTAACTATATAGCTATCAGAAATTGACAGCTCATTTTATATTACGATATTCTAAAACCGGCGACAAGAGCAGCATTCGCCGGGTTCGGCAGTTCAGTTTAGAATTTACTCTCTAGAAGAACATCCTAGTAAAATTGGGTAACCAGGTTGCACGGAAGAGAGCTGCCCCTAAATCAGCCATTTCTCGAAACTTATAATTTGTTGATAAAACGATTAAAAAGTTTAGAATGCATCTTTATACTGTACACACAGTACAACACTTGTATTAAATTTTGATTGTGATAAAATACTAAAACTAGAAACAAGATTTATTAAAAGCACAGAAATTATCTTGAACATATTTCCATTGTATCTTTTTTCACCAAAAATCCGTGGCTAAGTTCACACATGGTACGATTCCAATCTGTTGCCGGTTTCAGTTTACAAATGACCATACCCATACCAAATAACGTCACAAAATGTGTAAAAAAGGTCTTTTGTCAGAAATTCCAGGATAGAATTTCATTTTCCAACAAAAGCAATTGATACATAATAACTTCATATTTGAAGCAAGGATGGTGGCCTTTTCAGGATGGGGCTTTTGTTAATTGACTTTTATCGATTCCAGTAATGCCCATCACGTGTGAAGCGAAAATGTTTACATCCCGTATTCCATTACTGAGTAAACAGAGATGGGATGAATAATGTTGTGACAGTATCGCAGGTTCTTTGATATTAAACAAGTTATCCAAAAATTGGATTCAATTTTAAAATAAGTGTATAAACGATTACACAATGAGTCAACGATCTTAACTGTATTGTCGAATTTCAACTCAAATTTTTGCTACTCGTGGAACACTCAGATGTTTCACGGGCAAGTACCGCAATCAGCGTCTACTTAGCATAACATAAATACCACAAAAGTACCCTCGGCCACTACAAATAAAATAGAAAAAAACAAAAATTTCAAATATTCTAGCATATAGTCGGCTGTCACCTGTAACAGCCGCAATAATGGTACTTGCCCATGGAAAACCTGAGTATTCCACGGGAAAGTACCGCAATCAACGTCTACGTCGCATATCATTAATACCATATAAGTACCCTCGGCGACTACAAACAAATAGAACAAAACACGAATTTCAAATATTCTAGAATATAGTTGGCTGTCACCTGTAACAGCATAATTGCGGAACTTGCACGTGGAACACCTGAGTTTTCCACGGGAAAGTACCGCAATCAACGTCTACGTGGCATACATTAAAAAGCACTTAAGTACCCTCGGCGACTACAAACAAATAGAACAAAACACGAATTTCAAATATTCTAGAATATAGTTGGCTGTCACCTGTAACAGCATAACTGCGGTACTTGCACGTGGAACACCTGAGTTTTCCACGGGAAAGTACCGCAATCAACGTCTACGTGGCATACATTAAAAAGCACTTAAGTACCCTCGGCGACTACAAACAAATAGAACAAAACACGAATTTCAAATATTCTAGAATATAGTTGGCTGTCACCTGTAACAGCATAACTGCGGTACTTGCACGTGGAACACCTGAGTTTTCCACGGGAAAGTACCGCAATCAACGTCTACGTGGCATACATTAAAAAGCACTTAAGTACCCTCGGCGACTACAAACAGATAGAACAAAACACGAATTTCAAACATTCTAGAATATAGTTGGCTGTCACCTGTAATAGCATAATTGCGGTACTTGCACGTTTTTTTTTTTTTTTTTTATTTTATTGTGAAGGAACAAACGCGAGGCCCACCTGATTTAAGCGGTATCCTCTGCCTATAACAGATGCATTTCATCACAAATGACGAACTGCACTGCGCCCGTCACATTGAGACATAGTTGTTAAGTCTCATTGTGCCTGTTATTTCACTGGCTCTCAAGGACTGCTGCCGGAACACACCGTTAGGTGCTTGGCGACAGATTTTCTACTTGAGGGTAGTCGCTAGCCAGGCGGGCATTCGCAAAATGCCCTTCCACCATGCGGTGAAGCTCAAGCTCTGGGCGGGATTCGAACCATGGACCTGCTGCGCGGCAGTCCATAGCCAATGCCACTGAGCCATCACTGCTTCAAACGACGTACGTGGAACGCCTGAGGGTTCCACGGGTCAGTACTGCAATCAACGTCTACATAGCATAACACCAATACCACATAAGTACCCTCTGCGACCACAAACAAAGAAAACAAAACACGAATTTCATATATTCTAGAATATAGTTGACTGTGTAACAGCATAATTTAATTAACAGACGGTCATGATACAAAATAAAAATATGAAAATACATTCATAGCAATCAAGCATTCTGATTTCAAATGAATGAAATATTTGATATAGCATTTTTGTCTAGCTCCAGTCACATATTTTTTAAAGTTTAATCTCTGTATTCCAGTGCGCCGCTTGCAGTGGATTTGCCATTCGCCGCGCGTCATGCATAGCCGATAGAAGTGTGTCTTGCATAATGCACATACGTGACTCCTGCATTTGCACATATAAATGTGGAATTATTTATAGAGGAGTTTTCCTAACTAAACAGACGCTATGGATAAAGCTGGAAACTATATTGTGGAACACCATGTTAGTTTTATTTCAGTCTAAATGTGAACTCATGAAGGAATTATTACACCCAATTTATGCTAACCCTTATTTCATTCATATTCTGTATTGTAAATTGTTAGTGATCGACAGGTCAAAAGTTACCCTGTATTCGAGTCCATATATATAAATGCAAAATCTATGCTTTTATTGATCAGCGTATTCCCTGACCAATAATAGCATAGATTATTGGGGTTCCGTACCTCAGAAGGAAAAAAACGGAACCCTCATAGGATCACTTTGTTGTTTGGCTGTCTGTCCAGAACCTTTTTCTCAGGAACGCGTGGAGGTATCAGGCTGAAATTCATATCAAATACTCAGGTCTATACTGTCCCTTAGAGCTGTAAAAAAATCAAACTTCTAATCCAACGCAATCAAAAGATACAGCCGTTTATGCCGCAAATGTTCGACACTCGCAAGGGAATCAAAACCTATAGGGTACTTTCCGTGAACTCAAAATCTTGAAATTTGGTACGAAGCATCGTCTTATAGCACAGATGAAGGAAAACTTGCGAAAAGCATAAACTTTTAGTTACATCATAAAATAAAAATATATATAATAATTTTAAAATATTATGGATTTCATTTTGCAACAAAAATACCATAATTTTTACTTATATACCTACAGGTTTATACAGAACCCTCGGTGCGCGAATCCGACTCGCAATTGGCTGGTTTATTTTTTAATGATGTTTAATTAAAAAAAATATTTGATGATTATCACCTTCCTACCTAAATCTGACCTTTGCAGTCGGGTTACCTTTATCTATTGCTTACCCAATCTTCTTCTTCTCCAGGCCTTATCCCATTTTTGTCTATTGCTTACCCAATATGGAAATAATATTGTAAAGGTTTTAGCTTAGGTTATTAGCCACCGACATGTCATTAAAGCTCTGTTTTGAGCAAAATATTCTGCAATGCTCTACTCAATCCTCTCAATCCAAAGTCATATACTGTTTCTTTAGCGCGTTTTTCTCTGTGTTTTCTTTACGATAATCCAAGAATAAGATAGTTTAGATTTTTTGGGACTGTATGAAATAATGTTTAAAACCGAAGTTTTTGTTAACTGATAAGATACTCACGTGAGGAATCGAATACGTTTATTAATAACTAGCGGCCCGCCCCGGCTTTGCTAAGGTATTTAACAAAAAATATAGATAGAAACACATAATAAATATTTATGGTGACATAACTATAATAGTAATACATATGGTGTTGAATTTTTTTTTATAGATATTCATCTCTTCTATAAAATTGTAGTAGATCGCTTTGCTCTATTGTCAACAATTTCCATGGCGTACGCCGTGTAACGTTTTTTTGGTATTTTTTCACACTTTGGGTTACTTTATCAAAGTTTTCATTCGGATCCCTAACTTTTGTGAAAATATTATTTAGCCTATGTTCATCAGGAATAGTGTAAGATCCCAATGGTGAAAGAATTTTTCAAAGCGATCTAGTAGTTTTTAAGTTTATTCGGTACATACAAACATATAAAAATACAAATCTTTTCTCTTTATCACATTAGTAAATTAGATTTTTTAAGTTTGTATGCCATCGATTTTTATTTGCTATCAGGTCAGATTGCTTAATATTGTAAGAAATTGTCCTACTGGTTTTATAAGTAGCATATAAAATAAAAGTATATAGTGAATAATGAACAAAAGTCATCCAGTCCTGGTGAATAAATTTGTTATGAGTCAGAATATAATAAATTCATACATCGGCTAAAGCACCATGGTTTTCCCACTAATTGTATGCCATTTTAAATACAGGCACAGCCATAATTTTTAATGTAATCGAGACAAATCCCTCTTATTAACTTCCTAAGCCTCTTTCATAAACATACAGGGAAAGGGCGAGGCGACACCGCAACATAATCCCTTATAATTCGAACCTTGATGGGCTTACAAAAACCAACCTGTAATTGAATATTAAATAAAAGTAAATTAAAGCCATCATCCGTGGCCCTGAATATTAATAATCCTGATGCTTCAGAGAGTTAGACCCTTATAATCTACCCCTTCAGTCGTACTTGGTTCAACCTTTGTGTGATTGACGTTTCGGCGGTGATTATTGTAAGGGACCCTTGGATACCCTTTATGACGACCCAGATTATGACCGGACTCAGTTTTCGGAGTTTTGTATTTTTATTATTACTTATCAACTTAATAATGGATATGTAACAATATAATATTCAGTAGCCATTGTATGCAGTATCTTAATACGTATGTACTCGTACTAACTGTCATTAACAATACAAAACTTAATTTTATCATTTTTTAAAGATCGTTAACTACCCCAATTTTTTTTTTATCTTTTTAGTAATTCCTTTGAAATTGTTTTTACTTTTGAACTGCACCCAAAGGGTAAGTCTTAGCCTGATCTCGGTGTCCCCATAATGTCACAGGTATCTAGTTCGTAAACAGTTTTATAGTAAAGTAAAATAAATTACTACCGATGTTGTGTTGATATGGACCGCCGATTACCGTCAATTAGCATAATTGACGCTCGTCTATAAACAAGTAATAAAATAAAGAAACAAACATACATACATGGACCCTGAAAACATAACTCTCTTTTTATGGGCAGTTGTGTAATAAATGAGGAGCTATCATTGTTTACCCCAGTTTTGCTATATTATTAAACAAAACACTTTTACATCAAAAAAATAATTTGTAACGAATCTGGAATTTTGGTTTATTAATTATCATATCTATTTCACAAAAAAAAACTAAAAACGCAGTGCTGGTTCTATCAATCTTTGTTCCAAATATTTAAACATGTGTTGTTTGTGGGTAGTTTCGATGCGTTATCCTAATAGAACAAGGTTCAACTCAAACATGACCAGTTTTGTAATTATATAAACGCGCATTCATCCATTAAAATAAAATGACTATGTGTCTTCATCGATATTTGTTTACTGAACAAGATTGCTCCTTTCGCAGAAATACATTAATCTCAAACGCAATTTACTGATACTTTTCAAACCGTGATATTATGAAGAAATTTCGGACCATTCACCGTTACCCCCGATTCAGAATGATCCAAGTCCGAAGCAATGAACCGACAGTAAGTAGGTATCGTAAATTCGATGGCTCTTACATACACATCGGAGTCAAAGGGAATAGAACGAAGAGCTCTTGTGACCGACTTTTTCAGCGCTTACGTTTGAAGAACTGTCTTATCTACGAGTAGTCCGGGAATAAAGGACTTATATTATATGATAGTGATTATTTATTGCCAAGGCGGTACGCTTTTATGGACATAATTATTACTTATGTTTTGGTGTTTATGATGGTATGGTTTCGGTTAGAAAAAAAACATACCATAACCCTATAACACCAAAGAGGTAAGAATGAAAATTGTCTAAGCGCACGTTTCGCTGGTTATATTTTGGTCCCAAAGGCGTCAAAAGTCTATATTTACCTTAGTGGCACAATTCCAGACTCCGGACTGCATGTGCTGTATTGATTACGTATTTACTAAGAAACTGAATTATGCTGAATATTGAAAAACAAGGCAATAATAATCGTTAATAAGTGTAAATTAATTTATAAAGTAAAAAAACCCGACTGTAAATTGTTTATTTTCGTTAAACGTTTTATCATTCCATTGAAATTAAAACTGTAAGTTATATATATTAATGGAATCGTTTTTTAAAGCCCTTCATTTAGATATCCCACTCTATGGATTTGTAAGAATTTTTTTTATGTCCTCGTATGGCGTTTATATGTATTTAGTGTCACTTGCGCTATCAAGACGAATCTAATCAAATCTCTTACCGTTTAAAGTTATGGTGGAATAAAGAAACTCACAACCATACATACATACTACTACTACAATATTTGGGCAGTCGTGTAAAAAAATATAGGCATTTCGAAATATACAAATAGTAAAATAAATTCATTCACAAAAAGCTATATTCAGACATAGCAAGGTATTGACATCATAACGAGAGTTAAGTGTTTGAAAAAGACATCTTCCGGTTCAATTTTGTGTCCCGAAAATTTGAAAAAGTGTTATGTTCGTTCTTATCTTGCAATAGTGCTTGAAATTGTATTTATTAATATGAATATTTGAGAAAGTCTTTTCTTATTTAAGGCCAGTTAAAAAGTAATCAACTCAGGTCAATTTAAAGGGTTAGCACATCAGCATACAAATCGACTAGTTTGTTGTTTAAATAAGTATGGAAACGAACCGCACGGAATTGTAGGGGCTGAGTTTGCTTGTCTTTCGTTCGGTGAGGTCGTTAAGGAAACATGAGGTTAGCAAACACGCTTAGTCAGCAACCGTACCAACTACAATCAGAACATGGATTGTTAACCTTGCTATAGTGTTGGATATAATTTACGGAAATGTCCCATATTATATTTATACTAAATACCAGTTTAACGCCCGCTGCTTTATTGGAAAATACGTAGATTTGTACTGTTTCAAAGTTTTATTTGAACTTGTTTTTTGCGATGGGCTAGCCTTTGACTACAAATCCTGCTGATGGTGAATGATGATGTGGTCGAAGGTTAATCTGGAAGACTTAACCTAGAATAGGAACTAGCCCTCAAAGACAGTTTCCAGAAAACACGGTAAGGAGCTAAGTGACAGATTTTCCATTTGAGTGTGGTAGCTTGCCACGCGAGCATTCGCAAAATGCCCTATCAATATTCAAAGCGTTAGAGTTGTAAGGCTGAAGTAAACATAAGAAACTTATTCTATGACTATACCATATGTGACTACACATCTAAGATCGATGCCATAACGTGCCCTCCGAAGCAGAAGCGTTCAGTTATAAATATCTCTAGAGGTCACCTATTCAATTAGTGACCTTTGGTCATTCAGAACATTGCTTAAGATGAAGCCGTCTTTGAAATTGTCAAACTGAGGGAGTAGGATAGAGAGGCTTCGTTTCGTAAGCGAGTGAGCGAATACATAACAATATTGAAATGATTAAATTTTTATTGTTTTTTTTATATAAATTCATATAAAAAAAAGTTTTTAAAAACGGATTTAAACTATTAGTTACTGTATCATAATATGGTTGCTTCATAATAAAGAGAAATATTATTTTTTGCTCCAATAGAATATATTACAAAATAAACTATGTAAAACTGACTTCGACACCCCCCAAAACTTGCACTAGGAATTAAAATAAAAAATAGAGTGTACATTTTTATAACTCTTCGATTATCTTAGTGTATTTCTAAAGTTTCGTTTTTGTACAGTTAAAAGAGATACCTTCTCCGAACAAACTTTAAAACCACCTTTAGGGTTAATTTATATAAAATATTATGTAGACTTTCTACCCTAAAAAACTGGGAAAGTGAGAAATGATCATAATAACAATCGTTAATGTTAATATAATTTCATATTAATTAATAATTTTGTAATAATATAAGAGAAGATATTATTATTATTATTTTTTGGATTATTTTGGAAACAAGTGTGTGTAGTAAATTTTTATTAAAACACTTATTTAAAAATTAAAAATTTTACAATTTATTTTATTCAAATCGCAATTACAGTATCAGTTGGATTGTCCTTTGCTGAATTCAGACTCCCCGCATGAGTTGCCTTAATCCCCACGTTTAGCAGACAATATGAGAACGCAGTGATCAGATCAATCAAATTTTGAAGAATAAACTTACAAACAGAAATGTTCACGTATAATGTCTCATGCCCGACATAACTTGAATGTTAAATTCATTAATAATCGCACAATATTGTCATTCAAAATCCATTTTATAGCAATTTCCTGGCCATAATTGGTGGCACCTATTGTTTACCGGCTCAGCGATACCGCTTATCTGCATGATATCCCGGTATGAATGCATGTTAATATCACCACTAATTACCTACGCGTAATTGACGTATCCGAGAAGCATATCTACTCGCTTATATAACCCGGTTTAAGGCTGCTATCTCATATATATCAACATTTCCGGTTTATTTGGGCTCCTACTGCTTTTAAAAGATTAAAGCTAGGATTCAAATACTCGCAGACGTATTTATTTTATATTATTTTGTACATAAGCGCCATGATAATTTCTTGATTTATTACATATTTTCGATGAATAAAAATATCTAAATTATCTTGGTTTTGACATAGGTATATTTGCCTTCTACTCTGAGCCAATTTGACTTATTGACTTGATACTTACATTGATAAATATATCAAATGCAGTGCTACAGTTTCGCCAAGATAAGGCAGGGTTTACAGGAACGGTGCTCTCTAAATTTTAATATATAATTTTGGCGCCTACGTCATTTACTTTCAAGCAACTGCAGACGAGCCGTTAGTGCCGCTGATGCATTACTAGACAACGTTCAAGGTCATTTGCGTGATCCTAAACCATAATAAAGAAACAAATGTAAAATGACGTAGTGCACCAAAGATATTACCTATTATAGTGTGCAATTGAAAGGCCATAATTTTCGTTCCCGTTTAAGATTCGTGTGTTACATGGTTTTAACGTCTTTTTACTATCTGTATTTAACCTTTTTTGGAATTGTGACGAAACACTCACAAGGCCCATCTGATGTTAAGCGGTATCCTTTGCCTAAAACAGAAGCACTTGGCCACGAGTGACAAATTGCACTGCACCGTCGCCACCCTGAGACACAGGGTGGCACACAGTTGTTAAGTCTCATGTGATTGTAATCTTACTGGCTCTCAAGAACTGCTGCTGAGCACACCTTTAGATGTTTCCCGAAAGATTTTCTAATTGAGAGTTGTAGCTAGACAAGCAAGCATTTGCAAAATGCCCTTACACCGTACGGTGAAGGTCAAGACAGAGGTGGGGATCGAACCATGGAGGTTATTCAACTTCATCACTTCTGAAAATTATTATCTAATGCTTTTTAGCGGAGGAAGTAATTTTTTTTTCCGAATCAAAATTATTTTATTGCACAGCTTGGATAAACGCCGAATAGTCGAAGTTAATTATCGTAATTTTTATCAATTCACTTATGGCAGGTTTTCCGTGATACGCTATCATAAATAATTTTACTTATATATTTAGTCCTTAAAATTACAACTTTTCTTTGACAGTAGATAATTTTGTCTCCGTATTTTTTATATATTTTCAATATTCACACCAAAAATTATTGGATTCAGATGTTATTTTCCGGAAAACTTATAAAAATATATAAAGATTTTTTTTTTTTGTCACAAGATATATATTTTTTGTATTTTATTTAACCTCCACGTTCAAGTTTATTTTCTTTAACATATTTATTCAAAGTTTTCTTAAAATGTTTGTTATTTTTAAACCACAGTGTTGTGTGATTCTTATATTTTACTGTTAAAAAAGAGACAGATGGTTTCAGTATCTACATAATAGAACAAAAACAATACTATTTTAATAATTATACTGTTCACCAACGACATATTTTATACTGAATCAAAGCATCGCGTTATTAGTAGGTATTGGATTAACTCGGAAATTTCATAGAGATAGTTGCGTATTTGATAGGTTCAACATATTGAACAGACTTACACATAGAACAGTAAACACGTGCTACAGTTACCGCAGAACATACCCGCTTATATATTTCACGACGTCTCATCAACAAACCACAACAAAGCCGCCTAACTCCACCGCTAAACTTAATATCTGCTTATGTACCGCGAGAAAGCCACAAAACACGTTATATCTAATCATTGACAAGGAAGTGCAAAAATATTCATAAGAATACATATTCTTATTACGTGGAGCTAGGTCGATGTCGGAGCATAATGTGCTACAATGTGTTTCGAGGTAACAACCTGGGCTTACGAGGCTCTTGTGGTATCACAGATAAGGCACGCCGGAGGCTTTGTGAAGGTACTTGTGCAATGTAATAAGGCGGCCAGGGTTATAATATAGTGTTGCAGTAGGGGCAGTAGGAAGTAGTTCGGTTGGTTATATTTTTTGCACAAATTTAATAGCCAAATGTAAACAATTATGAATGTAATTTATTTACTTATTGAGATAAAAACACAGGTTTAATTAAATTTATCTCACAATATAGACCAAAAAGGTAATAAATACACTACAAATTTTGTCCATCAACATTAGTATGGAATTATGATATTGATAATCTGCTTTTATAATGTTCAATGTCAAGTATAAGATATTATAATGAATAAGTTCATACAATACAGTAATGTATACGGATTTGCGGCGATTTTTACCTGCATTGAATAAACTGAGCCGCACGATCAATGATAAAGAAATTAATTTTATGATAGGTTTTGATATCGGGAATGACCAGGCTTAACATTGACTAGTGTTACAAAGGTATTTATTTAAGTTAGTATAGATATAGATATAGTCCCGCAGTGTCTCTACCATACGGTACTTTCATTCGGAGATAGTAAAAAAAGTCTGTACTGTATCAGCCGGATTGTCCACTGCTGAACACAGCCTCCCCATTATAGTGGGGTTTGCCTAAATCCCCGCCCTTGGCAGGCGTCTTGGGGATCTAAGAAAAAGTCTATGGTATTTTTGTATTTTCCCTACATGCTTTTTATTAAAGTCCTATCGAAAATAAATTTAAAATCATTTAAGGTATTAAAAATAATTTTTAATAATCACCTCTTGTTTATAACATATTCAAATATGAAATTACCACTTTCGATATCGTCGTAGCCATCGAGTTTTTACCGGAAAACATTTTCAATTCCTAAATACTAGCACAGTTGAGTTGTTATTTAAACACATAAAAAATACACAAAATTGAGTAAGTTACTAAGACTAAATAAAAAATACTTAATCACATTCAAATGTTTTAGTAGCGATCCCATCTCGTGTTGTATTAAGTTGGGAGAAATATTTACAGTGGAATTTGTGTCTGGACCTTATGATTTACTAATAAGGCTAGAAAGTTATTGAAAAATTCCAATGCCACATAATATTCAAAATATTAAAAAATGCTAGAGATATGGCAAAATAATTTTTGTACTGAGGTCTTTTTATTTGAAAGCCTTTGACTACAATCTCACCTGATGTTAAGTGATGATGTGGTCGAAGGTTAACAGACTTAACCTAGAATTACTGGCCCTCACGGACATCTGCCGAAACACACCGTTAGGTGCTTGGCGACAGATTTTCTACTTGAGGGTAGTCGCTAGCCAGACGGGCATTTGCAAAATGCATTTCCACCATACGGTGAAGCTCAAGCCCGCGGCGGGACCTGCTGCGCGGCAGTCCATAATCAATGCCACTGATGGCTCAGCTCACTGCTCCTCAAGTCATTAATTTCTTGTTTTCTTACATCGATTTCGCAACTTGCTTCCTATGGAGTGTATCTACTGGTACAATATTATTACGGGACCCTATTCGCACCTTTTCTAAACAATGTTTACGCGCAGCGGGTGCGGGTCGTTGTATCAAGGACGCAATTAGTTCCAGATTCATTGTTGTTTTTCCACTTACTCGTATGAATCCAAAAGGTTTGTAACAACAAAGCTCTGACGAGTTGTTCCTCAGTGGGAAGAGTACAATGCTCGCTCTTAAAATTGTTATAAAGAATTATGCTGCTTTTTGTGCACGTTTCCGTCATAATAATAAAAAGAATATTTTCCATATTTTTTGAGGTAGTAACGGATATATGGTTGGAGTTGTTTATATTCACATTTTATTCGTATTTCTGAAGTATACATTACATCTTTATGTCTTACGTAATGAAATATTCTGTAAAAGCAGCATTACCTTTGAGCATGTGAAATAACAAATCAAACAAGGATTTTCTATTGCGAATAATTATATGTAATACTGCCTGTGGGATGCTGGGCTAGAATGCCACCCCCCATATCAACCCGTGGGTATCGTAAGAGGCGACTAAGGGTAACACACCATAAGGTGAACAGCAGCCGCATTTTGAGGAACTGATATCTGACACTGCGATCCCCAAGACGCCTGCCAAGCGTGGGTATTATGGCAAACCCCCCATAATGGGAGAGGCTGTGTTCAGCAGTGGACAATCCGGCTGATACAGTTCCAGTTACAATATGTAATACATTATTAAATAATGAATAGATGTTATATATCAGGCGTTACTTTGCGGAAATCCATATTTAATAATAACAAATAATAATATAATATAAATATTTTTAAAATATTTGAAGAAAACATCAAATTAATATTTTAATAAAACACTTAAAAAATATAAAAATATATGTCGATCGTGCGCTCGTAGAGTTAAGACCTCCTGAGGACGCTTCGTGTAGAAGGGAAACGCGTCGAAAATTCTTCCGGTTTGGCTGCGTGGCGTTTGTCACGTCACGTCGGCTTAACAGGAAAGTTAGGCGGAATTGTCACTAGATATGTTAATATATTTTTAAGTGTTTTATTAAAGTATTAATTTGATGTTTCCTTAAAATATTTTAAAAATAAGTATTTGTTATTATTAAACATTATTAAATCCTTGCTTTGAACTTACTAACGGCGTACATCAAACTTTGTTGAAACTAGAGTAAAATTTCGCATAAACCTCAACACTCCTTCAGTCTCCAATGTTTTTATGAATGAAAATTTATTTGAAGTCCATTCGAGATGCGCGATTCATTATGCTCGTAGTTGCAAGAGTGGAGCGCGGTGGAGTAAGAGGCAAGTTTTAATAATGTAGGGCGGTTGGCAAGGCTGCTGCCGTTTCCTTCCATTCATCTCTCCCCTTTCCGGTTGGCGCAATTAAAACGGCGGCTTGTTCCGGCACTTAAAAAACTTTTAAAGTATAGGCACAGACAATTTGAACAGTATCTACGTATACGGGCGTTTTGTTGCAAATTACTGGAAGAACGTTTATGGTGAGGTAATTTGCCTGCTGAATTTTAAAATTTAAATTGTTTCCTCGAAGTTTTACAACGTGTTGAAAAACTAAGCAGAAAATGTTTTTTCTTCGTGTGTACAACATGATTAATTGAATTGTATATTTGTCAAATGAAAATTGCGCAGAATACTGTTATAATCAAATTATTAGAAACATAAGACAATTATTCTGCATGGGCTAAAATGTCATCCCTCCATTGCTACCTGGAAAAAAGTGACTAAAAGTGACTAAAGGTCAAATACAGGAAGGTTGGCAGTGGTGCCTTCTGAGGAACTGATATATTAAACTGCGATCCCTAAGACGTCTGTCAAGCGTGGGGATTATGACAAACACTCCCTTTTTGGGGGAGGCTGTGTTCAGCAGTGGATAATCCGACTAATACAGACAATCACATTCAGTGGCATTTCAAAAACAATTATTTGTTCATTACAAAGATTACAGTGATAAAATATTTGAAGCAGTGATGGCCCAGTGGCTATGGCTATGGACTGCCGTGCCTAATTATATATTGTCCAAGGTTCGACTATGTATGGTGATTTGTTTATTGTGCAAGTAAACTACACATATATATGTAGATTAGTTGCAAAACCAACGCGTTTACCAAAGTCAAAAGCCGACTCATGCTAGTTATTGTCATATAATGTCACATCACTACGATTGTGTCCCAACCCTACGTCGCATATACTCTGTCTTGTCTATGCGATATATAAGTCCATTCACGACACAGCTATGTTTGTCATATAATTGTTATCTATTTGAATCAAATTATATATTAAACCAATTGTGCTTAAAACTTTATTTTATTACAGTTATGATAAAATTCCACGGTATTTTCAGCCCCCAGAGATTATAATAACACCATAAAAAATCAAATTAGATAGATAGATAATTCCTTATTGTTACACCACTTAATATACAAAAATAACATGAAAGAAAAAGAAAGCTTACAATAAAGTGTTACAATGGGCGGCCTTATCACTAATAGTGATCTCTTCCAGGCAACCTTAGGATGGAGAGGAAATAACAAGATGGGGTGTAATAAACAGGTAAAGGTACAATCAAATCAAGACAATAATACATGACTAAATCAAATTAATAATAGATTATAAACAAGAAAAGAAAAATAACTACTAATACATAAAAATACACTAATACATATTGAAATATATATAAACATATAATTAATACATTGATATACTTACATAACATATATATATACACTACAATACAATATATATTTATGTATATATATATATATATATACATTAATTCTGTGGTGTATTATAATTAAAACCCAAGTTCACACGGGTTAAACTAATCGGTGAGATAGAAACTTTTTACTTGGCTTTTGAAGGTCGACAAGGATTGTGCACGCCTGAATGAAACCCTGATTAGATGGAACTGTTATTTTTTTATTAGTGTCACCTACTATATCCATCAGAGGGAGAGACTTAAGAGACAAATGAGCAACGTCTTGGCTGAGTCTTGAAGGTGGCGGTTTCACACTGTTTCACCCTTCGATCGTCACGGCAAATGTCTGAATCATTCGCGTGTGGCTGAAGCATTCACCGCTATGTTCAAGTTCCGCTACGCGTGATTAATGGTCCCGCGTTCCCTCGACATTGTGTTTTTGTGATGCAAATAACTCGAGCCGTCGGAACAAGGAAAATTGAGTGGGAGGACCGAGCACGGCCGCAGTTTCAATTGCTTCGCCGCTGAATACTGATGAACCGTTTCGGTTGGAAGCATTATCGCAGTTGCAGTGTTTAAGGCGGGAAGCGGTTGACATAAGCGATGTGTTTTGTAAACAGTGTAAGAAGCTAGCTTTTTATGAAGTACTATACCTTCTTGTAATAAAATTTTTACTATAATGATGGTCTTGTACTATGTGGAAAACAGTTTTTCTCAATATTCTTGATTAGTTTTTATGTTGTTTTTAGAAAAGCTATATTGCACCTTCGATGAACTAATGGATTTTCTACTCCTCATCCTTCGTCCAATTATTGCGCCCCCTCTCACAGAACATTCGGTAGTGGGCTGGAGCATTAAGACTGACTAAATGCTTTTATTGTAGTGTCTGTAGTGTTGTGAATGGTTGTAATTTTAGTATTATGTTCTAAAGTCATACTGTATCAGCCGAATCATCCACTGCTGAACACAGCCTCCCCTATTAAGGGGGTATTTGCCATAATCCCCACGCTTGGCAGGTGGCTTGGGAATTGCAGAGTAAGATGGCAGTTTTTTAGAAGGCGCTGCTGCCCACCTTCCAGTTTTTTTCCCTTAGTCGCCTCTTACGACACCCACGGGATGATATGGGGAGGTGCAATTCTAACCGGCACCGCCAGACACAGCCAGTAAAAAAAATGGTTACATAAATAGAGATAAGTAAAATTTATGGGTAAGGGTGGTACATATATTTATTATTAGTAAATGTAAGATGTCTACCAATCATTTAAGATTTTCCCATTAAACACTGAAAATTTATGGCAGCTTTAAGAACAAAAATAATTAAACTGGCACTAAATTTTACCCCACCAGTTTTGTTACATCTGTGGAGGATGGGAGAGAGAGAGAGGGTGTTGTTACCAGTAGTAGTGGTGGTGATGCGGTGAAGTTGACGATAGTCCAAATAAATAAATCCGTACACTTCACAGCTAATGTTTATTAACACCCAAACACACAGTCCACAATTAAAATAATTTAGAAGGCGATGTAAGTATATATTAAGCACAGCAATGAAAGATGAATGATAGTTACAAGTATTACGTAGAAAGTAAACAAAGCAAGAGAGACTGGAATTGCATAGAGCGACGTGGGCTCCGTGTCGCGTAAGCGTTTGTTACCGACTGGCTTGAGAACGGCCGGCGGCCGGCGCTGAGGTGCTCGCGCGCCGACGTACACGACATCGTATATCTATACGAGTATGAGATCTCGTTATCAGCGCGCGGCGGCGCGCGGCTCCAATGCATTCGTACATTGTTGGCACGGCATTTAGCCGTCAATATTAAATTAATTCATTAGTGTTTTTATCAATTGTTAACTGTAAATAATATTGTATAAGTGTTTAATACTGATTGAATTAATTACATATATTACGTGTACATATATAAATAGGTACTGTGTAAATAATAAATAAATAAGTAAATATATATATTATATATAGTGATGTTTATAATTGACTGTTGTGAATGTGAAGTTATATATTTAATAAGTGTATATTAAATAACGGCACGTTATTATGTGGGAGTAGCCCACACATCTTATAGGGTTTTACATTAACTATTTTAAGTACATAAAAATAGGCATTTAAGGCGATCGAAACATTTTTATTTCCTAATGTTTTTCGTATCTCTTACAGTTTGCCACCAGCACATGCAAGTGCATAATGCGAGGCACATTATTTGGTAAAATTAGCAGATCACCAATTTTGTCAATCTAACGAACCTTTAGTTTCTATACACTCGACACTATCTAGTGGTTTAAAACTACAACTGCGGTTGCAGGCTTAATACAGCATGCAATGCATTTCAACAAATAAAGTGTAGGATTTTTAAATAACAGCCATCGAGATACAAATATAAATAATTTAAAATAAAAAAAATCTGGTTGAAACACATCAACTGAAACCTACAGTCGTTAAAAAATAATTTATCTGAGCTACTGCAAGCTTACAAAGTAATCCCCAATTTTTCTCAAGCCTTTTTACAACGGCTTCTTTGACGAAAACACTCGACGAAACTTCAAAGTTAAAGTTTTGCGGTGGACGCTAACTATGCAAGCTATCCTTGTTTCTTCTTCTTTGTAACGCGAAAACAATTCGTGTCCCGTCTTGGAAAGGCAGTCGAAAAAATCCCTTCGTAAGTAATTAAGAAGTTCAGCGACACCGGCTCATTGCCATACTTTCGGGTTGTAATACGCAGTTAATCTCAGCAAAAAACTTGGCTCTGATGTTATAATTCACGAAGGCCCGCCTGACGCCAGCGACAAGGGTGAATTTCTTATGAGGACGACGTGTATTTGTCACAAAAATCTATATGTATATTAGGCGCGCTACGTGCCCTGTGATCCTTCCCGGATAAGACGAAACTGACGGCGTCCTTTATTGCTTATAGTCCACCAACATTTATATTTCTTTTAACGTAAACTCGCTGCGAATATGAAGTAATTCGGGAGCGTTTAAACACGATAAAGTTTGCGATAATATTGTCTTCCACGAGGGCGCAGCTGGGTCACGGAGAGAGAACATTTCATTACGATTATTGCCAAGTTAATGATGTCTTACTAACTTTGCTGAGTCGACTCGAGGCGAGGTATGCTGAGAATTTGAATAAATTCAGGCACACACGGGCTGAGTTAAGGTTCGCTCGTACAGACAAGGCGGGTGCTATGTCGTACAAAGAAACGTCGGTAATTCACCAGCTTAATGCGACCCACTCTTATCTCTTTCAGTTTCTGCGAGCGGCAGCGACGCTCTTAAATCTTATAGGAGCTCGAATTGTAGGTGCTTACTCAAGAATACTTACAATCCTTTAATTCGGCACAAAATTATTGCATTATCAACTCCGTTAGATCGGATTAAACTTTTGCTGAATCTTATACAGTATTATGCTGTAAAACTACTGTGTGTACAAAACTATATAATACCTCAATAAGTTATTTTTTTTTTTTTTTTTTTTCAATGGCGGTATGCCTTTATTAAACAAATACTACAAACTATATACAACACTACAGCTACTACAATACTACAGCTACTACAGTAAAAGCATTTAGACTCATAGGGAGTCCAAATGCTCTAGTATTAAATAATAATAATATATATAATATATTATTATTATTTAATAAGTATTATATAGTTTTGTAGGTATAAAAGACACTTATTTTTAGTAATTCAAGCAACGTCTTTCGATTTTATTTTCGAAATATATAAGGAATATTAGGAATGTTAACTTTCAGTGACAAATATGTTATAACCGCAGCTTTTGCAAGCCGCCAGTAACCTGACTTATAAAAAGGGCCGAAACTCGACCCAACTAATACCCTTGTCATGTCGAGATGAAATTAGTTCAACCCTGCAGCTGCGCCGCTGAAAACCCGCTGTTTGTCCGAAATTTAATCTGCCATAACTTCAATATATGAACCTTACAGAATTGAAAAAAAACAATGATGATCTGAAGAAAAAAAATGATTTATTGAAGATAATCAGTAATAAATCCCCTGCTAAATTCATTTCCCCATCGTCTACACCCCGTAAAACCCCAAAACTGCAACCTAGGTCTAGACAACATAAACAGACACAAACACATGCACAATTACAAGAAATAGAGAATAAGACAATCATTGAAAAAGTACATAAAATTACACAAACAAACATTGAATCAGACCAAAATGTGCCTTATGGAATAAGTAAACAAACACAAACCAATAACTTACTTGAAAAAGAACATCAACAGACTGAATACAGCATTCCAAACTTAGCTAAAAATCAGATGAGCACTATAATAAACAACAGATCAACGTACAAGCCAAAAAAAATTTGTTTGATAAGTAATAATAAACAAAATAAGGTACTATCTATTGCGCAGGGCATACTACCAAGTAACGTTAATATCTGTCATTATTTAACTCCGAACGGATGTACAATACAGACTCTAAAAGGATTACAAACTAAATTAATTAACTATACAATGGATGATTACTGTATTATTTTCATCGGCGAGGAAGACTTCCTAGAAATAAACGATAACCTAAAACTGATTAATCATATAAGAAAAGAACTACAAAAAATTGTGCACACCAATATCATTATATGTACACCGACCTACCAATATGGATACAATAAAGAAGCTATAAATCAAAGAATACAACATTTTAACAACTTATTACAACAAGACATTAACACATTTAATTACGCATATTTACTTGACACTAATAGACATCTAATTTATGACTACAGTATGTTTTATAAAATATCGGGAATGATAAATAACACTGGACTTCGTATGATATTCCAAGATCTGACTCACCTCATTGATGGAATTGAAAGTTGCATAACCTACAGAGATCTTGTTACAATAGACCTATCAAGTGCTGAGCATAACCAAATAAAAAAGCAGTTTTTTCTTGAATAACCAGCTACATGTAATTCATCAAAATATCGCAGGACTCTTAAACAAGTCAGATTTATTTACTGTCTGCTTAGATGAACTTGAGAGAAATAATAAAAAAGTTGACGTACTATGTATAACGGAACATTTCATCATGGCGGGAAACGAGCGAAATGTAAATATACCTAATTACACGTTAGCTTCTAGTTACTGTCGACAATTTACAAAGAGAGGTGGAGCTTGTATTCTCATGCATAATGAACACAAATGGATAGAGTTGAAGAAAATATCTGACTTCTCAGTAAGCGGTATATTTGAATGCTGTGCAGTGGAATTGGTTAACTATAACATGGCTATTTTATGTGTATATCGCGTTCCTAAGTATAACAACTTTGACATGTTTATTAATTGCTTACGAAAAGCTCTACGTGAATTATCAAAAAAACACTACGATTATACCTTAGTTGCTGGTGACTTTAACATTAATATGCTTAAACCGAATAAGAGAACTTGTGAATTTGAATCGTTACTCTTAAATTTTGGACTCAAACTTTCTCTGAAACAACCAACACGTCTTAAAAGCCAAACTTGTATAGAAAATTTTGCTCATAATTTTAAAAAATCATGCGTTTCTGAAGTAATAGAGTTTGCACTGTCGGACCACACTCTACAGCTTATTAAATGTCCAATAACAAATTTGTCTTTGCTAAAATATTGGCGTATTAAGAGACGAGATTATTCAGCAGATAATATGAAGAAGTTTAGTAAGATTCTTAAACACATGTCTTTTTCTGAATTATACAGTGAAAAGGACCCCAATATTGCATATAATATATTTATTGAAACGTTTAAATTATTTTATGATCTATGCTTCCCTAACAAATTAATAAAAGTAAAGACGTCAAGACCAGTAAATTGGGTATCACGCGGTATAAGGATCTGTAGTAATAAAAAAAGAAAACTTCTTTGGGAACTTAGGAAAACACCCTCAGATGTAAACGTAAATAAATATAAAAAATACTCAAAGCTACTTAAAAGAATTGTGAGGCTTACACAGAAAGCTCAGAATAATTGCAAAATTAAATCATCCAAAAATAAAAGTAAAACAACTTGGGGTATAATAAATAGTACAAAAAGAAACTTACGAAAAGATTTAATTGAAAAGATAAAAATAAACGGTCAACATATAACAAATCCACAAGACATATCAAATTTATTTAACAACTTTTTTATTGATAAGATAGCTCCAATTAATAACTCAGGAAAATATTTAACCAAATTAATTACCAGACAAGAAAAATCTATGTTTCTTAAGCCCTGCATACCTACCGACATCCTAATTATAATATATTCCCTTAACAATACTAGTAGCGTTGGATACGATGGTATCTCAACAAAAATACTGAAAGCCGTAGCTCATTGTGTAAGTGCGCCGATCAGCCATATTGTCAACTTGAGCCTTAGTGCAGGTGTGTTTCCAGATGCATTAAAGGTATCAGTAATAAAACCTCAATATAAAAAACAAAGTAAAGAATGTATCGAAAATTACAGACCAATATCACTTATCCCTGTTATATCAAAGGTTTTTGAAAAGTACATTTATAAACTATTCAATAATTATTTTGAATGTAATAAAATATTTTGTAATGAACAAAAAGGGTTTAGGGAAAATAAATCCATAAATATGGCACTATATGACTTTCTTTTTCGTGTGACAAGTTATGTAGATAAAAAAACACCAGTATGTTCGATTTTCTGCGATATGACCCAAGCTTTCGACTATGTTCAACACAATATATTGTTAGATAAGCTTGAACTTTATGGCATTAGAGGAAATTCTCTACAATTAGTTAAATCGTATTTAGAGAACAGAAAACAGGTAACGCATATAACAAAAATAAATTTTGAAACAAAACTAGAAGAAGTTTATGTATCAGAGGAACGTATAATTAAGTACGGCGTCCCGCAAGGGAGTGTACTGGGCCCGTTGCTTTTCATAGCTTATATAAACGACCTGCCCAAAGCTACTACACAACCTATGTCATTATTTGCAGATGACAGTACTGTGACTATAACATGCAATAATATTAACACATATGTAAATGACATTAATCTAGCATTGACATCGGTTATAGAATGGTTAAATAATAATAATTTGAAAATTAACATAAATAAAACAAAGATAATTCATTTTAGACAACGCGATAATGCTGCTTTACCAAATCTTGACATAAAATACAAAAATAATACCATTGAGGAAGTTGATAATACAAAATTTTTAGGAGTTAATATTGACAAAAAATTGAACTGGAAGCAACATGTAGAAAATCTGTGTAAAAAATTAAATAGCCTGGTTTATGTCCTATATAAGCTGGCCCCAGTAGTTAATGAGGAAACTCTACTTATAGCATATCACGGCCTAATTGCATCAAATATCAGGTACGGTGTAATGTTTTGGGGGAACTCTACCGATGTCGACAAAGTTTTTAAATGTCAAAAAAGATGTATCAGGGCAATGTTTCACCTTCGTATGACTGATACTTGTAAACCTTTATTCTATAAATATAAAATTTTAACTCTACCTGCGCTGTATATTTTAGAAACGGCTATGTTTGTCAGATACAATCCTGATCTATTCTGTCGGCTGTCTGATGTCGTCAGTCGTAATAGACGAGATCAATATAAAGTTTGCGTTCGTTACCCTAAGACAACATTGATGCGCAAAAGCATCTTCAGCATGGCTCCATTTATTTACAATAAAATACCTCTTTCATTAAGAGAATTGCCAACCTCATTGTTTCAGAGAAAGCTACGAACGATATTATTAAACAAAAGTTATTACAAAATTAATGAGTTTATGAACGATAATTCTGTTGATAAATAAATTTAATTAATTATTATATATTTTTTTAGGCAAAATTTCAATTTATATATGTCATAGATTATAATTAGGAAGGTAATGGAAATTTAATATATCCTCATATTGACCAATTTTTATATTTCGCTGTAATTTAATTTAAATTCTAATTTGACATTTTCATTTCGTATTTTATTGTGTAATTTAATTATATAATTCAATTATTTGTTATTATATGTAAGATAAATATTGCACGCCCTTAAAAGGCAGGTTACATTGAAACAATTATAGTTTATTATATCATTTTACACATGTAATTCAGCAATAAATATACTTTGACTTTGACTTTGACTTATAAAGCCACAAAATAGCATGCATCCAATTTAATTAACTTTAATACCCTAGAAAATGAAAACTAAGTAAGTCAGATATTGAATTATTTTTATAATATTTTTGTAAGTTTTAGTTTCAGATTTACATATATATAGGTATGCTATCGGCAACAGCAGCTGTCGGAACACACCGTTAAGTGCTTGGCGACAGATTTTCTACTTGAGGGTGGTCGCTAGCCAGGCAGGCATTCACGAAATGCCCTTCCACCATGCGGTGAAGCTAAAGCCCGCGGTAGGATTCGAACCAAGGACCTGCTGCGTGGCAGTCCATAGCCAATGCCACTGAGCCATCACTGCTTCTAAAAATATTACTCTGCAGTAACGGGAAGTATTTTAAATCATGAAATGAAAACGGTAACCTTCTCAAATAACATTTTAGCGTATATATTTACCGCACGGATGCCTTGTAATAATAACTCTAACTAAGTAATGGAATTATAACCAAAAATCAACAATAACAAAAAGAAAATTTTTTTCATAAAAAAAAGTTACTCTTTGTTAGACCTTATCCGTTCCGATTGGCAAGCTGGTTTTCTGATGAAAACGTATATTGTGAATATTCTTATCGTTTAAAGAGTAAAATGCCCTTCCACCATGCGTTGAAGCTCAAGCCTGTGGTAGGGATGGGATCATGGAGAGTCCGTAGCTATTACCGCTTGGCCATCATTGCTTCAAAACCATATAGTTCACCTCTACATTATTCACTACGAGTGCCATAACGAAGAGAGTGTACAGATCGTTTAACCCGGCGAGAATGTGGTGAAAATAACTAACACGGAGTATGTGGTCTGGTAAATTTTACCCGTTATGTAAATGCATGCAAATTAAGTTTGTATGGTAAAATTAAATAAATATAAATCATTACAATCAATTTCAACATATTCTTAAACGTTGCAAATGAAAACTTGTTGTAAATTTATATATTTATATACTTATTTTATGAAACTAATAATAATGGAAAAACATGAACCGTCACTCACATACTTCGAAACCAATAACAAAACTAAAAACATCTTCTTATAATCATAAATGAAGCACTTTAAATCTTTTATTAATGAAATTTTCTTAGAAAAAAACCTTTATTGTCTTATCATTATCACATCGTTACATAATTGTTTTTAATCTTGAAAATTGGCACACAATTGCAAATCCAAATTGCATGTTCTTTACATAGGGTTTCCACGGTGTATATATTCATGTTTCATCTTCCAATCCTTTTTGCTTGGACAGTCATGACATCTGCTCGCATGATAAGCAATGTTTTGGGGTGCTGATGTTGACTAATTTGAGTTGAGGGTTCACCACTTTGAGCACAGTTTCGGTTACGAATATGCACTGAAATGTTTGTTTTATTTTTTCGTTGGTGGAAGTAGTTATACACCAAACACAAGCCCAAATGGCCTGTAAAATCTGTATTTTTGTGTTGTCATCAATTTTGAAGAAATCAAAGGCAAAATATAAAAATAAGTACCAAGAAGCAAAAATATCTTGTAAAAAACCAGCTATATGGCCGGTTAAAACTTACCCGAATCAGGTTGGCGTTTATACAACTCCAGCGCCAATCCACGCAACATTTAAATAACGCCACTCTCTCCTCCCGCACTTCATCACCTTCAGCTAGTGAGCACGCAAATCTAGTTGTTAGCGAAATAAAAGATAAATGGGTTTAAACATAATATTCGGTATTTTTTACCCGGCCAAGTTCTCGCAGGGTTAAAGCCATTCTTATTTTTTTTATCAGTAAAACTCATTGTCATTATGTTTTATCCAGACAACATAATTAAACTCCATTTCTATCTTAAATATCAAATATATTCCAAACTATAGATAAGTTGACAATGAAGAAAGTTGGCGTCAGATCGCAACTGGCCGTTGTTATTGTTTCCGGAAAGTTATGTTCACGCATTGTATCTCCTTAATATTAAATATAACATTTTATAATCATCATTATTAATATGATACAATTCATGATACTATTGTTTTCATTGTATAGTAAGTGAGAACATATTGTAGGTACCTACCAACCTCACATAATTGGCATTATCCAGAAAAGTGAGTGTTTATTTGCAGCTGTAACTAAAGAACAATATTTTTTGAGCTAATAAATAAAACCAGTAACAAATTGCTAAAGTAAAAATATAAATCCAACTTTATAACGACGGTTTTAAATGAAATGTTGGCTATCAGAAAAAAATTAATGTCGCTATGCTTGTAAATTATTACCAGAACAGATGTTGCAAACAAGAGGTGTTCGTTACGAAGATTAACGGTAGGGCAGGGAGCAAAAAGTTAAATAATGAACGTGTAGGCTTTCCTTACTAAACGCTTTGCAAAACTATTTAGTAAAACACATTTTCATCGTTGGCTTTTGTTTATGAAAGAAAACTTGTATATTTTACGATTTTGTAATAGAACTTGTAATTTTAATTGGTATATATATTATATAGTATTCTTATGGATGCCGAAGGGTTCTAATAGTTAAGTATTCTTACAATTTAATTATGTTAATAGCTATTTACTTGAATATATGGACTGTTCTATTTCCTCCCGTTAAATGCTCTAAAAGGGCTAAAAGAAAAAACACGTCGTATGAGCCACCACAGTTACTCACGTCGATATGAATGGGTACTCACCAGGGGAGTTATCAGTCATAACATTTGCAGTCGTTACAATCCTCATCCTATTACTCAACTAGACTTCGTAAAGACAGTCACGAAGTAACAAAAACTATACTCAGAATACTTGAGGGACATCGAACCGTTCATTTCCGTCTTTATTAATATCGTCTGAGAAATATGCTCCTCTAGGGCACCATTACACTAACGGCCATATAAAAGACAAATGAGCCGACGCAGCGATCGTAAGACGCCTCTAATTTTTATAATACACTTTATTTAACACCCTCAGCTCAACTGGAAACTGGGCTTTCTCTGCAGTAATCTTTTTGTTTTAAAATATAATAAAAACCGTTTTATTACCAGTTATTATCTTAATTCTTTGAAAATGACGCCCCTCAGTAACGCCATATCTTTGCTATTCAAAAAATTTCTTATTCAAAAAACGTTTCATATCTCTCTAAGGGAGAATGATTTGAAAGTATGATTGATGATACAGAGAAATGCTAAATCGAGGTAAGTACCACTTTACGGGGTGTTTTAAATTGTGAAGAGAGATGGCCGTTTTATGTGAATTCAGAATAATTCAGCTTTTCATTCAATGTCGGCGGGCATCAATCAAGAAAGAAGCGGGAAATTGAGCAATTTATAAGTTTTGTAGACCATAGTAAGTAGGCATTCTTGGGTAATTATTATGGAAAATAAATTCTTACATACACACTTGATACTGTAGTAATTAGTTACTTATCACTACCACACAAAAAGTGAAATAAAACTGAAATAAAATAAGGTATATAAAATTGACGGATTTGGCCAATACCCTACTTAAAGGCAATATAATATGATCAATCAGATAATCCCTTGTATATCTATGTAGCATTTCGTAAAGAGTATACAACCTTGTACGTGAAAGAAACAACAAAAACATCATGAATACTGTATAAAGATTACGTAATACTTGTGTCGGTACTCTTGGTGCTTAGAGACGGTTGTATCTTGAACATAACGCTTTTTGTCCGGGATCTCTTGCAGAATAATAATAGTGTACACTGATCAGTAACCGAACTCTTGCTGTTTTATTTAGCTTGTATTTTTCCAATACTCCCTCGTTTATAGGTGTGAGCGTACAAGTGCCTCTTTGTAATTTTGATGTCTTGGGTTCGATACTTGGAGATATTTTCATTAACACTCCAAAGTCTGGACTTGGTGCAGGTAGAGGGCAATGAGCACTCCTTTTATAATATGTCACCAAAAAAAAACCTGGGTATACGTGTCCTCCCCTTCGGAAAATACAGTTATGACAATATCTTTCTTTTCTTGTTTTCTTTCAACTTGTGAATCCACGCCACGCTTCTATTAGGTGTAACCCTACGAATAAATTCATATTTATTCGTAGGTGTAACCCATGTCTACCCACTCGAAGGATTCTAGAGCAAAGGACGTAAAATATTATAAAGATTCTAGTCCCGCTTCCAACAAAAAAGGTAATGAGCCACTGCGAGTAGAACGGGCAAGGAACTTTGGACTTATTGTCTTGACTCGCTTACAATTAGTTACTTAAGTATTTGTAGTAGAAAATTATTAAAGTGTTTATTTAAATTACCGTGTTTTCCTCGAATAAAATATCTATTTAGCAATCAAACTATTGGCGCCCTGGCTACACTCAGGCACTTAACCATCTCGTGCCCAAATAGGTCCTTTTCATCCATTGTTTAATAATCTAGTATAACCTCGTTTCGACGATCGAGTAAAATACGATTTGCTCTTCTTTCACAAGCATGTAGACATTAAAATATTATTTTACAGCTTGAATCTATTTTGTTCTTACAAATCACCAAAATATTTTTGTAAAGTACAAACTTTCAATCAAAAGCATTCTGCCTCTCCCAGTCGGTAAATGATATTGTGGTTGATGATGTTCACCGAATAGTTTATTTACCACTAGAATTATTAAATATTAATGGCAGATCCTTAAATACGCCATAAGCTGAAGCTGAAGCCAATGGCAGAGCAAGTAGAAAATCTGTCGCCAAGCACTTAACGGTGTGTTCCGGCAGCAGTCCTTGAGAGCCAGAAAAATTACAGGCTAATGAGACCTAACAACTGGACGTCTCAGTGAGACGGGCACAGTGCAATTCGTCGTTGACGAAATGCGTCTGTTATAGGCAAAGGTCAGTCCACTTAACATCAGGTGGGCCTCTGGCTTGTTCCGTCACAATAACACACAAAAAAACAAAAAAAAACAACGTCCGCCGCGGTCATGAATTGGATGGGTGACCGCTAGTGACATTATTACATCGCGCTTCCGTGCTTCGGAGGGCATGTTAAGCCATCGTTGCCAATTGTTGTCTTAGTCTTGCGAATACTCGCTTTGCTACGAGTAGCTACCAAGTAGAAAATCTATCACCAAACATCTAACGGTTTGTTCCAGCAGCTGTCTTGGAGAACCAGTAATTCTAGTTTAGCCTGAACAACATCTTTGACCATATCATCACTTACCATCTGGTGAGATAGTGGTCAAAGGCTAACCTATCATTAATTATATTATTAACAAATAAATAAAAATCTTAAGATGATATTTGAAACCTCACTATCAGCTGATACCAGAAATTACACTCAGTTCTCAAAAGCGTTCGTGAATTGCGTCTGATAATGCAAATTCTTGAAAATGATATGAGATGCTACTTAGGTATACGTGCTCAATAATTAACGACGGCGTTAAGATGCTACCTAGATTTTGTGGGATAAGTAGCCAAGATTGTTCTTTAAACCACGATTAGAAGTAGTTTATTCATAGACTTAAAAGGTTAACATTTTTACTGGTAATCGGCATTGTGAAATGTTTAACAATTTTTGTTTTAAGGCAATTTTGAAACATAAATATGTACTGTCTTCTCTAAAGCGCTTTTAATGGAAAGTTTTGGCACTGGAACGCCATCTCGCTGCACTATCTGTGTTAAATTGGAATATATTTTTCTTGGCTTGAGTTTGCGGCGTGCAAATAGAAAGAACATCTCAGTGACTTTCTAAGATTCAAGTCATTCCCCGCAGCTATTTGCACAGTGACACGGAAAAATGGTTCGCCCTTGCATTTTTCAGCGCAACGCATGAATGCTGAATGTCTTCTTCATCGAATTCTTTTGAGAATTTTATTGACATTTTATTTTTTTAATATTGTTAGGTTTGCAATAACGCCTGCTATGCGGATTACATTACAAAATCACAAATATAAGATAGGAAAAATTTAAGTCATGTGCAGGATTCGAACCCGCGTCCATCTACCCCTTGAGCCGAGGTATGCTCTAACCAATTGAGCTAACATGACATTTTATTATTAAGAATAAAATGTAGTAACGTAGTCATGATCACAATGTTTTGAAACAATATAAAAATACTCTGCATTCTTTTGGTATTGCCATTTTGAATCATATGATAATTTTAACAATGAAATTGTTTTGGCTAACAATCGGTTTTCGTAGACAGTTTTTTATAGGTCTTTATATTGTTGTTAAGTCACTGTAAAACGTTTTATGAACAATATCCATCAACCCAAGTTTCTGAGAGCGTACCATTTATAATTCTCTGTTCAGTTATTGGTTAATATATCTTAAGAGAAAATACGAAGATCACGTAACGAACTTTCAGAACAAAGCACATTTATTGTTTTAGTAAATAACAGTAATTGTGTGTGTACTAACTTTCACTTAAGTTTGGATTTCACCGCAGCGAGTCACGTAGAACATATTTCTTCCTAATACACTTTGTGACTATTGTAAGGGTGTTTCGGCCCGTTTTGTGGGCACTCTAAAGTGATATTTACAGGAATGAGGCCTTATATGCCTGATATTTTCTTATAATTTGGTAGAGAGTTAAATTATAGAAAATGGTAGAATTAAATGTAAGTAATAAAATTACAAAAGTAATTTTGTGAGTGAATTTGAACAAACTCATAAATATATATATTTCAAACATTAAATCACAATGTTCTTATACGTGGGGTATATACTATATATGTTTCTATTATTTATTATTCAACAAGAGAATTACCGGATACTTCAATTGGCATTTGGTGATAAAGCCTAATGTCCAAAAATAGTTTTTATAAAAATCCCCAAGACGCATGCTAAGCGTGGGGATTATGGCAACCCCCCCCCCCCTGTTAATGGGAGAGGCTATGTTCAGCAACACTTGTTCATGTAACAGAGTTTTACTATTTAACTTATTTAACTTTTGTCTACTTACTTACTTACTCTGACACCAGCAACATTTGCAACGTGCACGGGACATTTTTCATAAAAAGGCCATGTGGATAGACTTGTCTATACGAAACGCTTAAGCTCTTCAGTTATATTCACGCAACCTATCCCTAAATGATACAACTTCCTTGAATTCTGAGATCTCAAAGGAGCTAATCCAGTCTAACAATAAATTCAACTTTTTATCCAACATCCATTCCCAGTCACCGGAACGCTTCAGATCTGTGAATTAGAACTTCTAGGCACTTTCCGGCATCGGAAGCAAAGTCGAAGTCAATTTATAACCCACAGTCAAACTAGCCTGGATCTGTGAGGCTTTAGATCACGACAATGGAGTCTTGGGTGCAGTTTGTGTAAAATACGAGGACTTTAAAATTATAATTCGTATTTTATAGTAAGTATTTTATAAAAATATATTTAAATCGTAGTTATTAACTGGCACAATACTGACTTTAAGGATGGAATACCGGGCTTATAGTTTTTCAAGTAATCATCATCAAGTTGAGTCAGAAGTGGCAATCTGTGACTGCCTATACCTAGCAGATTTCTTTTGGTGGTGTTTGGCTAGTGATGTGTAATTAATTGTATCGTCCAGCCTGACTCCTGCAGGAATTCTGATTGTGCAGTGGAAAACAAACCTCTCAACTACACAAGATCAGACTCGCAATTGGACGGATACTTGTACGTGTTTCGTGGAGCTTACCATAACTAACCTTACAAATGATAGTTCAACCACTTACCATTGGGTGCCCAGCGCCCTCTAGAAGGGGTCCAGGAGTTAAGCAAAAGTTAATTGTTAGTCAATCGTCATCAATAAAATTTATTCGTCAAGTCGGTGAAATAGAAAGACATTTGATCAAACGTCAAGTCACACTGAAGAACTGCCCTCGAACACGTAAAACTGCCACTTACACTTAAATTATTTTCAAAAGAACAATCTTTTTCACACAATTCTAACCAAAAAAGCAAAAATTTACAACATCACCAATATTGAAAAAAAAAAGTTATATTTTCAAAAATGCAGCTAGGTGCCTTGTAATTTTCCTTTTTCTGCAGATGGATTTGGACATACTTACGCGTAACGGTACCGAATAACATAAGTAGGTATTTACTCAGTTTACGCAGATATTGATTTGATGAAGGCTTGTTAGACATTTATTTGGAATAATTGAAATATATTATATACGTAACCCTAGGTATTCCGCCCATTGAAAACCATGAATAAATTAATGATGAGTTCACATAGTGCTACGTACCATTCATGTTCAGACTTGAGAATATAAGGACTATTCCATATACCATTTCGTAAAATGCGAGTAAACAATTACCCAAGAGGAATCCCGTAAACTCCCAAATGAAAAGCTTCAGGTGGATGACTGGCCACAAGAGTTTAGTCAAACCTTCATACTATACGTTTTTGTGTTTCATTCTTTTGTTAAAGAAAACATACTGTCTCAACTCCGCTTAAAACTGGAAAAGTGTAGAAAGACGACTATGACGAAATACAATAAACATACAAAAAAAAACTAGCCGCCCCGTTATTGAAAACCATACGTTATATTAGAATAAATGCACACAGCGGCATATTAACATTAAAAATGGTACATGTCATTCTTCTCAAGAGCAGTAAATAAAAATTTAAAACGAATCGCAAAGTTGGTCTTGTTTGTAGTACAACGCAAGTTGAACTATAGGTTGTCGCTCCATCCCGATACGATGGTTGAAAGAACGAGAGCAAAAATTAGAGTTATGAGCTACGAATAAATAGACTTATTATTAATTAGTAGGTTATGAGTCATTGTGCCGTGTTAGCTCAATTGGTTTGAGCACCCCGGCTAAAGGGGTGGAGGGACGCGGATTCGAATCCCGCACATGACTATAATTTTTTCTCTCGTAAATTTGAAATTTTTTAATGTAACTCGCCAAGCAGGCGTTATTGCAAACATAACAATATTAAAATCTAATTTTTAATTTTTCATAGGTTTATTTTTTTGATGATGATAGGCTGAGGCTAAGCTTTGAGAAATAGAATGCTAAATATAAAAGATAAATATATACAGAAAGAAAATATACGTAAATATCCAGATGCAGGACAAAATGGGATTTAGCATAATAATATAAATTTATGATCCTCTATAACAACTATAAACATATCTTGGATGGACTGTGGTATAAGATGCACACGTATCGCATCACAGTAAAGTAGGAAAGCAAAATCATAACAGAGCTCCTTTACCAACTCTGGTATATAAGTACCTACTAGTGATCGCATCAAAATTGTCCCAGAGTTTTGATTTCTTTATTTACAGTTCGCGAGCAAACGAGCAGTCCGCCATCAGCACTGTCCAAACATCAAATACTAATTCAATTGCTTACGCACACATAAATAATGAAATTATTAATTCCGTTAGCGATGTACGCAGATAATTTTGCAGTATGAACGTTTATACACGTATTTAGGACCAGGGGACAGGGGACCATTTTTTGGTGCAATATTGATCTATTCGATCCTCAACGTGAGTGTTTTTGCTGGTTTAATATATAATATTTCAATATTGATCTATTTACGAGGAGCACTAACGTAGCTATACCTTGTTTTTGTCTATTTTGTTTGGTGTCATTTTGGTAAAGCCAGTTGATATTGTGCATTTAGCGGTCATCCATAGCAAAAAGAGCACGATTTCGAATCAATTGATGGCACGAGGCCTTAGTATTATTGCCCGATTAGTAGTTATGTTTTAGTATGCGTTAATAGCTTTTACTCTTAGAATCCTTATTATTAATTAATGTTCAAAGAAATGGACTAATAAAACATTCCGTAAGACCCAAGTCCCAACATAAGACCCAAGTATGATACAAAACAAATTTGAAGCATGTCTAAAAAAATTACTGAAATCTTGATACTTAAAAAAATTCAAATAGTTCCAGGTGGCTGGATAGCAAACTTCAAGATAAGTCCCTCAAGATATATTTATTTCAAAGTTTAACACACTATATTTTCACCAGGAAACGTGTCTAAGCACCTTGTTTTTATATTTCCCTCTTACCATTCGCAATAGAATAATTATTAATTTCGTAACGACTTTTAAATAGAAAATATGAAACTTGAAAATATATATTTAGTGCAAAATCGCCCATAATAACCTACGGTAAGCAGATTGTTATTTGTTATTTCTTTTATATGGAATTGAAATTGGTACATTTCGTGAAATATGAGAGCTTAAATACCCTGCATAAGCTTCTCAAAGATGAATCTACGTACACGTATGACGACCTTCTATGCTTATTACATTCAAAATTCAAATGGTAACATAATAAATAGGCTGAATGCTTCCATCATACATGTACTATATAGATCTCTTTGTGACTTCAAAACAATCGTTTAATCATCACGTTGATTTTAAAAGTATGATCCGTAGTAATGAATTATTAACACTTGCTGAATCATTGATGTACAACCACTTACTAAATATATTATTTGGTTTTATTTGAGGTTTCACTTATGTGTTTGTATTAACCCCCACTTACTGCCTAAGAAAGATCTCTATTACCCCAAGTCCTGGTTACGTCCCTACAAGCGTTGTTTGACTTTAATTAATTCGAGGCTTGTCAACGGTTGATGTAATATGCGTCGAGATCTCAGTCATATATGTTGTTACTGCGTTCATTTTCATGGCTTATGTGTGGAACGTCTACGTTTTCTATTAAGATGTTGATCCCTCTGACTTTTATAGACCGAATTTGGGTTTCATTGCAATTCTAAATCAATATTCGTTTGAGTTGATTGTTTAATAGAACCAGTTTAATCATTGTGTTAAAATATTGAAATTAAAATAATGTAGTGCATGTTTGGATCTGAGACTTTATACAAACCACTACCGGCTTAATCTACACCAAAGTAGCAGCGGCTGACAGCACAGCGGCCGGCAGCTTTACTGTCAAATCATTTACAACTTTGTCTCTATTTTTAAAATGCGTAGTATTGCTTGAAAAACTTACACAAATTTCGTAGGTACCCGCGGCGCCGCCGTGTGTCACGCGGCCCCTCACCGTCAGTTCTTTTATCATGTTACTTTATTTTATAGTGATAGACACAAAGTTGACAATGGTTTGACTAAAAGTAAGTTAACCTGCCGGCCGCTGCCAATTAATTGTGAATTGACGCTAAAGGCATTTTATATAAACATAATATTGTTTATTATGAATAGCTCGTTTTTATACTTATGGAATTAACAGGTCTTGCTATCCAAAAATATATAATACATTTTAGTTCTAGTCAATGATCCTTGTAAATCAGTACTTATTTTGTAACGTCTCTTATTTTATACTTTCAACCAATAAAAGAGCGTTTATGGCAAGTGTGTTTTAACTCGTGTTTTATATAAAATTGCATAATATTATAGTTTCAAAATTAACTTTATATAAATACAACATTCACCATTCAGAGAGAATAGACAAACATATCGTTCTACATATCAAATACCCTTAAAACATAAAAGTTAAAACAAAAGGCATTAAGTATATGTACAACGACCTATTCAATGTCTGTAAACTTTGTTTCAGTCTTTACCTAGTTTGGAGCCCGCAGCTAACAAATCAACTTAATTGTCACCGAACTGATACCAAGACTCTTTGTTAATTGTATTTTGTACTTTAAATGTAACATTTCGTATTTATTTGCTTGGGAAATGTTTTCTGGGAAAAGAATTAATAAAAGTGTTTATACCACACTTGCTCAGATAAAGTCTCATTGCTCGTTCAAAAACGTGTTATAAAGTTCTTCATTTCTCCCTTATGAATGTGCGGCGGGAAAAGTTACATGGAATTTCATTCCTTTCTGCAGCAGTGAAAAAATGGCGTCCTTTTGGTTTTTTTAGAGCTGCAAACATATTAAAATAAAAACGATTTAAAGCGCTCGTAGTGAAGTTTTGCTATTACAACTGAGCTCTTCCGTGCTTCGGAGGGCACGTTAAGACGTTGGTACGGGTTGTTGTCTTACGATTGCAGTCGTTACAGCATGGTGGTAGGGCATTAGAGCCAGTAATTCTAGGCTACCCTGAACAATATCTTCGACCACATCACTTAACAACTGGTGGTATAGTGGTCAAAGGATAGCCTATCAACTTTAAAAAAAAAGTCAAGTCTCAAAAAGGTTTAATACCAAATAATTAGAAAAAAAGGTGGGTATTTTTTAGTATTCGATTATCAATAAAAAGATGTGGTCAATCTTTTTCACAAAAATGTCATCGAATAGTTCTAGTGAAATTTTAAAATGATGATGATAATTAAAAAATACAGCATAAGAAGTCATAAAGAATTTACATCCTGAGAAGTCTCGGGACAAATGTAAGAAAACTTATAATGATTTTATTTTCCTCGTATATAAATTACTTTGGTTAACTTGGGAGAAAGTTCTATTTTTGGTCTCGAGTCGGGTTTAAACACACTCTCGAACAGATACAGATCGTTTTCTCCCCTCGGTGTACAATGTACTATTATTTACTCCTGAAAAGCTAGGTTTTGACATATTTACATTTGCTTATAAGCGATGATGCGGTAAAAGGTGTTCAGGCTAAACTACAAATATAATATTTATGTACATATTCGTTTTAATTCGTTTTACAACTTTATATGTCATTAATAATATCTCACTACTTTGTCGCTCACCTTAAGTGCTTTAAAATGTCAACTTCAATCCCCGGGTCAGGTAGATGTTATGTTTATCCTAAGACTGCTGTAAGTAGAGACTACTTACTAGTATAGACTAGACACTGTGGTTAGCTTGGTAGGGACCAAGCCAACCACAGTGTCTAGTTATATTTTAGCTATAGGTAATAGGGATTACATATAGCTAAAATATAATTAAAAAAACATGTTTAGATGTCTTAACTTAATATTGATATTTTACAATTATAAATAATGTATTAAATTATTATGCCCGTAATACAACATGAATCTAGCGTCTACTTGAATACCATTGCTGATATTAAAAATACTGTAAATTTGAATCCAGCCTAATCTATCTTCATGTTTTTTTTGGCTCAAATGCTTTCTTCATACGAAGCAAACTGTTTAAGTCACAAAAACTGGCTAATATTATATAATTGGCTAATGTGGCACTATATTTCATAATTTCAAAATTAAATATATAATTCAATAAAAATCCGATTCAACCCGCAAACTTACACGAAATTCTCGCGGCAAATATGTAGTTAAAAGTCGCCGCAAGAATCAAAACTAGAGGCGATAATAAAAAGTAATAAAAATAGATACCAACACAATTTAAAATCACGCCACCAGGATCCATGTGAAATATCGACGGGCTACGAATGGAAAACAAATGCACGAAATAAGTTCGATGCTTTTCGAGACGCGAAAACCGATAGGTAGACTCTGAACGCAACACTGAGCCGTACGGAATCCGAACCATATTTCATGTTACCCACGTTATGCGCTTTGTGAAAGAAAACACATTTTTCTCTATTCGTAAAGATTTTCATGTATACTTGCTCTATTTTTGAGAAGACATTTATTTCAAATATGTTGGTTTTATCAAGGCAATTAAAATAAGATACATAATTAAAACGTCGTATATAATAACTATAATGTAATAATGCTCTTGAGCTGGAAATCAAATTCATAGACGCTTTATCAGTACCTAAACATACCCTTTATCGCCATTTTTTGCCATACTTATGACGGACAATATTTATTTGAGTACCGATTAAGGCATAGGAATGATCTTTTTTTGGCTTTCAAGGGTGACATAAGGTTCATTTACTTCAGATTAGCGCTGGTAACTATTACAATAAATTAAATAACTATTTAATGAAGCGCTCGTAGCGAAGTTTACTTAGCTTAGCTGTTCTCAACCGATCAGCAAAGTAAAGCAACGTCGCGCGCGGTCATGAATGGATGGGTGACCGCTAGTGACATTATTACTGAGCGTTTCCGTGCTTCGGAGGGCACGTTAAGCCGTCGGTCCCGGTTGTTGTCTTAGGATGGCAGTCGTTATAGCATGGTGGTAGGGCATTTTGCGAATGCCCGCCTGGCTAGCTACCACCCTCAAGTAGAAAATCTGTCGCCAAGCACCTAATGGTGTGTTCCGGCAGCTGTCCTTGAGAGCCAGTACTTCTAGGTTAGCCTGAACAACATCTTCGACCACATCATCACTTACCATCAGGTGAGATAGTGGTCAAAGGCTAACCTATCAGGCATAAAAAAAAAATAAAAAAAAAACAATAGTGGCTCCCACAAAATATATGAAAAAGTGTTTTTTTTCAGATGGGAGCCGTTCAGGTATCTATTTCATATTTGTAAGTGCTAATAAAAAATAGTTGGGATGAGTTTATATATCGAATCATATGAGTTTCAAGGAAAAAGTCAATGTTGTTGTAGAGGATATACATTTTGTTCCTTATGGATAATGAAACTTTATTTCCCAAAATAGTTTTTAACTAGAGAAGTTTTGGCGCCACCGACAAACTATAAATTCAAGGAATCAAATTTGTTCAAGGATGTGACGATATTTCTCAGTATTTTTTATGTTATTTTGAGAATGATATTTTTACAAGATAAAAGATCTCTTTTGAAATCAAATCCGATTCTTATTTGCGGAAGTAAAAATATGTTTTGAAAAGAATTATACATTCCCATTCATCAACAAACAAACCAGTTGACGAAAGCAGCGATTCAGTAATAGACAATCACCGTGTTACATTTGGGTCAATCATTTTGACACGTTGAAAAAGCGAGTGAGCGGAATTGGAAAGCGCTCGAACGAAGGCTCGAACAAGTACCCACAGAATGATTTCTCGTTCACTCAGTAACGATTCATTTGAGAAACTCATTTGCGCGGTGCCTCTGGGAACGATCCTCATTTGCGTTTCTAGTGGATCTGGAGCGGTTACTTACAACATGTGGATCGTTAAAGGCGCACGCTATTCTTGCTAATTGCTGCCTAATGATTTATCGTGACTGTCTTGGCAAAGACATATGAGATATTTGAAGTAATGAGTGTTAGATAAAGTAATGGAATATATTTCATATATTTTATTTTATTTTAAAATCTGTTTGTTGAGGTACTAATTATGCTTCACATAATATGATATCATTAAACTTCCAACGATATATGAAACAAGGACTGTTTCATATATCCTCCCGTGACCAGAGCATATAAATGATTAAGCTAGGAATTATTACTTATTTTTTTTTATAATATTATTAGATATTTTTATTTACACACTTGTTGACTTGCAAATATGGCTATTTTTCGATCAGATTTTTGTGTCTATGATACTTGATTTGTTGACTTTATGATATTCTCAGTATATATCGGTGATCTAAGATTTGGTAGCAACAGATCTGGTTTTTCAATCATTATACAAAACCCTAAGATAAATTAATCAAATGCGCCAAATGAGCAGCATGCCACTTCTTACGTGGATGTGGGTATGGTGTTATGTGCATTAGACGCACAACAGGTACAATGTTCTTGCGTTAAATGTTGTAAGCGTAAACATATTATTCGTAATATGTTCTTGTGTTTCGTCCAGTGTTAGAGAAAACATTTTGTATGACCCTGAAACAGTGCCCGGTAAATAGCAATAGGCTGTACATGGGACCATAACCCAAAAACGAAATGTGGCTGTGTATACACCTCTGCCTATCCCTTCGGGAATACAGGCGTGTTATATGTATATGTTACCTGAACTAAAACTAATCAACTTTTGTTTTTAATTAACCATCATTGGTTGTATAGGTTCCGTACTACGAGTAGAAAACAAGACCTAATTACTAACCCTCGGCTATCCGTCCGTCCGTCCGACCTTTAAACGGCTGTGACTTTGGAGTGGTAATAGGTTGCTAATAGAATTTTTAATAGAATAGGTGTAAGTATGGTGGATGGCCAAAAAAATAATATTAACAAAGAAATTAAAATAAGAGGAACTTGTTTTTTTACCGCCTTCAAAAATGGTGGAGGGTCTCATTACTACAGTATTACTTTATTTATTCGAAAGGTACTTGTCATATGGTAACATTCAAATTTGAGTGAGATTTGATGAGTAGTATTTGAGTTATCCCTAATTTAGCGTATTTTATGTTTGGAGTCGGTTGTGTATTAATATTTTTTTACTTATTAAGTTACATTTTGCTCCGTCATATAAACGTTAATACATGCAAGCTTCTATAAGTGATATGATTATAGTCTAATTTCTAGCGTAGAACCATAATTGATAAAAACCGGCTATGTGAATATCGAACCACAAGATCTAAAACTGTATTTAATAATGACTTTTATGGCAAGTTCTGTTGCTACGGTACTTTCGGTGTGTGAGTTTAACTCGTACTTTGTCAGTTTTGTTGTGGGTACATTTTAATCTTATGAATAGTTGCTATCAGATGTATAAAAAACCGTGTCTAAGTAGCATACCCCTATTAAAAAAAAGTTATTATAAATAATATAAAAATCAAATACAAAGAAAACTAGAGTAAACATAGTTTCAGTAGTGGGGATATTTTTATTTTATTAGCCTATCTTCTTCTTATTTAGTAGAAATATAACCGGTAAATAAGACGATCACAAATTACATAATATTAACAGTTTGGTCATACTTTTAATAATTTGTTGTGTGGTTTCAATTCAAATTCAAAAAAAAAAAAAAAACAAAATTGTTTATTGTCAGCTGTGTGTTACATGTTGGTCAAAATGATGAAAGTGTCAACAGCTACCTTTTCAGGCGTACAATATTACATAAATCAATATTACAATATGATACAATTAATTCTAACTTCTCTACAATAAATTTGCTGAAACATTATCAGATAAAAATAAAACAAAAATAGTATAATTACATTCCAAAACATAATCCCAGATCCTAACCCTACCACATAACAAAAGGCTGTTGAAAATCTGCACTTGTCTCGCATCATGACTCGCTAAGAATTCTTGACATTTCTAGTATGCAGGGAGCACGGAACAGTGGCATCTTTCCACTTAGTGTCCTTGCAAAGACGACTTCTCATCATTTAAAACAAAGGGTGAAATCGCCTGAGGCAGCATGTATTCTACAGTTGTCGACAGTTCTCCCTTGTACGTTGACCGCAGTCGAGGGCACTGTGGCCACGCTCCATCTCTAAAAGCAGCTTTTTTACTCACTAACGAGTTCTTTCACCGCACATTTTTAAGGAGCAATTTACGTCCAACAATACTCTATTTATCCGTCGTGTATTTACTTAGCATTATTTTCAAATACAACTTGACCGTCTGCTCTTAATGACATTGCAATTTGTAACGCTATATAAATTTTATAACAAGTTTCAAATTTTTCAACGTTATTAAAAGCGAGTGACGTAACGTCATACGGCCCCCATGAATATTCAGACATTTATCCCGACGTTGACGTTTCATTTAGAGGACGCCCGATGACTTCGTATTTTTTATTATTTCGAAAAATGTTAAGTAATATTAACGTCAACAAAAAGGTCTGAAGTGACCCAGCATTAAAGTCAGCTTATGACTGAGCGTGATAGATTACCGCCCGCCGCTCCCGTTTATTTTTTATTAAATGCTCCGGCATCTGGCTTCAATTGCGGTAACAGGTTTTTATTACCGCTTGATGTTTACGCGAGAATCTTCTTGTTATTTAAACTTTCGATGTAAAGGAATAAGCGGCGGTAGTTTCCCAATGGCTGGCCGCGGGTAATGAGACGTACAAATGAGTCCGTATTTTTCTGGTCGAGGGAACCTTGTTAAGTTTGTTTAGACTCCTAACTGAAATTTACTATATTGGTAAGGAAGCTTGTTTCGTATAGTTGAAGATATATTGATTGTGAGTTTTCAGACATAAGTGTTGCTAGCCAATTACTTTGTTCATAAAGAAAGACTTAATTACAAACTGCGGTGAAGGTCAGCTAGTGACGGTTAGATGCTTGGCAGTTTTTCTATGGACAGAGGTGGCTAGCCAAGCGAATATTTGCAAAATGCTCTTTTACAATGCAGCCTAATAATATACAATTTTGGCAAGGTACATATTGATACAATCAGTTTTGGTAGAAGAATAACTTTTTAATTACTTTCATGATGTGAATTAAAAAGTAAACTATTTGAGAATGAATAGTAAAATGGAAGAAAAAAACCATTCTTGTTTTTCTTAGTAGGAATTTTATTTTCCACGCGCGTAAAAATCGCAGCATTTTCCTTAATAAATTTCTACCTTTCTTACCCAGAAAGGTACACTTAAACCTCTTGAACGTAAATGACACGCCTAAAACACAAAGTCCAATGAAGCAGAAGTGAATGATGCGCAAGTATTTTGCGGGAATAGGAGCTTATAGTTTGACGTTGCTTTTTTATTTTACTGAAACGTAAGCACTTTATTTTATGAAAGAAAAAGCTTAGAAGTTTATCATATTCAGTTTCATCGAATGCTATTTATTTACATAACTTTTGTAAGACTCATCAGTAAAGTTCTCAGTTTACTATTTGAAACCAATATAAGTTTGACAAAATTTATATATCTTATTAGCTTTTATTAGTCATTAATTATTAATGATGAGGGCGACGGAGCAAGTTGTCCGCCTGGTGGTAAGCATAATAACTATCCAATATAGTTGCAGTGTCACCATCTTCGTCTTGCTTGAAACTGTACTGCGCTCATCACGCTGAGGTGTGAGCTGTTATGTCTCTTATTCCACCAAGGTGAAGAAATGAGATGAATAAAGCATGGAAGCGTACTTAAAAACTCGACAGCCTCAATGCAAATCAATAGATGTAATGTTGGCTTTATGATATTAACATCTTTTTAATTGGGTTTAGGTGCCAGTGGGACTTTTCCATGTGTTTCAATCTCAGTCATCATATGATACTGGTAATCATATTATTAAACTCAACTTCAAGTTCTATTTTAAGAAAACATTTTAAAGCCGCATGAGACCACGCCACAGAAATTCAGCTTACTAAAAATAGAACCTCTAAACGTATCCATTGTTCAAGCCACACCGCAAATTCTTCCACTTAAGTTGGTCCGGTGACTAATGAGAGGGGAGACCCCCGCTGCTACCTACATTTCGTTTTAACCCGAGTAACCGTAAAACGACATTGATAAGTGTTCAATGCGACATGTCTCTATTCAAGATAACATACGAAATAGCTTGCGGAAATCGGAACTAGCCTCTGTAATACTCCGTTGATTTAGGTGTCGAAATGACGTGATTGTCGATCGGCCGGATGTGATGTGACAGACATGCGAACACTTCCTCTAGCGCTAACAAAGACATTGTTATCGTGAAGTTGGAACGCGAGGTACACAAATCAGACGCCCGATGGTCGAGAGAACTCCGTCACCACTAAAGCGTGTGCCTTCCGTCTAATCGAGTAAATGTTTCCAACCCAATGAGTCGGACACGTCGCGTAGAGCGGCTACGAGCCTCCGTAGCTCTAAGCGACTCGGAGCACCGTAGCCGTTGTAATGCTACGTTCAGTCTTGAGCAAACATTTGTGCTGCAATCCAGCTACGTGTTATGGTTACATAGGAAAGTGGTTTTCAGGTTTCTTTTTCTTTTATTGGAACAATTTTATCACCTAAGAACTGAAAGGTATTTGATTATTATTTCTTTTGTGAAAATTATATGAGCCGAATTTTATGGTGGCTATCTTCGTTTTTTCTTTAAGTTACATAATGTCGATCCTACTGTTTTGATGAAGACAAGAGTGTATGCTACCAGTGACATTTGGATGAATGAACCAATATTTAGTATTCAACAGTGCTATACTGACGATCGCTACCAAGTCTTACATACCACAATAAACAGACAATCACCGCCGCTTATTTTGCAATACATTGTAATACGAGTTTGCTGTGGTATTTTAGTCACCATTCAAACACGAACGTATTTGCAAATGATGTTCATAATTTGCCCGTGGGGTGCCAATCTAGAATAGCAATCCCATATCATCCAATGGGTGTCGTAAGAGGTGACAACGGGTGCAATACTGAAAGGTGGGCAGTAGCGCTCCCTGAGGAGCTGCTATCTTACATTGCTACTACCAAGACGCCTGCCAAGCGTGGGGATTACGGCAAAATCCCCTTATATCCCTTGGAGCTATGGACAATCCAGCTGATACTGTATGATATTCAATATATCCATACACACTTACCTTTTATACTCAATTCCCTAATATTCTTCAATCCATCGTTTATACATGTCCAAACCAAATCAGCATACCTTACTCAACTAATACCCCATATCCTCATTTATTGTGTATCACACTACACACATAAAAATTATAGATAAAATTTTGCAAACTGCATTTATTCGATTTCATTCCTTCTTGTGCCATACTCTACTTTTATTACCACACATTTGTGTCGGCACTAACACTCAAAATGATCGCATGGTACCCAAACTTCTACGTACAGAATGAACAAGCTGTCTCTTTCGATCTACTTTAACAATCGTAACGAAACTTGGTAACAGTAAGCTTATTTTAAATTGATTTCTTTTAAAACGAACTCAGTAGGACGGTTCCAAATACATAAAAAATATATATATTTATCATAAAATATTCAATGCACACACACATACACATTTATAACTGCAGTGTAATGTATTAGATGGATTGTCCACTACTGAACACAGCCTCCACATAAAGGAAGTTAACTCATAATCCCCACGCTTTGCGGGCCTCTTGGGGATCGCAGTATAAGATACCTGTTGTTTTTTTATTCTGTTTGACAGATTTGCCTTTGACCACTATCTCACCTGATGGTAAGTGATGATGTGGTCAAAGATAATGTTCAGTCTAACCTAGAATTACAGGCTTTCAAGGACAGCTGCCGGAACAGTCCGTTAGGTGCTAGGCGACAGATTTTCTAATTTAGGGTGGTAGCTAGCCTGACGGGCATTCGCAAAATGCCTTACCACCATGCTATAACGACTACCATCGTAAGACGACAACCGGGAACGACAGCTTAACGTGCCCTCCGAAGCACAGAAGCGCTCAGTAGTAATGTCACTAGCGGTCACCCATCCAACTCATTACCGCGGCGGACGTTGCTTAACTTTGCTGATCGGTTCACTTCACTACGAGCGCTGCGCAGCGCAGTTCCTCAGAAGTCGCTGCTGCTCAGCTTCCGATATTTTACCCTTAGTGGCCTTGTCACGGCTTATAATATTCCATAGAGGGAGGGGGCACCCCTCGAGAAGACACCTTTATAACTGCTCCTTAGTTCGTGTGTGTGTAGGTAGGACCATAATTAATTGGTATGCATCTAAAAGTCACAATACGCAATCACATTTTGTTTTTAACGACTGCATGCCAATTGTATAGCAAACAAAACGAAATTAATGTTGCCGTTAGGTGATTAAGGTTACCATATGTAAATTATCGCAAATTGGATTTGTATCGCAATAAATCCAGATTAACAAACAATTGGTTAACAGTTGACCACGGGGATGATTGTAATTATTTCATACTAGATTCCACCGGCGGCGTCGCCCGCGTTGCTATGGGTTATTCAATGTATATTAGTTTTTAATAATATAGTAAAACCAAATATAAACATTGAAAAAAAAAAAAAAGGTTGTGTATATGCGCTTTATTCTTACCTTAATAATGATTAACTGTATCAGCCGGACAGTCCACTGTTGAACACAGCCTCCCCCAAAATGGAGAGGGGGCGAAGCATAATCCCCAGGCTTTGCAGGCGGCTTGGGGATCGCACTGTGTGATATCAGTTCCTTAGAGAGTGCTGCTATTTCGCTATTAGTTTATTAGTCCTAATTATTTATGTACATTCGTCATAATAACATATTCCATGTGTTTTTTTTTTTTTGTTTTTATGTTATTGTGAAGGAACAAGCGCGAGGCCCACCTGATGTTAGGCGATATCCTCTGCCTATAACAGATGCACTTCATCACAAGTGATGAACTGCACTGCGCCCATCACCTTGAGACATACCTGTTAAGTTTCATTTTGCCTGTTATTTCACTGGCTCTCAAGGACTGCTTCCGGAACACACCGTTAGGTGCTTGGCGACAGGTTTTCTACTTGAGGGTGGTCGCTAGCCAGGCGGGCATTCGCAAAATGCCCTTCCACCATGCGGTGAAGCTCAAGCTCTGGGCGGGATTCGAACCATAGACCTGCTGCGCGGCAGTCCATAGCCAATGCCACTGAGCCATCACTGCTTCAAAAATTACTGTTTAAATTAAATAAGTACTAAAATTAAACAAAGGTTAAACATTCCAAATAAATAGCTTTTACCTGCGACTTAACCCACATATTTTTTCAAAGTTTTGTCACAGTTTTTGCAGTTTCTGAAGAACTAGTCAGAATATTGGGAAATTATCTTAAGAAGTAGGAATAAATGAATATATCAATCTAGGAGCATTATTTTTTAAATATATATAAGGATATAATAATTGTACCACACTTGAGAACCTCAAGAAGGCTTTCGATAGAAGCCGACATAATTGTCGATCGAAAATTGATATCGACTCTTAGATGTTTACGCTTACCCGTGTTTATACAATAATTAAATAATTTCAGGAAGTTACGTAAACACCGTTCAGCCCTTTCAAAAGTGAATAGAAAATAAATATTCGCATTGATAACATTAGTACTGTTATGCATATTAATGAAGTGGTCAGTGACAGCAGGAGTTTGAATTTAAATAAACGCTCACTATTACGATATCAGTATGATAAATTGATCTCACGATAAGAAAGTAACACAAGCACGTGGTTTAATTACGAAAATCACACATTCAAAAAAAAATTAAAATAAAAACCAAGCAGATACTATCTATCTAACCCTACAGTTTTCAATCCGTTCGAAAATATTAAAATCCCGCAGTGTGCTGTCGCAACTCCAACAAACGGTAACCGTTTGCTATAAACTTTTTTGATATTACTCAGCAGCCGGTGCGCGTAAATCTGCCCTTACAGTGGTCCCGGTAACTTTTTCAATTTAACAGGTAAGGATAAATCGTTGATTCTTTTTATTTCAACATTGAACCGATATAAACTCCCGAAAAAACTTTGCAGCCTGCAGCCGTCCAATATTGTTTGTTTCCCGTTAACTCGGTAAATCTTTTTTGCTAGAAAACTTGGGCGATCGTCGTTTTTTGCAATCGTGTCTACTAGTTTAATAACTTGTTTTTATATTGACTTTTGTATAATAGCAAATGTTTAAGAATTGTAATCTCTTTCTAGATTTCTTTAACTCTATTTGGTCCCAAATTTTCTCGATCCTAAAAGGACTAAGGCATCATCCTGATTGCATCGATTCGGTACAGATTCTTTACTGAGCTCAGATTTACCTCATATTTATTAATGAGTGCTGCGGAAGCGGGACGGGAAGGGCTAAGGACTCTGCAAATGATTTCACGCGAAATAAAACCGTACCAAAAGTATCAAGAATATATATTGTTCTGAACGCATCCTTAGCGTAGGCAGTCTACCCTTGCCTATGGTTTTTTTGAGGTTGTGAAAAATGTTTGTTAGCTAGCTCGTGTTAAAAATAAAATTGATTGAATCACCGCCCTTTGGTATTCCCGCGCGTGTTTGTCATTGAATGATCGCCTGTTTGTAATTACGCGATCTTGTGAAAGACCCTTGAAGTTTATAGTGGTGAAGTGTTTGAACTTTTACCAGATTATGTTGTGTTTGTGACTTTGAAGAGTCTCAAGAGGAGAACGGGATCTCCCAGCTATACCCCAAGCCGTAAGTACTTAGTTAATGTGTCGTTGGCCAATGTCTCATTAATTAGGGAAGCGCAAAGGTGGGGTCGTCGAAGGAAAGAAGACCGGAACAATTGTAAGTCGTTGACTGTATTTACGTCATTTCAGCCCCGCGTATCGCGGGAAGTTAAGATTCAAAAACAGGTTGTCCAGGTGGAAGACTCTGCTTACCATACCTGCCTAGGCAATCTGGAATCTTAACATATATTATGCGTATTATATATTCGTACCTATCTTAAACAAACACTGCACAGATACCACCGAACCAAAATGCGACACCGAATAGAGGTTAAAGATGTACCTTGTTTTAAGATGACAAACATAGTTGTTGTAGTGTCAGGCAGATATTTGCCACTAAAAGCCGCTAATATAACCTTATCGGTATAAGCTATTTTTCCTTTTAAATTATTATAAACTGTTAGGAAGTATCGAAATTTGTTAAGGCTTCTGAATTCACCAAACGATGAGTATCAAACATGCTCGATACATGGTTGACAATTCTACAAATATTATATTCTAACTTATATCAACCAGTGAGTTTAAATAAATCAGACAATATGGAATATCTTTGTTTTAATCTGAATATCTTTGTTTTTCATGCAAACATTCACAACCCTGTTAAATGTTAGTAAAGTGAAACAATAGTGGTAACCCTTACAAAATTTTATCACAAGAAACAATGGGACGACCTTTAAGTGTCCTACATTCACCCTTTAAGCGTGAGAAGCGTAACCAAAACCAGTGACAAAGTTCAGGCACGATATATAGGTGCCACTTGCGGTTAGAAAGTCATAACCGAGGCCACATAGTTCCGGATATAAATATTAAAATCATAAGGTCAAAGTTCACTCCATAGCCGAGAAATTGCGACTTTTGAACTTTCAGATACCTTTGAGAAATGATTTCAATTTGCTACTGGGGTTAAAGTAAGATTACTTAATGTTTTCGTTTGTGTTATGTTTCAGTACTTTTCTTGATTCTTGCCAGAATGTATCAAATCTAATAATGTCGTATTAACTTCTAAAATATATTTAAGGAATTCAGTGACCCGATTATAAAATTTGTTACTAATAAAACTAACATAAAAGTTATTAAAATTCTTTAGTGTTCGTATGTCCGCAGTATACTTGAATATGGTTCACAAATCTGGAATCCGCAATATGATGTGTATATCGATAGAATTGAACGCGTACATCGTAAGTTTATAAAATTCCTTCAGTTCAAGTGCTAAACCTCTGATCTTAACTATGAGGCAAGATGTAGAAGACAGCATATGTTACCACTCCAGAGAAGAAGATGAATTACTGATATTTGATCAATAGTTAAAATATCTCAGTCTCTTATAGATTCCAGATCTCTTATCAAATATAGAATGGTGCATGCCTAACAGATCGGTTGGAATACCGTTCTTCTCACATCATCACCCATATCATCATCATCATCATCATCAGCCAGAAGACGTCCACTGTTGAACAAAGGCCTCCCCTATAGAATCCCCTAAAGAACTTTTCTGAACGGTTCTGCCCGCCTGGCTAGCTACCACCCTCAAGTAGAAAATCTGTCGCCAAGCACCCGACGGTGTGTTCCGGCAGTCCTTGAGAGCCAGTAATTCTAGGTTAGCCTGAACAACATCTTCGACCACATCATTACTTACCATCAGGTGAGATAGAGGTCAGGGGCTAACTTATCAGGAATAAAAAAAAAAGAACGGCTATTAACCGCTTGTAACCATTGGCTACCCGCGACTTTAACGATGTCGTCAGTCCACCTAGTGGAGGGCCTACCAACTCTACATCTTCCAGTGTATTGTGGTAACCACTCGAGATCACCCATATAGCTCTTCCAAATATAGACACAATTCTTTCTTCATTCGATCAGTAATAAGCTACAATAAAGAACTGGTTGACTTTCCCGATTCAGACTGATACAACTTAAAAAACTGAAGAGTTTAAGCGCATTCTTTCTAACTTCTGGTTTGATGGTCAATAACTATAATATATCTCCAGGGTTGTAGGGTAGTTTGTTTTTTATAAAAAAAAAAACCTACATGTTATGTTACAATAATCTTTATTTTTAAGTAAATAAGACAAGTATATTGCTATATTTGAATTCTTTTACGGGAAAACATGTAAATGGTTACTAGTGTTTAATGTTGTTATATCTTAGTTATATATACTGTTTGTTTTCCGAATAAAATAAAGAACTGATCGAAAGCATAGACAAATGGATGTAGAACGTAGTAAACGTTTTACAATTTGCAATTAGGTATTTACCTTTTTTTACTAAAAATGTGATTTCTGTCAAAAACCGCATACTACCGTTAGTAAAATAAAATAACAATCGTGTTGTTCAAAACTTTTGAATGCGTGAGTAATACTTTGAGAGTTTCGTACGAGTAAAAGTTCATTATGTCATTATGTACATATTACTATTTGACAAAAATATCTAAATATTAAAATAGACGCTATGACTTAAAATAACATGTTTTTAGTCGCCTAAAAGTTATTTTCAATGTATATTATTAACTTAGAATCAAAATGCTGGCACCTATTTGACTCAACGAATAAGCATTTTAATTCAACGGGGCAATGTTGCCAGAATGCTGGGCACACTGCCTACTGGTAGTAGGCTGTAGCATTCGGACTGCCTGTGAATCTGCAATTTAGACTTTTAAGTTGTCTGAACGCTTACGTTGTACAGTTTTTTTTTTAATGTAATTGTGACCGATCAAGCACGAGGCCCACTTGATGTTAAGCGGACTAACCTCTGCCTATAACAGATGCATTTCGTCACAAGTCACGAATTGCACTAAACCCGTCACCTTGAGACATAGTTGTGAAGTCTCATGTGGCTGTAATTTCACTGGCTCTCAAGGACTCCTGCCGGAACACACCGTTTGGTGCTTGGCGACAGATTTTCTACTTGAGGGTGGTGTCGCTAGCCAGGCGGGCATTCGAAAAATGCCCTTCCACCATGCTTTGAAGCTCAACTCCGCGGCGGGATTCGAACCATGGGCCTGCGGCACGGCATTCCATAGCCAATGCCACTGAGCCATCATTGCTTCAAAATTCGTTTCAAAATTGACGTACATATCATATCATACATTACATGTCTGCATAATCTTGTATTCACGTTACAATTTCTTTTTTTTTTTTTAATCTACCTGTATGTTTATGATGTTTATAGCATGACATATATTTGTATTACTTTGTCTCATATAATATATGTATATCAAAGTGTAAGACAAAACCAATTCAAACAAAACTAAAGTTGTGGAAAGCTAGAATAGCTGCTCAAACTTAGACAGAGCCAACGGTAATGGATTTCGCAGTGAATAAGCCTACTCAAAAGTCAAATTTCAAGGTGTATAACAAGAAATAATAATAACTGGGTACGAGTTGGGCCCACTAAAGATCCCGATATGAAAATTCCCCATTAAAGAAGGGGTTTGCTAGAGTATCCGCGCTTGGCAAGTGGTTTGTACCTCATATCATGCCTAGCTTTTTTTGAAAATCTATAATGGCCCCGGGTTTCTTGCCCGTTCTTCTCGCAGTGGCTCTATACATTTTATTGCTGAACGTGGCAGTACAAATTAGAATATTTCAGTGATTCAATAATAGTTGATTGATTGATTTAAAGAAACGTCGTAGACTTATGATTTTGTACGAAGTCAAATGATTTTGACTTTGACTTAAGATTAGTTTCTTAAGTCAAAGTCAAAATCTTTTGATTTTGACATAAGAAACTAAAAAAAAATACTTGAATGATTACGTTTATGTAAGGTTAATAAATCTTTAATAAACGTTTTTGAACTGAATCTATAGTAAAATGTAATTTGAAAGCTGTATTTTTAACACAGCCGAATTCATAGTCCGAACGAAGCGTAAATCCATTTTTAGTAGCAACTATTGTTTCAGTAGAAAATTGAAATTACAGAATACAGTTTATTTGATAAACATTATAACCTTAATGTAGTATCAAATTGGCTTAAAGCCCAATTACACTAATACGACTATTCGACATCATTACAACTGATCAAATTTTATGCGAACAAAAAGCATTATGCCCATTAAAATAATCAGCTTATAAATTACAACTTTTCACGAATCGAATTGAAATTGTAGGGAGGTGCTTCAATTAAAAGGTGACTGAATAAAGTTTTTCAATCGAGAAGTTTTCTTATCTATTAGCCTCGACCGTGCTGTCGTTCAGATGAAGGAACGCCGCGATCGCATCCTTTATACTCCAATGCTCTTAGTCATTAAAAGTTTTATCTGGCACAAATGCACTGCTACCGTCTCTTCACAGTAAAATGGGTGACAGTATGAGCATAACAAAAGCGCGGTATCTATTTTTACGATACGAAATATAAAGCAGGTAAAAATAGTGTAGTTTAGGCGGTCATTCAGTCATGAGGCGAGCAGTTGTTGCTTTAGATTATGTCATGGACTTGGCGTGATAAAGCGTTTTGCAAATACTTACCTGGACCTCTATTACCTCCGATCAGAAAATTTGTCGCCTAGCAACCTATCTAGAAGTTTTTGAGAACCACGTCTATGTATGACTTATTATATTTATTATTACTAAATTAATTATATTTAAAATTTGTTATATCCAATCATCTTCTTCTTCTTGTGCCATATCCTAACGGATGTTGGCGACCATCTTTCTAAATATGACTCTTTCCTGAGCTGTTCTGCTTAGAACAGTGGCGTCTGCAGTACCGGTCCAAGATTTTAGATTGTCACACCAAGCTATTCTCCTTCTGCCTCTGCCCCTCCTTCCCTCTATTTTTCCTTAAACTTCTTACGTTCCATGTTCGTATTCGCACGTTAGCATTGTCTTCACCGGTAGTATATTTGACATCAGTGACCCCGGGACATCTCTGTCGCCGGTGGCCAGCCGGTACGCTCGGCAATCTCTTTCGTATTTTATTGTTTGTCATAATTCTTTAAAGATGGTGTTCTTAGGGTCTGTATTCACGCAGTGGCACCCCTCGTCCTTCTGCGTTACATACCTTTTAGAGAGTATTTAATTCTCAAGGCTGATAAAGCCTCTTCCACCCGGTTACCCAGCCAGGGTGTATGGTTATACCGCCATTGCTCGGTCGCCTCGAGAGCCTCGTCCGTTATCTAGCAGGGAGCACCCGGTACCCACTCGGGTACCGCCGCCAAAGCGCGTGCAGGTGAGGTTGACACTTGGGCTGGATAAGTTGTTAGTTCCGTTCTCCCCTTACTCCCCAAAATTGGAGTTATAAGTCATTGTCATGTTAGCCAATCCGTAGGGGTGGGTAGACTATAATGGGTGGTATAAATAAGTTGGATGACTATAATTTTTTCTCCCGTAAATTTTAAATTTTGTTATTGATTAGAAGTATTAGTAATCTCATCGAAATTGTTAAAAACCATACTGCTCATACAAAACGGTCACATAATACGGACGCTGGAGTATATTGTATACAGAGTGCGCTCAAATCGCGGAACCATTTGAGATAACGCTCGCGTGTAGATGCAAACCTGTGCTGGTATCTTCATGTTTTCTTACCGTATATTGTTTCAGAAAATTCATGAGTTTTAGTTAAAATACAGAATTGTTCATATTGTTATTTATTATTGCACAGTTTTATAATTTGAACCAAGTCTGGTTGAATTTGCATTGAAGAGATAAAAATTAAAATGTACTATCAAGATTTAAGCATAACGTTGCTTAATTATTCATAAAATTTTGGATGTCGACTTTAAATGAATTGTTTATACGTGTTATGATATTTTGATGATAAATCTGTATCAAAATCGATTTGGCTTTGATTTATTAAGAATTGTATTACATAAAGATATAGTTAAAATGACGCGCAAAAATTTTCTTTATGAGATCAGCTCTTAAAAGATTTTGTATTATATTAAATTAATAGAAACTGTTGACATTAATAAACATAGATTTATTGTTGCACACTCAAAAATTTCAGGTATTTAATACCCAAATTTATGAAACTATGTACATATCTTTGATATAATATGAAATGGGAACAAAAATCATGATTCAAATTTTTTATAAAATGTGTGTCTTTTAACACATCTACATTCTTTTGGGATCATTGCATACAATCATCATCAGATACGAGTGAAATGTAAGCATGTTAAAGCAATTTTCAGAATAAAACTGGTTCAAATTTTAATGGTTACAATTACAGTCAAAAACTACAACCCGATTTATTATAAATACTTTAATGAAAGTGATACCAATTAAAAAATTACGACACTTTTTTATGTTATTGTGACGGACCAAGTTCGAGGCTCACTTGATGTTAAGCGGACTAACCTCTGCCTATAACAGATGCATTTCTTCACAATTCATGAATTGCTCTGCGCCCGTCACTTTGAGACGAAGACTCAAACAGGCACGTGAGACTTCACTTTGTTAAGTCTCACGTGCCTGTAATTTTACTGGCTGTCAAGGACAGCTACCGGAACACACCGTTAGGTGCTTGGCGACAGACAGGCGGGCATCCGCAAAATGCCCTTCCACCATGCGGTGAAGCTCAAGCCCGCGGCGGGATTCAAACCATGGACCTGCTGCGCGGCAGTCCATAGCCAATGCCATTGAGCTATCACTGCTTTAAAATTGGTTATAATTAACTTCTAGTTTATATCAATTTTTATACCCAGTATTACCAATTAAACTTTTCAATAGTTCCAATGCAAAAGAACAGACTAAAGGATATTTTATTATAATCCATCAAAAGTTTTTCAGACGAGATTTCAATTCACTACTCTGGGTTTTCAAAGAGAACTTGTCACCCTTCGGTGTATAAAAGCAAATGATTCGACGAGCTATTTTCCACTGGCAAGGCACCTATTGAGCTCTCACAATACTGCCTGTCGTTGGACGGAACCCCCATTGTAATATTCGGAAGCCATTATTGACATTTTCAAAGGGCTATTAAAATATTTTTTATTCAAAACCGTTTACGAACATTTTTTGGGCGTAAAGCTATAATTCATCGGTGTACCACACGAAAATGTTGTGAAATTATGACAAAAGATGATGGAGGGTGTATTCGAGTGAGAAATATTAAAATGTGATTTAGACGCTTCAATATTGATGGGAAATGTTTTGTAATTGATTTTTAATGGAGTTTTAATTGAAGATGCTTGGAACCTAGCAATATGTTTTACTAATAGTCTTGAATTGCTGATGGTAATTATATTATGTATGCATGTGTGGACAGGCTCATTATATGACACCGCAAGCCGAATTAAAAGTCGGCTTTACTTGTACCTGCACTCAATTGTAGCATTTGAAAGTGTATTTGTGTTGAGATTGCTATCCCTCTTACTATCGTTCCTTATCCTATCTCTATCTCTTTTTAAAGTCATCGGCACCATTTTTTAATATATAATGCACAAAATAAAATTAAAAAATGTAAGTCTATTTTAGATAAAATATTGGATTTTGCAGTAAACGTGTATATGACCAATTTTACACCCGACATATAAACAATGTACATTTTACGGTACGTTAAAAGTACTTCTTCGTTGGTCGCATGGTAGCTTGACTGTCGCGTCCAAACCGGGCTTTGCTGGATTCAATCCCCAATACGGACAAATGGTATTTGTTTCTCCTAATAGAAGATATTATAATTGCCTTGAGTATTGAACTGCAAGATAGGCTCGCCCATTTTATAGCATTTGGTGAAATGTGGGTGATAATTAGATAGTCGTTTAGTTCGCAGTTTTGAAAAATAGTCAGTCTAATTATCAGTATAGTAGGATATACAGCATTTAAACTCTTCTTTGTCTATTTAATTTAAATTGACTCCACAAAAACCAGAGTATTTATTTCATATTCACCCCCGTGGGAGATACCAAATTAGCATCAGCAGGAGATAGTTAAAAATGTTACTATAACTATTTAAGCACTTATCAGCACCTTAATCGATCTACCATATATCTTCACCACGTAGTGGTTGAGTATTTTGAAAATACTGGATACTGGGTAGCTCCCACTCTTAATAAAATAACATGTCGCTATTATGCAGAACGTAGAGAAATATACTTTCTTTTTTCTGTGATACCATCAATGTGTTTTCAGCAGCTATCCTTAAGCGCAGTTTTTGTTTTTTACAAGTTAAACCAAGAGAGAGCAAAATGTTATTGTTGATTTTTTCTTAATTTATTTTAAACCAAGAGAAAATACATCAAATCAGGGCGACCCACTCGGATCTGTTGTTTTTAGTTTGTTTATTACATACTTTTATAACGGCTTTGAATTCATAATTTAACATAATATGAGATTTTGATAATGGAACCCTGGATGGAGATGCAAACACTGTACAGTAGGATTTGGAAACTGTAATATCTGAATTTAAATCAATTGGCTTAGATCTAGAATATCACATTTACAACCTTTTAGAGTACAAAATGTCTCGCCTCGAGTCGGTTTTAAACCCAGGTCCCCCGAATATACGCATCAGGCGCCCTCGGCTATCGTGGAGTGCTTGACTGCGCAGAAATGTTGTGTTCTAATTATAGGAGACGGTGCGCGGTCATCGACCAGTCAACTAAGCTTCATATGAACGCAAGAAGTGCTTTTTCAAACACTTAACTTTTGTAGTAATGATGACGTTACCGTTCTATATTTCTTACAAGATTCCCAAGGAAAGTGAGAAATATGTAGCTGTAAATAGTTGTTAATGTGATTTTTGCTTTGCTCTCGATTATGCTTAAAATCACATTGAGAAATCTAGATTTTTCGAAATGTGAACTATTATTTTCTAACAAAATTTATTTGTGCTATAAATACTATCTTTTATGTACATTTATTATATTGGCAGCATTTTTATTTACCTGTAGTTTGCTAACTAGAAGAAATTATGTGAATAATTTGTATAACCATTTCTGAACAAATATCTAAAGAGACAAATACAATATAAGTGCCATGCAGGTAAGTCCGTAAAATTACATTAGAATCACGTAAAAAGTAGACTGCTCACTCACAATTAAGTTCCAGTTTCCACAGTTTACTATTCGATAGGCCTCTTATCTTCGAGTGACAAACGTAGTCATCAAAACTTTTTAGTTTTACTCTCTGGGTAACTCTGCAACTGTCATGGGCAAGCGAGCGTATTTTGTCCTTTTTTCATTTCATATCCTAACAAAATTCAAGGTGTGACCTTAAATTTAGTCACCAGCAAAACGATTATCGGTAGAATGATACTCAATGGTAGATGAACATTATCAAATGGAGCTCAACATCATAAACATTTTAAATGTAGCAGAATGAAGATAAGATTGTAATCAATTAAGGGCTACACATTAAATATCATAATCTCATTACATTAAAAAGCCAAGCTTCAACCATAAAGCAAAGCCCTAAATCCGTAACGGTATTCCCGGCGTTCCTTTCTCGTCAATTTATTCGGAAAATCTGAAATACGGCGTTTCATGTATGAAATTGCGAAGAAATTGCACTATAATTTCCACTTAAGCCTCTTACACCGTGCCCCTTACGTGGATGGTATGACTACGTGAGCACTTACGTGAAATTAGTCACACGGTCCACACCTCACGGTCTACGAGAAACGTTTACAAATATACATTTAAATAACTTTTATATGGGTGAGTTTTTCAGGTTGACTCAGATTCTTGGACTTGCGAATTTCAATAAGCTAAAAACGTGATTTCAATATTTTATTTTCTTTTTAGTTAAACTTGTTAATATCACATTGAGAACAAAATTTCTCAAATGATTGGGAATCGAATTCGCATCTCCCGGTTTTACGCATAAGAGATGCCAAACTCGACTGTGCAAAAATGTTCTAGTTGCATTACTTAAACAGTCATAGAGGTCAGTGCATGGTCATCAACTAATTATTTTCAAAAGACGTGCTTTTTCAAACACTTAACTCGACTCGTAATGATGTCGCTTTCCTTCTATATTTCGAAAAATACAAGCACTATCTTTTGCTAAACAAAAACTAGATTTACATATTCTTTTTTTTATTTTTCAAGTGCAAATCTTGTATATGTGATTTTTGTTTACCACGCGATAGTGCTTGTAATATTTATTATTAGTTGGATGGCTGACCGCTAGTGACATTACTACTAAGCGCTTCCGTGCTTCGGAGGGCACGTTAAGCCGTCGGTCCTGGTTGTTGTCTTAGGATGGCAGTCGTTATAGCATGGTGGTAGGTCATTTTGCGAATGCCTGATTAGTTAGCTACCATCCTCAAGTAGAAAATCTGTCACCAAGCACCTGACGGTGTGTTCCGGCAGCTGTCCAGTGAAATTTCAGGCACACGATACTTAGCAACTATGTCTCAAAGTGACGGGTGCAGTGCAATTCGTGACTTGTGATGAATTGCATCTGTTATAGGCAGAGGTTAGTCCGCTTAACATCTGGTGGGCCTCAAGCTTGTTCCGTCACAACAACATAAAAAAAACATGACCTTATGCGTACCGTATCGTACACTACAATAACCAACTGATTGGTTGTGAAATGTACATCAGGATATAGAGATTGTCGTTGAGATCCGACTTAAACGAACTGAACTTAGCAATATCTTGTTCGTCAAAATACATGAAAATACGTTTGCGATGCTCTATAAAAACAACAACATCCGGGACTCCTTCGACAATGCAATAATTGGACGCATGTCCTATCTTTACTGATGAAGCGTCCACGCTGCAACTACAAGCTACGAGCAACCATTGTTTACCTTGACGGCTCTTTGATCGGAGACTATCGCTTTAAGCCTCTAATGAACGAGTTTACTGAACAAACAGAATGGGTGACATGTTCCTGGATGACTGAGGCTTTAACTTGGAGAGTGTCACTTTAGTAGTACGGTCATTAGAATGCTAGTTAGTATTTGTTAGTAAAATAGATAAAGTGAGAAAACATTATTCAAACTTTAATTGTTTCTGTTGCTTACATTTGTGAAAAGAGAGTGAGATAACGCAGAACCAGTTCGCAATCCGCGTATTTGCCTGATGAAAAATGGATGTGATATTTGCACTGCAGCAATTGTGTGAACATTTTAGAATAGTACCTAGTTACGTACAAAACGTGGCATTCTAGCCCGGGATGCCGGGCTAGAATGTCGTTATGATATCTACCCGTGGGTGTCGTAAGAGGCGACTAAGGGTAACACACCAGAAGGTGGGCAGAAGCGCTTTCTGGAACTGATATCTCACACTGCGCTCCCCAAGACGCCTGCTAAGCGTGGGGATTTTTGCAAAACCCCCAATATGGGTGAGGCTGTGTTCAGCAGTGGACGATTCTCTTACGATTAACCTTAATACTGCTCTGTCATCCTGGTGTGACGGCTGGGAAGAACATTTCCTGTCTTTCATATTAGGGTTAAGGATTAGTTTTCTAACCTTAACACCGTTGAATAGTGTTTTCTTACGGTTTGTTATATGTTGTCTTTATTTTAAACAACATCTGTTGTATAAACTTATGTTGTATCTTCGAACTATACTAATTTTTATAATTAAACAGTAGTATATTGAAGAGGTGAGGAATGTAAAAATTTATACTGGTATTATTTTTATAGGAGCATTGACGCATGCTAAGCGAAAACATAGAAATTATTACGGATGGAAAAAGATAACTTCCAGCGGGACTTGAACTTTGTTAAAAATGGTTTCATCGATTTGGTGTTCAGTGTTGATCGTATATCAACCTACCAGCCTAAGTAAATAGCCCTCTGCTATTTGGGTAGATGTCGCCAACGTCAAAAAGACGTGTATTCAAACGGATGGAGAACTTTCGACTGTCCAGCGCCCGCTTCCATGGCACAATTGGTAGTGCACCAGGACGGTATTCTGGGGGTTGCGGGTTCAAGTCCCGCTGGAAGTTATCTTTTTCCATCCGTAATAATTTCTATGTTTTCGCTTAGCATGCGTCAATGCTCCTATAAAAATAATACTAGTCAAATTTAAAAATGGTTTCATCGATTTGGTGTTCAGTGTTGATCGTATATCAACCTACCAGCCTAAGTAAATAGTCCTCTGCTATTTGGGTAGATGTCGCCAACGTCAAAAAGACGTGTATTCAAACGGATGGAGAACTTTCGACTGTCCAGCGCCCGCTTCTATGGCACAATTGGTAGTGCACCAGACGGTATTCTGGGGGTTGCGGGTTCAAGTCCCGCTGGAAGTTATCTTTTTCCATCCGTAATAATTTCTATGTTTTCGCTTAGCATGCGTCAATGCTCCTATAAAAATAATACTAGTCAAATTTAAAAATGGTTTCATCGATTTGGTGTTCAGTGTTGATCGTATATCAACCTACCAGCCTAAGTAAATAGTCCTCTGCTATTTGGGTAGATGTCGCCAACGTCAAAAAGACGTGTATTCAAACGGATGGAGAACTTTCGACTGTCCAGCGCCCGCTTCCATGGCACAATTGGTAGTGCACCAGGACGGTATTCTGGGGGTTGCGGGTTCAAGTCCCGCTGGAAGTTATCTTTTTCCATCCGTAATAATTTCTAAATTTATACTGGTCTAGGATATTCTCACAATTTCTTTACGCTTTCCTACTTCATTATTTCCGGTCTCCGGGCAATTTGTACTAAGTGTCGGATGGGTCTTTACTAGAGCATTATTAACTTAGTACAAATTGCCATGAGATCAAAATTAATGAAACACGAGAACTTTTTTGACTATACAGAAAAAATGTTTAAAAAGCAATGGTGTTGATGTTTGCAAATAAATTTCCTTATCTTAACACTGCTATACAACCAGTAATATGGTTAGAATATATAATATATCTAAAAATATTCTTTTTGAATAAAAAGCACAACAAGTATTGTATTTACCCACACAGAAAAGTCGCATTTTTTATTTGTGCCGGCGCATTTTTTGAATTCAGAACAAAAAAAACGCTGGCTAAATTTCTCATTCGATTTAAGATGTCTTTCTTGGGTACAAATAGCCACATATGCATATACGTATTGATACATGCGGTAAAGCATTCATAACAGTATTGAGTTCGTCTGGACTCTGTTATTTTGATAATAAACATATATGAAAATGAATTCCAAAGGTTCCGCAAGTGGCACAGCTATTGATTGCACTTCGCCAGACCTAATAACAGAATCAAAATAAGCGAAACCTGTCTCCAGCGAAATCAAAATAAACATACGTAACGTAAAAAACTGGACCAAAAAGCAGTTTTTACTTGAAGCCCTAGATGAAATATAAATATATATATATATATATAAAATGAAAATTTAATTACATATGTCTCTGTTGCTATATATATATAATATAAAAAAAATACTTGTTTATTTTTATAGTATTGTGACGGAACTCGCACAGTATATTTATATATATATATATATATTATGTATATATACCGTGCAAGCCGTGTGGTGTGTCCCTGCTGCCAGAACAAGCCATTAAGCCGTTAAGTGCTTGGCGACAGATTTTATACTTGAGCTAGCCAGGCGAGCTTTAGCAAAAAGCCCATCCAACATACAAAGTTTTCGAAATCAACTGGAAATAAAACTGTTATATTTTTATGTTATTGTGATGGAACACGCCTTGAAAAATTGCATTTCGTCACAAATGACACCCTTAGGCATACGCTGTTGTAATACCACTAGTGGTCACCCATCTAAGTCATGTTAGCGTACGTTGCTTAACTATATTTGATCAGTTACGAACGACTAAACTAGCTATTACGCTACGAACGTTCCTATATATCTGATATTAAAATTTTAAACGTTAACTTGGTAGACATAATATCTATATAAATAATGTCTCCTTATATAGGTATGTGTCTAAAATAGAATGGATTATTTTCATTCCTTCCAGTTTTTACTAAGCAAATTGAAAATCTAAATTTCCCAATATAGACTTCCTATAATATTAAGTAAATGTTGGCCATAAACAAGAACCTGAACACACCTAATACTTTTTAGGTTTCCGTAGTCCTGACAAGGAACCCTTATAGTTTCGTCATGTCCGTCTGTCTGTCAGTCTGTCCGAGGTTTTGCTAAGAGACCATTTGTGCTAGAAAGCTGCAATTGTGTAAGGGTATGTAAACATATCACGCCGACAATGTTTTAAAATATTTTTTTTATTTTTTATTTAGTGTAGTTCCCATATTAGTGACGTGGGGATGATTTTTTTTTCATCGCCTATACCATCGTATAGGATATTATTTAATAGGTATTTTAAAAAAAATTAAGAGTTGTTAACACTATTTTTCGATTTAATGCTCCATTTACGAAATCTACTTTTAAGTGCACATTTTTGTTCCATTAGGGCCTCTCCCCCTCTAAAACCTAAATTGCTGGCTTGAAAAATCTGAAAAAATTCATGATGATAGTGCAGTTCATGAACTTTCAAGGAAAATTATAGCTGTGAAAACAACTACAAAAGAGGGGAGAGCGGGGTTTTAGCATCCCCCAGAGGGATAGGGGATTACGGAAACAATTTTTTTAAATAATGATAATTTAAAAAAATATGTGTATCTACATATATTGGAAGGACTTTAGATGTGGTAGGTATATGTAGATAAGACTGCTTGGAAGGTGGATGCTCCAATTCGCTTCTGTCACACCATTCAACCTAATCTAAGCCACCTGAATAATTCGCGGTCAGGAACAGTCAGACTTGTATTTTGAATCCATTAGGCTATGTCATGTACTTAGGAGACGTGTTATATACGCAAATCAAGGTTAAAATTAAAACTTCAATCACTTATTTCTCAAAAACTATTAATTTCCGTAAGATAAAATTTCGTGTAATTATTCAAAATAACTATAACTATCAGAAAAAGAAGAATGAAGATACATTGTGGTGTATACCGATTCTAAAGACGAGCCGAAGTAATTGCCTGTTTATAATGGGTACATTGAAACCTAAATTTAAAATAAAAATCTTGTGTACCAACAGCAATAAAATTCTAGGTTAGCCTGAACAACATCTTCGACCACATCATCACTTACCATCAGGTGAGATAGTGGTCAAAGGCTAACCTATCAGGCATAAAAAAAAAAAAAAAAAAAAAAAAAAAAAAATATTCAACGATGACCCGGAAGCGAATGCGTCGTGGCCTTGAAGAATGCGCCAAGGATGTGCGCGTGTGCATTGTCACCCCCCGCCAACACCTTATACCGATTTTCAAAAAGCGTTTGATAGAGTGGACTAGACTACTAGATAAAGGAGCTCATGATGGTATTCGAGGTTATTTATGGCGCTGGTTCAAATATATCACTAACCATTGTCAAAAAGTAGTGATCAACGTTGGTGGCTTTGAATGAGATGTGGTTCCAATTAGCTCTGGGTTTCCCCAAGAATCGATATTAGGCCCGTTACTTTTTATCTTATTCATAACTGATATTGAGAAATGTTTTAAGTTTTGTGTTGCTAATTATGCCGATGACCTGAAAATATATAATTTTATATATACTTACCACCTTTTTTTATAAATATTCCTCAAAATTCCAACAGAATCTTAACAGATTTTCAGCGTATTGAGTTAAAAATAACAATGTTAAATATAATTAAATGTAAACATAAAAACTGGAACCTTGACAAAGTTCCAGTCATAAAGGATTTTGGACTAACATTACATAGTAAATCAATCGTTGATGTAATTATTCATAATGTATGTAATGTAATAGCACGTTTTTTTTAATATGTTTAATATAATATGTGTCATAAGGTTATGTAGTAACTTCAATAACGAAGTTACGTATTTACTGCAATGACTTATAGATTGTCTAAAAGCTTTTATTGTAGTTACAGCAGTGTTCTATATAGTTTGTAGTATTTTGTTAATAAAGGCATACCGCCGGTGAAAATATTAACGTATTTATTCTTATATAAGTCACTGGTTCAATCTCAGTTGGTATACGCTATGGCAGTGTGGAACCCACTTTTATTTTTTTATTTATAAATTAACCTACACTCCACAGACTACAGGGTCCGTGGCTTTTTTTAATAGTGACATTTTTTTTTTAATTATTACTACATATAACAAATAGAAAACATACAACATTCTAAGAGGGAACAGTGCTAAAACAAAAGTTTTTTTTCCGGTAAAGTCATTGGCACTAGCATTCAGAGCAGACCGGTGTTCTCTAGCAGCACCTGCTCACGAGTTGACGCATGTGCCAGCCATCACCTTCCTCAACCATTTCTGAGGGAAGATATAGAAGCCGGCGTACCGCAGGGAAGCTGCATTGCACCGTTCTGCTACGCGTGGTATACCGACGACATCCCTGTCATTAGGCACGCAAAACTCGCACTCTATGCGGACGATGCAGCTTACTTCACGACGTCCATAAAGCGTGAAAACGCCGCAAAGCGACTACAGCCTACGCTAGACGCCCTACCGGACTGGTTGAGAAAGTGGAGGTTGTCTGTCAATGTCAAGAAGACTCAAGCCATAGCCATAGGCTGCAAGAATCCGCCACCTCGCCTAACTCTACAAGGAGAGCCGATAGAGTGGCAGAACAATGTGAGATACCTCGGCGTGACCATTGACAGACGCCTCAACTTTCACCACCACGTCGACGAAGTAATAAACAAGGCAAGAGTAGCCAGCTTAAAACTGCGCCCTATCCTTCAATCCAAACTGAAGATAAACACGAAGCTGATGGTGTACAAAGCATATGTGAGATCGCGCATAACTTATGCGGGGCCGGCTTGGTACGCCTATGTCGCTGAATCTAACAGAAACAGATTCCAGCGCATAGAGAATGGATGCCTAAGGAAGATAGTAGACGCGCCCAGATACGTGCGGAACTCTACTATATTCAGAGATCTCAAACACGAAGACATAAACAGCTTCATCCGAAGATTAGCTACCTCTATGTTCGCGAAAGCGGACAAATCAAGCCTGCCTCACATTAGAGGCATTGCGCCTCTACACGCCAGACATCAGTGCAACAAAACACTCGAAGCCTTACATTAGAGAGCTCATACTACCAAAAGAAGCCGACGAAAGAAAAGATGCCGCGACCAATCCGGCGATACCCCCAGTGGGCAACGCCGTGGTCGCTGATCGATCCGCTGGGCTTCCCACCAGCGGGATCAACCTGGCGCGGCCTGATCGCCCAGGCACCTACTGCTCACTGGGCGGTAGGTCCGGTGAGGTCTAATGGTATTCACCAACACGAAAACTGCTCCGTAGTTACAGAGCAAGAAGAGCCGAAGCAAGAGGGCACAGCCCTGAAGCTTCTACCCCAAGCGCAACTCGCGCCTGTGATGAAACCACGAATGAATGAGGGAAGATGGCGACCCGACACACAACACCGCCACTAGGCAACACCTTTATGTGAGAATGACCGCTCTGGATACCTGTGCCAACGATTACAATTATTACACATATTTATAATTTGGGACTACAATAAAATTGTATATATTAAATCACATACAGAAAATATTTTTTTGTCATTCTCACACGTCACATTTTAACAGGGTCTCCATTACTACGCTGTTTCGAACTTTGATCGCCATTTTGAGGTTGTAATCATGGATAGCTTATTTTGGTGTCGCAACCATCGCCTTCCTAACGAACCGTCCTATGGCGTGTTCTTCGTCATCTGCGTAGTATGTGAAGGTTCCAGTATGCCGGGAAACTGCAACGACTGCGCGCGGGATGCTTACGTGCTGCTCTTGGTCTTGATGGCGATGACCGACTCGTATGTCAGTCCTTGCGCTACGTGGATGGTAAGGGTGCGTGATCCGTACTCTCCGTAGCCCTGGCTTGTTAGGGTCTCCTTTTCTTCCTGGGTGTGAACCAGGAATAAGGTGTTGTGGAGGGATTTCGGAATTTTCGCACCCGTGTACTTTTCAAGCTTAAGTGACTTAATACGGGGAACGTAATATGGAACCCACTTTACAAATGTCGTAATAATGATATTAAAAAAATTCAAAAGAAATTTTTACGCTGTATGTATAAAATTTTTGATTTAATTAAACCAAATAAAAAGCTGCTACGCAAATATTATTAGAATAATCTACAGGAGACAAGAATTAGATGTTATACTTCAGTATGACGTATGTCATAATAGATATGACTGTACAGAGTTGGTCGATGAGCTTCGGTATAAGGTGCTTTTTAGACCTCATCCTTGTCGTACACAAGAAGTGTTTGCTGTTGTTCCCGCCTGTCGTACCAATGCTGGTCATCGATCACCATTGTGTCATATGACAGAATCCTATAATACTAGTTTCAATTGTATAGCCATTTCACGAGCAGGTGAGTTGTTTTAGGCCTTTGTTGAATCTGCTCGAAGGTAGCCTCAATAATCACTCGTGATGATCTTCCTTTTTGTACGTTGTAAATCAACTTAACCCAACCCTGCTCGTTTAAATACTAAGACTGGAAGCCATATCCTATGTAATACTACCTATAGATATAGTGTGATAGCCCTTTTATAAGCTTACTTGCAGGAATTTTCAAACTATAATTGAAATAATAACTTAGCAGCAATATTTTACTTCTGACAGGAAGATTGTGGAAGAGATAAAAAGAACAACAAAATCGTTATATATTATGATAACGGGCTAATACGGAACCCTAAATTGCGCGTGGCCCGACACGTGCTTTACAATTTATTTTAATGATAATAATAATAATATTTATTTGCCAAAGTTAGAATGTACAAAAGATACCTAAGTAATTCTATTACTAATTAAAACTAAAATTATACAAACATAGCTCCTTCCCCGGTTTACTGCACCAATTTATTTAATAAATTAATATGACGTTTACGTTTAAGCGCACAGAGAACAGAATTTGCCTTTGTTGCATACTAACAAAAGGGCAGAGAAGCCTTTGGTATAGTGAATTTTAATCTTTAAACGAATTTATCGAAAAATTCTGCGGCATTTTAGTCACACGCTCGACTCTGTAAGCAGGGTTGTCAACTGACTGGCAAAATTATTCTGTAGCTGCTATATAAAAAAGTTATTACAAGAGACTACCAAAAAATATATTTTTTGTCTATAATTTTAAAGTTTATTTTCGAATGAATGAGTGAAGCTCATCACTTATGGTAGGTAGTAAGTATAAGAGATTTATTTCACTTTATTTGTACATACATACATATACATAAAATCACGCCTCTTTCCCGTAGGGGTAGGCAGAGACCACGGATTTCCACTTACTACGATCCTTACATATCTCTTTCGCGTCATCTACACTCATCAATCTTTTCATACATAAGCGTCGGTTTAGGGTACTCTTGACCTGGCCTTTTTTCAGAACGTCTTCAATCTGATTTCGGAATGTTCGCCTAGGTCTTCCCCTTCCAAAACTTCCGTTCTCTTGTCCCATGTATATCTGTTTAGTCATTCTTATTTCATTCATTCACTCCACATGTCCAAACCATCTTAACATACCTTTCTCGATTTTTGTCACTACATCCTCATTCACACCACATCGTTCCCTTATCACACTATTCCTTATCCTGTCACTCCGTTTGACTCCAATCATGCTCCTCAATGCTCTCATCTCCACGGCATTTATTGTACTTTCATGCTTTTTCTGCCACACCCAACTTTCACTACCATACATTAGTGTCGGAACCAACACTCCCCCATGAACAGCCAGACGAGCCTTTTTAGACACCTTCTGACGGTTCATAAACGCGTGCAATGCTCCGTTTACCATATTTCCAGCGTTCGCTCTCCTTTCTATATCTTTTTCACACTCACCATCTTTTGTAAGCATGGATCCCAAGTATACAAACTCTTTCACTTGTTCCACTTTTTCACCTCCGATCACAATATTGCAATCGGTCACTCTATCATCTCGTTCAAACACCATAACTTTCGTCTTACTAACATTTCTCATTCCCTTTCTTTCTAAAGCCTCATGCATAACATTTACCATCTCCTGCAACTCTTTTACCGACGACGCAAGTATTAGTTGGTAATCAGCGTAGAGAAGACATTTGATGCGTAACTCGTTCATTCTTAATCCACATTCACTGTCTTTCAGGTTTGTCAAACAGTTATCCATGAATAAGTTGAACAGCCACGGTGACGCTACACATCTTTGTCTAACACCTTTTTCGATGTTAAACCAATCAGTGTTTGTCCCATTTATCCTAACGCAAGCACTGGAATCCTTATAAAGGGATTTCAGCGCTAGGATCAGGTTATCATTCAGCCCATGCATAGACAACGCTGACCACAGTTCGTGCCTACTCACCCTATCATAAGCCTTTTTTAAATCTACGAAAGCGCAATAGACCTTTTGGCTTTTCGCCAAGCATTTTTCGGCTATGCATCGTAAAGAAAAGACTTGATCATTCCCTTTCTAAACCCTGCTTGTGCATCCCACACTTTCTCATCTGTCTCTTTTATCACCCGTTCAATCAATACTTTCGCATATAGTTTACCGACGACGCTGAGGAGGCTGATTCCTCGGTAATTCTTGCAGTCTTGTTGCGACCCTTTTCCTTTATAAAGCGGCACAATCACAGCCTTGCACCAGTCAACTGGTACACGTACGCTCCTCCAACACATATTAAAAAGGCGGTGCAACAGACTAGCTACTATGTCTCGCCCAGCTCTCAGCATCTCGACTGACACTCTATCATGCAGCCTTTCCAAATTTCATACCCTGTAACGCTTTCAAAATCGCATTCATACCTATTTCATTTTCATCATCACTACTATTCATATAGGTTTCCGGAACCTGGTCCAGTGTTCCCTCTCTTTCAAATAAACTTTCAAAATATTCTTTCCATCTTTTCAACATACATTCTTCTCCTTTTATAATGCTTCCATCATGACCCCTGATTTGATTTAGCTCTGAGTTTGTGTTTTTGCCTCGAGCTGTTCTTATGGATTTCCAGAAAAATTTAACATTTGACTGGAAATCATCAGAAAGCCTTTTGTCAAACATATCCTTTCGTTCATCTTTCTTTCTGCACACAACTTCTTTAACTATCTTTTTCAATCTCTTATAATCCTTCCTTGCTTCACGTACATCACCATGCGTTGCCATTTGTACTTTTTGGTTAGCTTTTGTTGCTAACCAATCCAGCCATGCTTTTTTCTTTTCATCCACAGCCTTTTGCACTTCTTGATCCATCCACACGTTCCTTTGCATTTTTCCTTTTCGCCTTTTAGAAATTCCACACACATTGATGGCAACGTCTACCACTTCTTCCTTAAATTTCATCCACAATTCTTCAATTTCACTTATCTCTTCCAAACCATCAAGCCTTTCTCGCAGCTTTGTAACATACTGATTCTTAACATCCTTCTCTTGCAAATTTTCAACTTTCACTCGTTCCAAACAATTCTCACTTGTAGGAGCACGCACTCGGTGTCACCATCGATTAAAAAGGCCATTTACACGTGTTACCACTAAGTAGTGGTCTGAATAGATGCCGACTCCGCGGTACGCCCGAGTGTCTAATATTTTTGTCCTCAGCCTTTCATCCACAATCACAAAGTCAATCATACTTCTTGAATCACCTTCTTCCCTTGTATACAAATGGATCTTTTTGTGGTCAAACATTGTGTTTGTCAGGCAGAGATTCCAGATACAAATCTAGCAAACTTAGTCCATTCTCATTCACTCGTTCATCCCCAAAAGCACCAAGAACCCTTTCATATCCATCTCGCTTTATTCCTACCCATCCATTAAAATCTCCTAACAATACAATCCTTTCATTATCTTTATATAATTTTAAAATATCGTGCATACTGTCCCAAAACTCTTCTCTTTCTTTTTGGACTATTGGGGACTTTCTCGATCCCATGTCCGTCGGTTCATAGACACCGACCACAAAAAGTCGAGTAAGTCCAACTTTAAGCCTCACCCAGAGAAGTCTTGGGCTCACGTATTCATACTCGATCATACATTCATTCATTCGTGCAGAAAGGATCACACCAACGCCTTGACAGGCTCTGTTAGTTATCGGTACTCCAGACCACAGTGCCGTATAAAATCTGTGTTTGGTGGTGTTACATCCTTTCCGCTTCGTCTCATTCACACACAAAACATCTATGCGTCTTTTATCCATCATCTGGCATACTTCATCCACTTTACTGTCCATTCCACCCCTTACATTCATCGTAGCAAAGCGGCTCTCCGTGGGCCGCTTTCCGCCCCCGCGAGGAACTAGACGTGATGGGTGGCGAACCTCATCGCCGCCATTTGGGATTTTATTGAAAAAATTGAAATCTATGCGGTTCCCACGAGTAGCTAGGGAAAAAAATAGGTCCATCTTGACAGAGCCCCGCATGCCAGGATAAGGCTAGCTGTTTTCTGGATTCGCCAGGTCCCAGGGCAATTTGGCACGCTTGAGACTAGGCACGCCCCTAGCCACGCATCCATAGGCACGGCAGACCCCAGATTGGCGGGAAGGGAAGGAAAAAGGGAAAATGGAAAGGATTAGTGACGAGGAAAGGTGGGATTTTATTGAAAAAATTGAAATCTATGCAGTTCCCACGAGTAGCTAGGGAAAAAATAGGTTCATCTTGACAGAGCCCCGCATTCCAGGATAAGGCTAGCTGTTTTCTGGATTCGCCAGGTCCCAGGGCAATTTGGCACGCTTGAGACTAGGCACGCCCCTAGCCACGCATCCATAGGCTCGGCAGACCCCAGATTGGCGGAAAGGGAAGGAAAAAGGGAAAATGGAAAGGATTAGTGACGAGGAAAGGATGTCTATGAGTTTGGGTAGGAAATAGGTATGTAGGACACTACTACCTTGGAAGGGTATTGGTAGAGGTAGTAGCAGCTAGGACGCCGGGGTCGCATACCCGCATACCACCACAATCACCGGACAGGCAACTGTGGTAGGTATGTCCCTGACGATTATTATCGTTCAACAGATGATTAATCACATAGTATGAGATTCTTCTCCTTCTTCGTGTCGACGATTCACATTTTGATAGATGACTGCTAGTACTGGGCGGTAGCCACCCCAAGAGTAGAGGCCTCGTACAGGCCAACCAAAGTGCAAGCATTGGGACACTGACGGCTGGACAGCAAGTGACGCATCTCCTATGCAACGCCACAACTACATTTGGTTCCTACGCCCAACCCCTATTTGGCTATATTTAATAGTTGAATAGACTATTATTATTATCCGGCCACCTTGTATCGCTGTTATTTCAAGTATTGTATGTTATTTGTAACTAGATAATATTTTACTGCTTGGTATTTTCTTTAGTCACCTCTTACAATACTTACAGGAGGAGATGGGTGATAACATTCTAGCCCATAGTCTCAGCTGAGAGAGCACACCGTTAGGTTTTGATGATGATGATGACAGGGATAGCGGTGGATGGCCAAGATATTTTATGTGTTTTACACTTTCATTGCCCGCTACGGATCCTGCCAAACCTTGGACTGGCTCTCTGTTTCTGAGCCGTATCGATCATTTCAAGATTCATTATGTGTAAGCACGACAAAACGAGACTGCTTTAAATATCAATCATCTAAAAACAATTTAATAAGCAAGCAATCGTGTCATGCTTATTATTCCATACAGGTCTTATTCTTACATTTGATTACGTTGTTCAACTGCCACCGTGAAACTACCCCGTCCAAGTAAAGAAACTCTTGTAAAATCTTAATAACGCTTCCCGATCCAATAGGCAATATATGCTTGTATCTTTTTATATGTATTAGCCAATTTACTTCAAATTAAATTTTTCACTGCTTGCACGTTTACTTCCATAACAGCCGTCAAAGACCGACCACTCATTTTTATTTACCTTTAGAGTTAGTCGACCGCGACTAAATTCGTTTTGTTAGCGGTACACGGTTGCACTTTAGCAGGGATTCGCGCTAAAGTGCAGATCTATTTTGCACTGATTATTCATGAAAATGTTGAATTTGAAATATAACCTTTTTTTACGTTTAATATTGATATTTACAATAAATTAAAACTAGCTAGTCATAAACAAAAAAGTCATCATCGGTGGCTTATAATTAGCAAGGTTTAATGATATTTATTCTAAAAAAAAAGCATATAATATTATCTATTTTTATAAGTGAAATAGACGAGACTCTCTTATCTATATATATATATATACACCGTGTCCCAAAATTCAACGATAAGCCGGCATCGGAGCATGGACCTACTCATGACTCCTCGGAAATAAATAAAAAAAAAATTATAACTGTTTTTTTTTATTAATTACAGAGACTTTTATAAATTTCATCGATATTCGATACCCATTATGCTATTTTCAACTACCATGACCACAATTTTTGACATATTTTTGATATTTTTTGTGCATTAGCAACCTAAGAAGGACGGCTATCTACCACAATCCTTTAAAATTACAGGAAGTCTGTAGTTATTTTACAAAAATCAGTAAAAAAAAAAATTTTTCTTATAATTTTCATAGATTTTAACATTCTATGCACTTTCTATAGTCTGGGTTAAAAAAAAAAGTATGGACACTACCATGGCAAGTTTTATTAAAAGTTGGCGCAACTTTATAAAAGTCTCTGTAATTAAAAAAAAAAGAGTTATAATATTTTTTTTTTTTTTCCCGAGTAGTCATGAGTAGGTCCATGCACCGGCATCGGTGCATGGACCTACTCATCGTTGAATTTTGGGACACGGTGTATATAGCTAGTTTTACAGTACGATCCAAGCTTACGACATCACTAATGAAGTCAAAGATAAGCGTCATTACCATAATTCTGACATAATTCATAATATTATATACATATATATCAAATATTAATTTCCAAGTAACTTACTGATTGATTCGAAGCCTGTGGCTTCCTTCGATTCTATTGTCGCGGTCTTGTGATCTAAAGCCCTTCATTACTTAGTCTAGTTTAGTTGCGCGATATAAATTGAGTTTCAAACTAAGGATTTAATCAAATGAATTACATGAGGACTTAAATATTGAATGGTCGGCACTACTAATAAATATCTTTTATGTGATTTTTTTTTGCCATGGTCTTTAGGCAACATTGCAGGAGGATGACATTTTTGAATTATTGAAATAAGATCTAAAAGAATGAATACCTAATTCAGACCAAATATAAAAAGTTTAAGATGCGGAATTGTTACTAGATATATTTTTTAGTGCTTTAACCTTTTAATAGCACAACAAAGAGGGAAATCTTCTAAATATTATTGCAAGGCAATAGAAACAGCCAGGCATTCACTGTAAGGACGCTAGGTGCTTCTTACTTGGGGTTCATTACTCACTTCACTACTAAAAAGTTTCTATAAGTCATGCGAGCACCAATCGGTCTCTTGGTAGCAAGAGCACAAAAAGGATTTATCGTGAACATAATTCAAGTCCACTTTGTTATTAACGAATTAGCTATAAAATCGGAAATCAGTCCTCTCAATCCTAGGTATTGGTTTCGATTAGGTCCATATGAACACACCAGAAGGTGGGTAGCAGCACTTTCTGAGAAACTGATATCTCGCGCCTGCCAAGCGTGGGTATTTTGGCAAACCCTCCCATATTGTTCTAGGTATTGTTGTATTAGGCTGTGTTTAGCTGCAGTGGACAATCCGGCTGATAAAGTACAGTATCCATATGAAAAACATTATTAAATATTTTAGTAAATAATACGGGATAACTCACGTAAATAAGTCAGATAGCTCCGACTATAGTTTCAACCACATCCGGTGGTCTTTTTCAAGGAGAGCTTGACGTCCGCCCGCGTTGACGTCTCGCTGAGCAGTGCTCAGTGAAAACCACGTTAGTTTTTATAACAAAATTATTAAATATCCGAGAATCACATCAAAAAATGCTTAGAATACAATATTTTCGTCTAGGGCGGGGTTTTAACCTGCATCTTCAGGTTATACGCACGAGATGCGCTTTCAACCTTTGCCAATATAAACAGTATTATATAAGCAGACATGTTTTGGTGCGCTAATTGTTTTAAAGTGTCATATGGGACGCTGCTGCTGAAGACTTCTAACTTTTACTTCATCTGTGAAAAATAAATGAAAATCCTCATACTCTCGTAAAAGGTGAATTCCATTAGACGTAATTAGCCACATTGCTAGACGTATCAAGGTCTGAAAAGCGGTCAATCATCGAATCAATTAATTATACAGCTAGTTCCTTTATTTGTACACTACTTGTACAAATAAACAGTTGAAATAATTTGACCCAAAAACTGGACGCTCTTAAAGCATTATACAACGTAGAAAGAGTTTTTTTCTTCGTTGCAACTCGCTCCACAGTTCAAATGGCAAAGTTTTGGTTTGAGACAAGCCGACCTAAGTGCACTTTGTCACTTAAATTGGAAAATATTGTTCTGGGAGAAACACTCTAGTAACGGTTTCCGACTCTATGTCACTATTATTTTGTACGGTTAAAAAGAAAATCGGATAATGTTGTATAAGCTTATGGGAACTATTTATTGTTCTGCTATGTTATCTGAATGTATACTAAAAAGAGGCGTATGTAGGAACATCGCATGTAGTAAACATGCATGTTTTTATATGGCGTAACTTAAATGTAGATGTAGAGGTGAGAAGATTAGGAATGGTATACCAAATGAAACTTATTGGAAGCGCCAGTAAGAGAAATAGTTGAAAAGTATTAAATAGTAAAACGTAGTATGCAGGTCATGACGTTTTGAGAAAATCTTGAAAAAACTTTCCATAGATATTTTTTAACGACAGCACAGTATGATTGTTTGCTGACATAATGACACAATAATGGTGTGGATGGATTACATGTTTTTTTTTATCATGAAGTTAGGAGAATTAGCTCGCCTGATGGTAAACGTTAAGCCGCATTACAGTTGCATTACCACCGTACTTATTCTACTTGAGATTGATTCTACATTGCACTGCGCTCTTCACACCGAGACGTTAGTTCTTATGTAGCCCAGTAATTTCTTTGGTTACAGCACCTTTTAAGCTTAAACACAGTAGTGTTTGCATACTGAATAATTGTTTATCTATTAGCGTATATAAAAGGCGTTAGTATTGAGACGGTACCTACTTGTAAAATATCGGAGAAGAAGAGGCATATATGTCTTGCTAGGTATGTACTGTTGTTAATATGCTCTTGATGAGGGACCCGTGGAGTGCCGGGTTAGAATGCTTCCCGTGGGTGCCGTAAGAGGCGACTAAGGGAAAAGTGCGCCTAATGAGCAGCATACCACTTTTCATGTTAATGTGAGTAGGGTGTTGTGTGCATTTGACGCAGAACAGGACTGTATACCATCTTAGTGCCTTTCCTGGCTTTCATACAATATGTTGTTATGTCCCTGTCTTTTAAGTTGTCAGCGTAAACATATTATTTGTTAGGGGAAGCCTGTTTTGTATATTATGCAATTGAAAATTTTGGTTATCTAGATGCTTCAATTGTAGTAGCTTTAATCTATATCTATACTAATACCATAAAAACTAAAGATCTGTAGTTTTGAATTTTTGTATATAACGAATAAACTTTACAAACTACTTCGGACGGATTTGAAAAAATCTTTCGCCACTGTCCATGATGAATGTATGAAAACTTCGATAATGTAATCCAAAGTGTGAAAATATACCAAATAATTCTTTATATTCTCGATCGATAATTCCAATATTTTGTTTATATGTTAAAAATTATTGCTCCGATCGCGTTTAAATAAATGGGAAACGATCGAGGATCGCAGACTGCGTGTATTGATGTGTGAAGCCTGTAAAACTTTTAATATAATCTTATTCGGTAATATTCTAATTATGAAATGAACAGACTTTTATTGGCATATTTTCATTACATATTTTTTTAAGTAAATCGAAAAGTTAAATTAAAGCATTATTCTTCTAATAAAACAATGCTTTAAGAATTTAATTATTAAAGTACAATGTGTCCCGACCAAGGAGGTTTCAATTCATTTTAAGTACACATTATCTGTGATGAGCGTGCTGCCACGCAACGCGCTGGTTCCAATAAATCTAAATATTTACGTACGCTGCGGAAATTCTTGACAATACGCTAAAGTGGTAAGCTACAATTTTATAGAGGACATTAATATCTGCAAAAACGTCTGCAATACCATATGTCCAAATGTTACAGTTATATCACAATAAATACTTTTTATGTAAGAAAGAAAGAAAGAAAAGAAGTTTATTCAATACTACAACAAAAATATTATAAACTATGTGATTCAATTTATATTTTTTGTTAAATACCCGTGCAAAGCCGAGGCGTACCGCTAATGTTATGTAAAGTTCATAGAATTTTGTTAGTAAAGGCATTATCCTAACATATCCCAGAGTTAACCAAAATACTAACAACCTAGATTTAATTAGTTTGAAACTTTGATCAAAACCAACCAACAATTTTCGTATTTTATGGGCTTTTGCAATGCGAATCCATAAAATTGAGGTCCGACACGCACTTGTCCAGATTTTTATATAAACTACTACTATGTTTAAAGTTACTACAACTTTTAAATATTTTTTTAACTGTCTGTATTCCTTTATTAACAAAAGCTGTAGTGTTGTAAATAGTTCGTAAATTACAGCTATTACAATACAAGCATTTAGAAAACGTACAAGTCATTGTAGACTCACAATCAGTCCAAATGCTCCAACTCACTACCAGTTGGCAGCGTGCCCAGCATGCTGGCAGCATTGCCCCGTTAATGCTTATTCTTGTAGCCAAATAGGTGCCAGCATTTTGATCATGCGTCGCATAGACCAAACGCTCTGATAAGTTTTGTATAATACGATGAGCTCCCGGCCCCCATGGACCCAACGTCTCTACACCAAACGGCTCAAATATGTAACCACTACCGAGGTTAGCATACGCGCGCCGCTTGAGTTCCTCCGCCATAGTAGCCGTGACACAAGCACTCACATTGGTTACAGAAATATATTTTTTTTTACCTTCAAATACTTCAACGCTCAAAAGTGTGAAATAATTTGTTGAAGTCGGTGGCATGATAATTTAAAAGTACCTATTATCACAATATTAAAAAAGAATTATCATTATCGGTTTATCAGTCAAAAGTTCTGAAGAAACAAACATAAAAATAAACAGATGATTTAAGAAACTCCTCCTTTTTTGAAGTCGGTTAAAAACAACAATATCGTTACACTCGTTCTATACAAATGTTTTACATTTAACTGCAACAAAACTGTTTTTACTTCATTTTACTGCTACACTGATTTTAGATAAAACAAAAAAAAATCTACTGTATAAATGAAGCATAAACAGTTTTTTAACTCGGGCTTAAAAAAAAATTATACAAATAACACGAGTGTAGTTCTAGGTTAGGCCTGAACAACATCTTCGACTGCATCATCACTTACCATCAGGTGAGTAGTGGTTATAAGCTAACTTATCAATAGATAAAAAAAATTGTTGAGTTGAGCTGCGCAACTTTTGGTATTATTACACGCTATGGTACGTTGCGGATTGGGTGTACCTAAGTAAAGGTAAATTTTTGTTTGTGAAAATTCCAATATTTGTGTTATATTAAAAATACTATTGCTCCGATCGCTCTCAAATAAAAGAGAAACGATCGAAGATCATATAAAACTTTTAAAAATTAAGTTATTATTACCAAAACACACAAAATTTTGAATTAAATTAACAAATAAAATCACATTTATTTACTTTTAAGCTATTTAAACCTATTGACTTTCAAATTTTTATTACTTTGAGTCAGAGGTCTAACTCTGTTTTGTACAATTACCGATATAACACACTTTTTTTAACCAACCTTCAAAAAAAGAGGAAGCTCTCTATTCGACGGTGTCTTTTTTTTAATAATTTAAATTTTTATATCTACGCATAGCTTTTTAATGGGTCATTCAATCGCAATAACTCCTTTCTTGTTGGGTAGAGTATACCGCAGTTGCTCCTTTTTAAATTTTATTAATATCGGCGACTGTCAATCAATCTTGTAAGCAGTATCTATTATTGAAAAGGGTGAAAAAAAAAATGGAACGGACTTGCAAAATTAAAACGTATGACTGTGGAAGTCGGACCATGAAAATGAGACAGAGTGTTTTAAGTCAGCATGGATTCTAAAATTTATGAAATAACTTATAACATAAATTTTAGTGTTGGAAATCAGTTCTGTTTTTTTCTTCCTTAATAAATGATTCTTAGTTAATATATATATTTTTAAGTACTGTTTTTGTGTTTTTCACATTATAATAATATATATTATATATGTTTACCGATAACAGTCACATGAGGGATTGAATACGTCGATCTGGATCGAATACGTGCACGCACGAAGCACGTAGACATTGCTGGGCTTGCTTCGATGCCGTTTTTGAAATCCAGGTGCTTTGATACAAGCACCTGGATGAATCTTGTTTTAAAAATTCAGTAGCAGTCCGGAGTCAGGAACTGAGCCCAATAATGGTGTATATGCCGGGGCGTGGTTAGAACGAAGGTACTGAAGGGTAGAGCTCAGATAGGGTAAACGCTCAATAGGTTCGTTGAATGTCTCGAAGGGGCTCGGTGCATTGTGGCACTGCCTATTCACTTATTATCGATAGGCACTGGTTTCCTTTAGGTACTGGATTTTGAACACTGTGGCTAATCATGATAACTTTGACTGCGTCGACAATAGGAATGGCCAGACACGATGCGTACTGGGCGAGGTCTGGAGGGGCAGGGGTGTATCAGGAAAAGATAGGAGATGTCAAGAGAAGGTCATTAGGAATGAGTCACATCGCAGAGCGTAGATACATAGATGATGACAATTTTGGCGGCTATAAGTGGCAACATGCTCACCCCTTTCTGCTTGGGACCATAAAGAATTCAGAGAAACGTGGTGCTTAGACACCTTTGCCACCTCTTTGGAAATTTATAGGGGTATAAATATATTGTATATTTGTATAATATTTGATATACAGATAACTGACATAAGAAACTAATCCAGATCATTACAATATTAGAACGAGATGAAAAAGTCATGTGCGGGATTCGAACCCGCGCCATTCACTCCTATCGCCGGAGTATGCTCTAACCGCTTATCCAACATAACACCATGACGTATGACTATAATTGGCATTTCATTCTTAACCATTGTGTGGGGACAAACCGACATCTATAATTCATCTTACGTTGTACTACAAACAATATTTTTTTTCCAATTAGCTTTAAACTTGTTTTTAGTTGTGATCCAGATTAATTGAAAAACACTATAGAAAAGCTATTATATTTCAGATATTCCTTTACTTCTTTTATGTTTCTATGAGGCAAGATAAATCTATTGTTAATATATCAAATGTATGTGGCCTGTACGTATTACGTGTGTGCTGATTTTCCACGCAAGCAGTCACCCCTATTATCAGTTCAGTCGAAAACGTTCACATGGCTTTAAATTATTACACGCAGTTCAGAAGCAAAAAGGGCATAAGAGCAATGAGTTATTCTACTGATATGACAGAGACCAGACTTTTGCAAAAAATGACCTCTATTTTTTATAATAAAAATATTTCTCCCGCTGAAAGCTTTTCCAGCTAAGTGAACTCATGATTGTACTTACATTTATGAAATCATTTTCGTAGCAATAAAATATAACAAGAGTTTCAACTGAAATTCTATTTTTATGTAGTTTCGTTTTTTATAGAATTTTTTTATTGGACCAACTTGTTTGTACATGGTTGTTATTTAAACACAACCTGGTGGTTGACTACCTCATAGGAGGTGTGGTTTAAGTGTCCATTTGAAATCTTGAGGTTCTTGGTTTAATCCTTGGATTGCATAGTTATTGGAGTTATCTGGCAAAGAAACTATTATAATAGTCCATCTATTATAATAGTTTCTTTGTCCACATAATGCCCGCTAGATGATAATTGTTCTACATACATGTCACATAAACATGTTTTCACAAAAAGTTCTCAGATATGTCTGAAAACTTCTTCAGAGATGTACAGTTTGTAATAGCGTTCTAAAAAACCGCCCTAAAAGTTAATGACTTAATTGCAGTACAGGAGTTCTTGGACCAAAATATAACTACTAGGTCTCAGCCCTGAAAAAACTAGTTCCACATATCACGAAAAAAACTGTTCTGCCGTAAAAAAAAACACTATGAAGATGATATTTTGGGTGATTCCTCATGCTATTACGAGTTTGCGTACACAGGTAGGTACGCAAGAACATAGGTATGTAGGTATACGCACACATAGGTAATGTTCTTTTTAAATTCGGACATATAATGACAGACAGACAAGTTACTATTTATGAAGTAACAGAATATATGAACAATATTAAGTGAAGTCTGAATTATTAGTGTTAACGTGCCGTATAAGCTGTTAATCGATCTGAGTTTTTCAATAAATCGTATATAATATAATCATTTTTTAGTTTCAATTGTGAAATATTACTGAAAAGCTTATTTTGCGATTATTATATAAATATTGAACTATTCAAATATGGTAAATTTTGGTTCCACAGTCCTTCAATAAATATTTGATTGATCAATATTTTGTTTTCAGTCCAATCATTAATGATACAAAAAAATCTATAATCAGTATCACTTCCTTTTGATTATAACTTTATATTTAATTTTAAAATACCCTGGCCTGTATTTTTTTTCGCGTCGTAAAAGTTTCCATTTTGTAATATAATATTGATTTAACACAGATTTTCAATATCTTTTCATTTTTAATGGTAATAATTTTCCAACTTAGGCACTCAATAAGCACATAAACTTTTAACGCTACTGACTGTATTTGTCCGCTATTATTTTTTTCATCATAGGTATAATAAAACTCACAAAGGTCATAATAGATGTTCTGTATATTTCATATTTCGCAAAGTTCAAACCTGAAACAAAACCAATCTGGCAACATATTGTTTGTTTACAATTTGCGAACTAACTGGAACAGCTTAATAGAGAAGTAAGAGCTAGATTCCAATATTGGATTCAGTTTGCAGTTGTATTAAGTTTTCCAAAATGTTAGCGAATCTAAATGATAAATAAAATATAAGGATAAAAGTTTCATTTCCTAACAAACTAATAAGAACTATGATATTAATAAATTAACTCCCACGGATTAATTCGCTTAAATGTATTTTTGTCCTCATCTGTATGTCATCAATATGTAACAATTCCCTAAATTTTTTCAGTTTAATTCTCACTTTTTGCCTCGTGGTGTGCCGGCTGGGTGCCGGATCAACTGCTTGTTTGTTTTTAACTTGTCGGTATCGTAAGAGGCGACTAAAGGTAAACTACCAGGAGGTGGGCAGAAGCGCCTTCTGAGGAATTGATACCTTAAACTGCGATCCCCAAGCCGCCTGCCAAGCGTGGGGATTATGGCAAACTCCCCCTTATAGGGAGAGGCTTTATTCAGTACTGGACAACCCAGCTGATACAGCACAGCACAAATTAAAATTTCGGAATTCGTGAAATGCCCTGCCACCTTGCAAAGTGTTGGAGATAGAGATATTGAGGCTATGTATTTGTTATGATTACGAAATAACTTATATCTATCTAATGCCAACCAAAAACAACCAGTCAACGCAGCGCTCAGTAGTAAATGTCACCAGCGGTCAGCCAAATTATAAACTAATCTTATAAAACAGCACAAAACTTCCTAAATGCAATTCAGTAGACTTGTTGCCGTGTAAAATTTGTTAGACAAGATGAAACAACAAAGGACTTAAAAGGCAACATAAAGTTTAACCTGCTACAGCGTTCTTACACTGTAACTTTGTACACTTTGTAATGTATTTAGCACGGCGGCATCAGTAATTTGGTCTATGCATAGTTAATGTAGCCCACTTTCGTTCGGTCGTGTAAATGGGTATGAGTAATTTTGTAAAAAGGGCAAACTGATCCCCTGGGTTTCCGCTTTTTAGAACGTGGTTTCCAATTTTTTGTGTTTTCTGTTTCCGAGGACAAGTTTTCGCTTCATTTCACATGTAATGCCGTAGGAGTAAGACCTTTTTTATATTTGCTTAGTTTTAATATAGCATTTTATTAAGTTTTGACAAAAAAGCTGCTCTACTCCACTAGTCTTTAATGTCAAATTTGTGAGATAATTATTGAGACATTCAGTGAGAATATCGGAAATGTGGGATACTTGTTACTGTTTCTAAAATTTGTATATGAGTGTTAATGTGTAACAAATTTTGAAGTGCTCGTACAGGAGCTTGTATATTTGTTCTTCACCGAGCAACGTTTGCTGCGGTAGCATTCACTGCTGAGCGCGTTCTTCGGAGGGCACTTTAAGACGTTGGGTCCGGCTTGTTTTCCAAGAATGGAAATCGTTATAGTATGGTGGAATTTTGATCATGCCCGCAATGCCGCTATACTAGTGCGGCAACCGCGGACTAAAAACCAAACTACTGCCACTAAAGGGCAGTAGTTGGTAGCTACCAATCTCAATTAGATAATCTTTCGCCAAGCACCTAATGGTGTTTCCCGGCAGCTGTACTAGAGAGCCGGTAATTCTAGGTTAGCCTGAACTATATTTTCTACCACATGATCACTTACCATCGGTGAGATAGTACTTAGAAAAAAGCTTACCTATCAGTAATAATAAACTACAAAAAAATTATGTATAACTAACCGTTTTAAGTGTTCGTGAATATTATGTAGTATAGGCACATAATAGGATAGCAGGGAGTGTTATTTTTCGTGTTCCCGCCCAACCACGTATCTCAAATATTACATGAATACGAAAGTGACTATTGCATGTTGGGCATACATTTTATACCTTAACTTATAACATAGTATTTGACAAATCACAAATGTACTAAGATTCCAACTAAAGAAATAATTAAACATCCCACTGCTACTGAAAGCTCTAAACGTATGTGAGGGGGATTTCGCTGCGTCATATCAAGTACTTTAACATTTCATATAATAGATAGGTACGTCGAGTGCACTGTTGTTTAATCCTGGATATTTTTATACAATCACGATAAAACCATAACTCGATAAGCATGTAACACACCAGCCAATTGTAACATTATTGTAATTTATTTTATGTAAATTCATCATATATCTGTACTATGGTACTTCAAAAGAGTTCTATCTAATAATCTATTTAGCTATCTAACACTAGTATAAAATAAATTAAAGCATCTACAAAAACCAGCTGACTTGGAAATCAGCTACTTTTCGGAGATTCGTTTACCTCTACATCTAAAGTGCCTAAACTGTAAAACCAATTTGATCAGGTTGAAACCGTTTCGGGCGCAGCAAAAATAAGAGAGACATTTTAAAAAAGGTCTTAGCTATTGTCCCGCTTGCGATGCGTCGGTTAACCCGCCGTCCCGCGAACACAAAGCCACTACAAAAGGTAAAATGGGCTTTCTGCTTCTAAACTACGCCCGTATTATGCTTTACGGCAGACTCTGCATGTACCTACGAACGTTGTTACCGTCTTATTACAGTATGCATAATAACATAACATTCATATCTGACACCGCGAGCAGTTCTGTTTATTAAAACCCAGGCCAGAGTTTATGCCAACCTCTTTTGAATGTGTAATCGAGGTGGTTATTTGCTTTGCGTACGAGCACGGAACGAACTCGTTTTGTGAAATTAATTCGTGTAGACAAATATTGATGTTGTGTTTTTAACTTTTGCATGAGCATGCGATTTTAATGTTTTAGGGTTGTTGGATGCGTGGGATAACAACAGTTTGGACAATGTTAGTATTGACATGTCTCAATTTAGGTTTCATTTTGTATGAACAGTCCTCTGGCTTCATAAATTTATCTTTTGTTACTTTGACAGTTATTAGGAGATGTTTAAAACATCATTTTCACGTTACAAGCTCGGAAAAAAGTTGTTCATTCAATCATTCGAAATCTGCGTGAATAAATGCCTTTGATCCGCTTGCGTTGAAAAGATTTTTGAAATTCGAACCTCAAAAAAAGATTTAGTAAAATAAACTTTCTTTCAATATCAATCTATTCAAATCTAATCAATCCAACTATCTTATTTTACTGTAAATTTTTAGTACTAATTAACGCAAATTTACTTAATTATGTAAGCTATTTTTCTTGCACCTAGCATTTTCTTTGCTGTAGGGCGGTGAAAAATTGTGTGTAGCAGTTAGGATGCAGATTTATTTTGTGTTTCGTACCTTTGAAACCTTTGGTACGTTCAGGATTCATATTTGAACGAACGCTTTGCTTATGGTTCAATCCTAGTTTCATTCGATCACACAGTTTTCAATTATGTTACCAGCACTATATAACAATTTTTTCAGCCATGCACCCAAATAACTATTAACATTGCTAAGCTAGAAATCACATTTTAAAACTGGAGAAAAATATTTATAGGAAACAAAATTATATTTACCTAGTCTTTAAAAATCAAATGATCATATTCTGAAAGTAGGTACTCGTTATTCAATGGAGGGTATAATATAGCTATTGTAAAAAAAAAAACATTTCCCATCCCAGTTGGAGATATTGTAATTAGCTAGCTTTAACTAGGTAACATAATGTTAAAAGTCAATGTCATTGAATGCTTACAAAAGTAAAATCATGTTACATATAAAAAAGTTTCTACTCTCTACCTAGTAACAGTCAAGCATAAACAGCACATGAATAAAGAACCGTAAATTCATGTGATAAAAGTATTAACACTCAGCGTTCAAGGTGTTAATTGTTATAATGCCATGAACATATTTCAATAAAATATCGCTAAAATCGAAATGGCTTTGCCAATTACAACGCGTTAAGTTTTCTGAGTGTATCTTTTACAAAATAAAAACAGCGTTTTTACAATTTGAATTAGTTTCACAAAGTTCAGGAACTACTTAAAATGGAATGAAAAGTATCCAGTTCCACAATCCTGACCCTAAGAAGTTAATGTCACATTATCACACACACATTATCATTGTATAACATAGTTTGGACATTAATTATATACAAACACACGCATACACACAAAAGGTTTCATATGAAGTTGTGATTTTTGGTGAGTTTTTTAAATAGATACAAATAAATGCAACTTTTGCTAGTTACAAAACTAACGTTTGGTTGTACGTAAGTTTTGTAACTGGAGCAAGTTAAAATAAGAAGCTATACGTCTTCGCGCCGTGTGCACATGATATTGATGGATTGCTTTCAAGGAAGGAATTCATCAAGTCAAACTCCAGCGGTTGATTGAAACTGTTCATTTTCCACGCGTTGTTTTGCAACTGTTGATATATTAGAGAGACTCGGCAAGTTGCAAGTTAAGCAACATAATATTTATCATTGTAAAGTAATCCTCGAAGCTCTCGTAGCGGAGATTGTTAAAGTTATTACAATATAATTAGACATTGACCCAGACATTTCAATTAACAAGCTAAAACTTGGTATATATGATAAGAATAGTGTTCTGACTGATATCTCAAAAATTCTCAAAAATCCACCTGGAACTGGGGAAAATCTACCACATTGATAAAATAACACGGCCCTATTGGGTATTTCTTGATTTATAATTCTCACCATATAGTTTATTATAAAATTGAAACTTTAGAGTTAAAATGACTGAATACAATCCAACGCTCGATTCACTTACTTTACTAACTAACCATTCTGTACTGTACTGTATCAGCTGGATCGTCCACTGCTGAACACAGCCTCCCCTATCAAGGGGGTATTTGCCATAATCCCCACGCTTGGCAGGCGGCTTGGGAACCGCAGTGGAAGATGGCAGTTCATTAGAAGGCGCTGCTGCCCACCTTCTAGTATTTTTCCCTTAGTCGCCTTTTACGACACCTACGGGATGATAATGGGGAGGTGCAATTCTAACCCGGCACCCCACGGGGGGGTACTAACCATTCTAACTTGAAAAATCTAATATGGCGGTCTTTCATAGATTACTTATGTTGGAAATTTCTACCAATTTTTTACTTGGTAGTTTTGATGCCCGAAAATGCCTCATAAAATGTACCTGTATGTATAATGTAAGTGTATAATCAGAAGAAGACATATTGTAATGACCCACCTGAGTAGAGTAATAGTAGCTAGTATGAGTAGCTATTGTCGTTTGACAAACCTTTCTATTTACAATCTTTATTATGATGTTGAAACTCTTCAAAATGTACTCGTGCATGCAAAATACCGACATCAAACAAAAATATTATTGAACATTCGAAACACGTAAATTTATTAAAATTCCATGAATGTATTCCGATACACATTCTCGTGGTTTTTAATAAAACCGTTGTGTGCATACAAGCGAAATCCAAGCTTTTAGTTTGGCAAACAATTGGAAGTTTGTCTAGGAACTTGAGACCTCACTAGACGATATTGCTACGAGACAAGAACTATGGGTATACTAGACATGATATGATATACCTAGCTGTTTCATCGGATCAGTACCCCTAGTTCAAGTTTTCATATTATGCTATTAGTTTTATGGTATACTACAAAAGTTCACGTTTTCGACATACTTTTTTTTCAGCGCCTTCTAGCTGATACGTTTATGAACTTAAAAAGTAAGTGAGAAAACGCATTATAAAATACTTCCGTATATCTGCTTGTGAATACCTAGTATAGCAATTTCGCATATTTTCTTGTTTTCTAAGTTTTTTTTAGTTTTATTTTTAATCTGGTAGCTTTTGTAAATTATCACATTTGTTTGTATGTGTTGATATGGTTGAGGATCGTTAACAGGTTTATCGTAGAATGGAAACTGAGTCACAGATTGTTGAGTGCTTGGCGACAGAATTTATAAGTGAGCCAGGAGAGTATTCCCAAAATGCCGTACGTACGTTTGCCAGTATAAAATATATAAACAAGATGAACATTGTAACATTTTAATAAAAAAAAATATTAGTGTAACAAAAAGTCGTTATGATTTTTAATACGAAAAAAAAATATATTAATAGTAAAAGTTAAATATAAAACATAATTCTATTTACACGTCACTAAAATTATGTCACTCTATTGTTTTTTTTTTTTTGCCTTATAGGTTAGCCTTTGACCACTATCTCACCTGATGGTAAGTGATGATGTGGTCGAAGATGTTGTTCAGGCTAACCTAGATCAGCATTGCAATTCCATGGCGTGCTCAATGATGCTAGCATGCTGGAGAAGTTGGCACTGGTAGTGGGCTGAAGCAGCCGGAATGTCTATCCTGCTACAGCAGCTGTAAGGTAAGAATGCTCAAATTATTTCGTTTAATAGTTTGTTATAAACTTTATTGATCGTTTATCAAACTCCATGGCACTAGATGCTTGCAAGTTATTTATGACATTGGTATTTATTTTCCTTGTGCAGGACTAAAATAGCATAATCTATTTTTTCTGTGCTCATTGTAAAAACGGGCAAAAGAAAACCAGAATATCCTCCTTTTTGCAGCGCTACAGCATCTTTTCAAAGCAGTTATTACCTGCATTGCGATCCCCAAGCTGCTAAACAGGTTGTAAGAAGTATGACATATTTTTTAAATTTTTTAAGGTAAGCATTTTACTGTAATATTAGCTGATATATGCCAAGAATACCCCTTTTTCGGTGAACTTAATGACTTCCTACACTATATCAAACTAGCAGCCCGCCCCGGCTTCGCACGGGTGCAATGCTAATACTAAATATACTACAGAATGTCTTTATATACAACGTTCACAGCTTTTTTGTCATTAGACAATACAAACACATTTTTCCTTAGAAGTTACTCTTGAAAGAAAGACATCAAAAAATCTAATACTGTAAAGGCCATATTGATCTATATTAAATGCACAATGTATTTAAGGTACTTAACTGGACAAGGATTAATACTGTATTGCCTAAAATAGCTTCGTAAGTAAGACATTATTTTTCGTAAAGAGTAAAGGGTACAAAATTGTTATTGTGGGTTATCCCTAAGAGATAGACATATACCATCCCGGATATTATGTAGGCCTCTTTATAGTGTACAATACTGTAGTACATTATTTTGATCTATCTCGTAGGGTTCAGCCAGCGTTTGCAATGTAAGCGCAAAAAAATGTGTTTATTCACGACATCACATTGGAAACCTTTAATATTATCAACTGTATTATGCATGTATTATACATATAAAACTTCTTGAATCACTCTATATATTAAAATACATTATCAAAATCGGTTGCGTAGTTTAAAAGATCTAAGCATATATAGGGACAGACAGACAGCAAGAATTGACTTTGATTAATACATAATATGTTATTATTATATGCAGATGCTAGTATCGTAGTAGATAATCGAAATTCTTCTCATGAGATGAATTACAAGTTCATCAGTAAGCAGGTACTATCCATCATAAATGATAATTTCTATTTCAAAACTGCTGCAATTCATAATAACCTCAATTTGAGACAAATTGCCAAAACCGCGAACAATTCCACGGGCCACACGACAAACCCAGTCCTTTTAACTGGCCAAAACTGACATGCGCTCTAATCTGTTATAAATAGGTCAGCCATTAAATCGTTTATTAACTGTAATAATGCTCACTGGCACATGGTTAATTTGTTTGGAACGCGGAAAATTGAACTTAGGTACGAGAACCTCTACACCGCATACAGCGCCATTTTATACCATTGAAAAACAGTCCGTTGTTGTTTGCGATCGAGTTGTGGAATAAACATGGAGTTGGCTGATTTTAATGTATGAAAGGTTTGAAAAGTTTTGTTTGGTACACAAAGGTACATGGTTTGTTTGGCTGCATATTTTCATTTTGTAGTAGAGACAATCAAAAATATAAACTGAATTCAGTTGCGATTTTCTGATATACTCTATTTTATTATTATTATTATATATAATGCAATTTGACGTTATAACACGCACACTACACACAAAACATGAAATTTATTTTATAGTTTTTAGTACTAATATCTGCGTGCTGGATGATATTTTTGATATGATGTTTGAGTTATCCATATTTTTTTATGATTAGTACTTTTCTATTTAAATTGTTGTTATAGTTATACATAGTGTATAATTCTTCTTTTCATTCTTTCGTCAACAATTATACGTAATATTTTAAGCAATTCATACAGAGGGAAGGTCTCTTTAATTATGTTACAGTAGTATATATGAAACTAATATTACTGCTATGAATCTTCATTGATTAAATAAATAAATGTATCTTTCAAAATTACAACCAAGAAAAACCTTTGAACTACGAGTGGGATTTGAACACGCGACTTGTTCCGCGATCCATTCGTTGTAATTTAGTAAGCTTAGTACTTAGTAAGTTAGTACGCTTAGCAGGCGTAAATGGAATAAATATAATGTTATAAATTAATTGATGTTGTATCTCATAAATATATACTTGCTTATTTTGCGACCTTATACGTAAGTTATTTGGCAAGGTAAGGTAATTGGCAGAATTTATATATGTAATGAAATGTACAGAAATCAATGTTAGTTCCTATAGAACATACAGGTTTTTAGACACTGCGGTCATAACCAAACTAAGTTTCGCTTACTTTTATTGTATGATAAAACTTGAGTTTTCTGGTCCGATGTAGGAACTGAATGGTAGATGAGTATCGGAACCATTAAATGGATATGTACTAACCCATCTAGTTGTGACCTATTAAAATATTTTCTTATTAAATAATAAACCATCAGCATAACCACCCACAAACATTTCACTTGACGCAAGGATCTGAGTAGGTTTTTAGTTTTTAAATATGTCCATATATATGAATATTAATATCAGTTGCAGTATTAATAACATAATATACAGGATTTCACATTTACGAATTTTAGGGAGCAAAATGTTCATCTCTAGCGGAAATCAAATCCGCGTCCTCCGCTTCTAAGCACCAGGTGCCTTCACCGCTCAGTCATCAAGACTGACTGCATGAGATGGAAATTTAGTACCCTAATTATATTACTTTAACCATCGTAGAGGACAGTGCACCATTTTAACATACTAATGGGATTGATACGACCGAAAGCAGTACTTTTTCAAAAACTTAATTCTAGATATGATGGCACTACCCTTCTACGAGTATATTTTTCAATTTTTTATTATTTGTAGTTTTTTTTTCTATCGACTTTTTATTGATATTTTTTTATATTTGTTTCCTCAGAAATTTTGACTGAGTAAACGGATTTTAATGATTCTTTTGATATTTGGAAGCTGATACTTGCCACATTGATCCATTTAAATTTCATTAAAATCGGTCTAGCCGTTTTTGAGTTACACTCCAATAACTGATATAGTCATTCACTGTGAATGATAATCGATCTCACGTAGCAAGGTTCGCTAAAAAGGGTGAATTCTTTTTTTACCAATACATGGCAACGATTTCAACAATCAACTGTGTGAAATAACTTGTCAAAGTCGGTACCATGCTTTTTTTATTGCTGAAATTAAACCTTTGACCACAATCTCGTCTCTTGGTAAGCGGTGATGTGGTCGAAAGTGTGAACAGGCTTAACATAGAATTACTGGCTCTCAAAGACAGCTGCCGGAACACACCGTAAGGTGCTTGGCGACAGATTTTCGACTTAATAAATTTGAACATGATATTCGCTTAGCATGCGATAGTGCTTGAAACCTGCGAACCTGAAACGAACGAACGCAACTATGTATACACAATTGTTTCTAGCTAGAGCTGTTAGTGTTATACACTAATAGACTTCAATAACAGTGAAAATGTGCGCGAAACCGCCATCTTTCTATGATTTCAATCAGACTTTGTTAGTAACAACATACATAATAAACCACAGGACGTTTATTAAAGCCCACATCATAATATTTTCTGTTTGAATATGCATTTGAGGACAGAAGTCATCAATAATTGTATATCTATCATTAATGTGCTGTACAATTATTGTGCAAACAAACTTAACTTTCAAGAAGTAACGGGCTTCATTATGCAATTCAAATAGGCCTTGCTAGTCGCAGTTTTCAAAGTATATTAATTTCATAATAAATATTAAGGATATGTTATATTAAGGTATATACCAGTTTGGGGTTAGCTGTAAATTTGTATTATTTAAGTTCCTCTCCATACCAAATATTTTACGATATAGTTAACCCATTATTTTAGACATTAGCCTTATTATACACAAGGCTTTATTAACCTCCGGTACTTAATAGAAATATTGCAACTTATTATTACTGTTAGGTTCGGTATAAATAATCGTCCCGCTGAATTTCTACGTGATTGCTCCTGTTGCTATGACGTATGACTCACATAAGCATTCAAGCTCATGCTTATTGCTTTGCGCCATTGTGACTCCCAAATTAAAGGACTTCTAAATGTCCGAAATGGACATGTTCCCACAAAAGTATAAGCAAGCAATGACAATCGGCGCTAAGATTTTTATTTTTAGTTTAGATGTTAATTTATAAAAATAATTCACTCAATGTGCAGTCCGTGCATCATTGCATTTTCTTTACAATACAAGACTCTTAGAGAGCTGAAAGACATTTTGTAATTAGAATCTACCATTTGGCTCAGTTTTGTAAATAAATTATTTTTATGAGATAAAGTAATATTTTTTATAAGGTATTGGTTAGCGTTTGTTTCATATAAGTTGCTAAACTTTTACGGGTATATTTTTTTGTCATAAGACAAGATTATTCTATGCACCTAAAAGTAATAAGCTAAGTAGAAAAAGTTACCTAAAAATGGAACCGAATTCGACACTGAAAAGTATGAAATAACTTGTTGAAGTCGGTACCATGATGGTTCAAAAGTACCTATTATCACAATATTGGCATGGTACCAACTTCGACAAGATATTTCACACTTTTGAGTGTTGAAGTCGGTTCTATTTTTAGGTAAAAAAACATTCACCATTTTGAGTGAATTTTCCTATGTACGGGACCGATTTTCTTTTATTGTCAATAACTATATCATCAAGATAGGAAAACACTTTTCAGTTATTGGAGTGTAACTCAAAAATGGCTAGACCTATTTTGATGAAATTTAAATCGGTCTACAAAGGAAGTATCAGCTCTCAAATAATAATTATCAAAATCGGTTCTCCCAGTCAAAAGCTCTGAGTTAACAAACAAAAAAAACAGGTGAATTGAGTAGCTCTTCCTTATTTATAAGTCGGCAAAAAAGTGGATACTGGGATCAGATCGTGAAATTTGACGATTAATAAAGTCAAGCGCTCCACAGTGAGAGAAAAGGCGACAAATGTTCTGTAATAGTTTTTGAAAAATGTCAGCACTTGCGATTGCTTTGCTTACATGATGCGAAAATTCGTTAATACACACTTTGTCGTATAATATAAAATATCAGCAGTTTCTACCTCCCGTACTGTACTTTAAAAGTAAAGCTACGACTGCATTACTTATCTAAACAAATGTGAAAGTGGAACAACCAGCAAGAGTACTACCATCCAATCCTTTCTCAGGCAATTCCTATCTCCTTGGATGTCATCCCTCGAACAAATACACTCGTGTGTCCACGTACGCTGATACTCTTTCAGAAAATTGAATTGTATCACAACAAGCAGTCTCTTGTACAGACAATGGATGAGATGTAACCTGTATTGTGAGTTTCGAACAAACTTCCAAAAAAATGAGGAAGTTCTGAATTTAAATGTATTTTTTTTTAATATTGTTATGTTTGCAATAACGCCTTCTATGCGGATTAATTTACAAAATTACAAATATACGCTATAATATTCCATCCCAATACGATGGTTAAAGAACGATGGGCAAGATTTGAGTTATGACGTCATGTCAAGTTAGCTATTAAATAACATGATATCATATGATTGGTTAGAGCATACCCCAGCTAAGGGGGTGGATGGACGCGGGTTCGAATCCCACACATGACTTAAATTTTTCGTATCGTATATTTGTAATTTTGTTATTGAATGTATGTTTTTTTTGTATGTTTGTTGCTTGATTACTCCGATAATTGTGAACTGATTTTGATGATTCTTATTCAAGATCATTATCACTCGTCTCAAATACTGCTCATCATCGACAGGAGTTATTTACCGCATGGTGGAAGGGCTTTTTGCGATTTCCCGCCTGGCTAGCGATCACTCTCAAGTAAAAATCTGCTGCCAAGCACCTAACGGTGTGTTCCGGCAATAGTCCTTAAGAACCAGTGAAATTACAAGCACATGAGACTAAACAACTATATCACAAGGTGACGGGCGCAGTGCAATTCGTGGCATGTGACGAAATGCAACTGTTATAGGCAGAGGTTAGTCCGCTTAACATCAGGTGGGCCTCGAGCTTGTTCCGTCACTATAACATAAAATGAAAGAAAAAAAGGAGTTGCAATACCATTAACTAATCCAGGTATACAAATACAACTTTCAGTTTATTGATTATAACTTAAAAACTACTGAACTGATTCTGATAAAATTTAATTGTGAAGTGAAGATACTCTACCCAACAAAAACAATCAAAAGAGAAAAAAGATAATAGACCGTAAAATAGGCAGTTTGCTCCAGAAGTAGTATAACAGTTTTTTGTTATGCTTACATTTATTTATTGGGTACATTAGAACTATGACGTTTTCTTTACTTTGTAACCGAGTCCACAGGTACGAGTATTATCTTATTCTTTTATACCTGAAATTATTTAGCACTAATCACTAAAAATCAAAAATTAATTTAATTATTAAAAAAAAAAATCTGAATTATATTGTTATAGGAAAACGATACATATATAGAATACAATAAAGATACATATCACCTAAAGCAATTGTTAACATCTAACTACAAAAATATCCACTGATCCGAACCACAAACTTTGGTTTTGTGGACGACTTCAGTTCCTGATGTGACATTTTTTTAAAGACAAGGGAAAGTAAACGATATTAGTTCAGAGGGGGACAAAACATTTTCCGCTAGATTCGCTAACGACCTGAAAAACTAACGATGGATATTTCATGGCAGTAAAAAGTAAAACGAAACGCGTCGGGGCCGAGGGCAATAAAGACAATTTTCGACGCCGCTTTTGGTAAAGAACGTGCAGTGTGTTGAGTACGATGTATGAGTGCAGAATTGTATTACTTTGTAGAAGAGCTTTCTAATTTATTAGTTGCCTATCTGTCTGTGCCTGAAATCAGAGAAGTTTTGGAAGATTATTTTAGTAATTATAATTTATTCTAGTTGTACTTATTTTTTCAATTAATATTTACAACTATTAGTATTCACCGTGACCGTGACAGTTTAAAAACTCATAATATTTAGAATTCAAAAAAACTCATAAAAAATATAAAAAAGGTATGACTAAAGTTCACGTATATAATTTATAAATATTATTACAAGCACTATCGCGTGCTAAGCGAAAATATATTTAACAAATTATTATTGGAGTACAAAATTTTTTGCCCAAGGCGGGAATCGAACCCACGTCCTCCGATATCGCGTCGGATGCCTAAACCTCCTCGGCCACCTGGACACGGCATTTGTAGCCGAAATTTCATACTCCAATCGTATTACTTTAACCGTCACAGGGGGACGGTACGCGGCCACCAACCAGACTACTAGACTTCATCTGATCTCAAGAAGTGTTTTTTCAAACACTTAACTCTCGGTATGATGTCGCTACCCTTCTGTATTTATAAATATTATTACAAGCACTATCGCGTGCTAAGCGAAAATATATTTAACAAATTATTATTGGAGTACAAAATTTTTTGCCCAAGGCGGGAATCGAACCCACGTCCTCCGATATCGCGTCGGATGCCTAAACCTCCTCGGCCACCTGGACACGGCATTTGTAGCCGAAATTTCATACTCCAATCGTATTACTTTAACCGTCATAGGGGACGGTACGCGGCCACCAACCAGACTACTAGACTTCATCTGATCTCAAGAAGTGTTTTTTCAAACACTTAACTCTCGGTATGATGTCGCTACCCTTCTATATTTATAAATATTATTACAAGCACTATCGCGTGCTAAGCGAAAATATATTTAACAAATTATTATTGGAGTACAAAATTTTTTTTTTGCCCAAGGCGGGAATCGAACCCACGTCCTCCGATATCGCGTCGGATGCCTAAACCTCCTCGGCCACCTGGACACGGCATTTGTAGCCGAAATTTCATACTCATCACGTATATAACTTAAAAAAAAAACATAAATGTCATTTTTCAAATTCAGATAAAATTAAAATGTAGCAGTAACTTATTTCTTAATTTTTATTTTAAATCCTTCAAAGGTTTTGTATTACATTTTCTGTCGGTAAAAAAAATAAGAATTAGGTTAAAAGAGCTTGCTTATTTTAATGTTACAAAAAATGCAATATCACTTACTGTCGGTGGTTTAGGCTTATAAAATTACATAGGGAGGTATGCACATAATACTTTTTCTTTACATAAATAACAAAAGCATTCCATTTGTTCAGATTGTATCAACTATGTACGTTCATAAAAAGCAAGTCGCGTAAAAATGCCATTGTTTCACCGGAACACCACAAAATATCCTTTTTCGCTTGCCGTTTTGCATAGCATCATTGTGAGTGAGCTACGTTACAAACGTGACCTATTTCCGCAGAAATTAACACACCGTAAAACATTTACTGCGGTCCAATCTTCCGTGCATTATTATTTTTCATTGTGGCCTGTTATTGCGGACGCGAGTTGGATACACAACAAAATAAAAAAAATCAATTTATTTCCCTTGCGAGCGAACATGTCCCGAGCTAATCCAGTTTGTTCGACCGCGCAAGGGTTGAATCGTCAATGAGCACCAGTCCAAATGTAAAAGTGTGCCGCTCGGGACAAAGTATCGAATATTGGCTCTTCGCAATGAGAACAGGCTCCCGAATGAGATCAGTATCTATTTGTAATTCTCCTTTTTGTTCGAGGGTCGCCCGTACCCACTTACAGTTACCGTTAGTTGAGTAAGCAGGAAAGTTGCCGAAGTTTGAACAGGCATTACGCAGACAACTATTGTGAAGACAAATAAAATAGTTTTGTAACATCTAGTAATTTCCTTTTCAATCTTTAAAGCACCACTCATTTCATTTTCTTAGCGCGTTTTTGGACAAGGCTAATAATTTACAAAACTCTAACATACGCCATTATTACCACGTAATTAATTAGAAGATTGAAGGATTTTGCTTGTTCTAATCATATAATTGGATTAAAACCTATTATCCCGTCAAACATGAAATGGAAAAAGCGTACTACGTCTATTTTATTAGAGAATTCCAGCGCTCTTCTAAATATAAAATACTTACGTTTTTATATCACATTCCAAGCGCTTGGAAAGCATACCTCTTCACATTCAACGTAACTTACATTAATTTGTTTTGCAAGCACTATTCTTGTTAGTTTGGCTTTGTGTGCTTAAACAATTTACTGGCTATATTTTTATCATTTATATACTGTTTTATATTTATAATGTAATTGCATTTAAATAGATGATTGTCATACTAAAGTACATACTAAGCTAATGTGTACGAAGCGTGTTAAAACTTAGTGCCCAAAAAAACAATATAGATTCTTCATAGAGTCATTTGGTCAGGTTTGTAAATAGTAGGACTCATATTAGGAAATACCTAACTACAAGAGAAGTATATTGTATATTTGATATATTATTTCCGGTGATTTGTCAGCGCTTTGTGGTAGTAATGGAGTAGTGGCAGTGGCTAAGCAATGCTGCGCAGGGGCTAATTTCCATGTGGCCCGGAAAGACTTGGCCCCAGTTTTTGTTGTGAAACCTGTGGTACGCTGTGGCCGGAAGTATATTTTTATTCGAAATGGGCATAGAGGAAAAAGTAAAAAAAATAAATGGGTGTTTTTTTTTGATATCGTATGTACTAGGCAAACAGAAAGCAGGAGATAATGATAGATAAATTATTAGTTTTCCATGGTTTCAAAACGAATTGCATTGGCTAAAATAATTCTAATATATGCGTGGGTATTGACTGCTCCAGGTTGATACCTGGCATTTATGCTACGCTTGTAGCCCCGAGTTAATATAGTACTATTTTTTGTAATGAGAGAAAATTGAGACTAAAATGACATTATATAATAAATATATTATGTTATTTTAGTCAAAGATAAATTATATAATTTACTTAGGGCTAGAGCTAGAATAAGAAATTACACATTTGTATTTTTGTCTATATTGAGATGTATGCCCGTTTTTACTCCTTTATTCTATTATTTGCTATTAAATAACACTTTGATTAAATTATTTTTTATTATTGTCCATATGGTTAACAATTTGACCACAATCTCACCTGTAGGTAAATGATGTTCGAAGGTAAAAATAATAATTCTCGATTATCAAAACAAAAACACAAAAGTTAGTACATACAGTATGAAAATATGCGCCCCTTTTAATTTAAGCAGATTTACAGCAAAAAATCCCGTAAATTTTATATATCTAACTTCAAACTCATCGCAAACGAGTCGGATGCTCTGACTGCTGGCTTTAGAGCAGAAAAACTTATGAATAAAAAATGAATTCCTTGGTTTTTAAATTAGCATTACAAAGAGAGGGTAATTCTCGTACCTTTGCACCTTAAAAAGAAACGTATAAACGTGGCTCTTGTCGTTTTATTTAAAGTGGAAAAATCAGCGCTTTATGCAAATTGGACTTAGTTTTATGGCATGGGGCTGCTACGGTCTAGGCGCAAGACGCTGCACCTTTGTTTTAAAAATGTTATATATCTTAAATTGAAATTAGTAAGTATCAGCCGGATTGTCTACTGCTACACACAGGCTTCCCTTTGGTATTAGTAGCTTATTAGATTAGCTTTTTTTAATGAAAAGGGGAACCAACTTCTTATACTGAAAAATGTGGAAAAACTTGTTGAAGTCAGTACTCTGCTGTTTCAAATCACTCTGACCTCTCATTTTCATGTTCCGGGTTGCATAAGTTATTTCATAATTTAGATTTTTTTTTTTTACTTTTTTTTTATGTTTTATATTTGACCACTATCTCACCTGATGGTAAATGATGATGTGGTCGAAGATGTTGTTCAGGCTAACCTAGAAGTACTGGCTCTCAAGGACAGCTGCCGGAACACACCGTTAGGTGCTTGGCGACAGATTTTCTACTTGAGGGTGGTAGCTAGCCAGGCGGGCATTCGCAAAATGCCCTACCCTGCTATAACGACTGCCATCCTAAGACAACAACCGGGACCGACGGCTTAACGTGCCCTCGGAAGCACGGAAACGCTCAGTAGTAATGTCACTAGCGGTCACCCATCCAACTAATGACCGCGCGCGACGTTGCTTAACTTTGCTGATCGGTTAAGAACAGCTAAGTAAACTTCGCTACGAGCGCTTCAAAATAAAGTAAATAATGAAATTGAATAAAGTAAACCTGTGAAGCTTATAAAAAAAAATAAGTAAAACCTACTGTCTAATTATAACCTAATAGTGGTCATCGTCGACAAAATTATCATGCATTTATCTGAAATTATCATGTCATCGAGGTATATCATACTCGTACATATTGGCAAATACTTTTTTCAGTATTTTGTGTTAACCTTTAAAACTAGGTACTTACCTTCACTTACCAAACAAAAAAAAACAATCATCAAACATAGAATCCTCAATCAAAGAAAACACACAGATGAATTGAGTAGCTCCTCATCCTCCTAGATAGAGAGTATAGTGATCCCATTTAAATTACATCAAAATCATTTGTGTAATTTTTTTAAGTTATAGTTACTTAACTGTAAAACGTATACTTAGGTGAATTAATGGTGTATGATCTGGTCGATGACAATTAGTATTTTAGGCGAGTTAATGATTTTGTAAGCAGTACCAATCACAAAATCAAGTTAATAAAAAAAATGGAACGGATTTTTTAGCACCATTCAAATAAACACTACTCAAAAAATACTTGCAAATATCTCGTCTCCTATGTTGGTATCGCTTAGTTTATTATTATCGGTAATGAAGCAAATAACCTCTTTCATATTAGGTCTAATTAGAACAATAGTCTGAATGTTATGTTTCGTAATGAACATTTCTCATTATACATTCAATTTGTTCAGCCAGATTCCATTATCTTAGGCTCTATACGGTAATGTTTTTACAGGCCCGTATCGAAACCCAACAAAAACACTATATTGAGTACGGAACGCTACATTAATCGCACAAGTTACGTATGAGTAAATCCGGACCAGTGATTGATTCCAGTAAATGGAACGTGGCGGATTTGCTCTGAAATGGTGAATTTTCATTTTGTTAAAATGCCGTATATTTTTTTTAACATTTAATCAGATTGTTGAGATTTATGGTTTTTTTTTTGGAAATAAGAAAAGGGATATTTTGAGTAAAAAAAGACATATATTTTTTAGTTTGTTCAACAGTAGTATCTAATGATAATGAACATTAAAAAATCTTCTTGTAATCAGAAGCATCTAGCATATTTTACGAGACTCAGTGCTTAATGGTGCAAGGTGCTGTGTATAGGATGCGCCCTATGCTTAAACATAAGGGTGTGAGGGTGAGAGTGTTTAAGCACTCACACACCCTCACAAACACCACCACAAACGCACGCGCACACACACAGAGATAGACACCGGCTTTATCTTAAAACACCGCTGTGACATGGCTCTTTCATCGTTAGGGGCTAAAAATCAGTTCTTTGCTTAACATTCTAATTTAATATAAACTAATTTATATGAATGTATTTTATGTAAGACAGTTACCATTTAGTACAAAATTGGTCGCAATGAATTAATTTAGCATAATAATCATGCACGAATGACTTCTTCTAATTGATAATTACATATAACTAATGAAATACTAAAATTCTACCTACCTATTACAATAAAATCATATTGTAACTACTAAATAAGATTGTTATGTATTAAAGGAATGTTTATTTTTAGTATGTTTTAATTAAATGCTTTTTTTAACTAGAAATAAAATTACGTTATTGTAAAAATATACGGTATTGAATGCGGCTACCTATTTACATTAAAGTAGAGATAGATAATCTAAGATCCGTAGAAATCTAAAATCGTTTTAAATATGACTGACATGTCTGTAACCCTGTCTATTTATATAGTATCATATTTGATAATTACAACTTTATTATTATAATGATTTTATTTTAATTCAATTAATAAATACAGTGGAGTAATATAAAATCCCTTTAATTGTAATAGTTAAAAAAAATTGCTTAAACTTCATAATGGTATGCGCTCTTGGATTTATGGACCTGTAATTAACATAAAATTAAATATTATAAAAGTTTCGTTTTATTTGTTTGACTATGTAGCTAATTCTTAAATTCTGTCTTACTCTTTGTGGACAACAAACGTCACAGAATATTAATTTTAGTAATTTAAATTAAAAATTACGGTTTCTTTTGATTAGGGTCACGCGACGTCTATCGTTTACGCCCAGTCGCGTGTTTGTGAATGGTTTAGAACGGTATAATTTTTGCGTTAATGCTACCACATTGGACCCTATTTTGTTGTTCATATTATGCGATTGTAACTGATTGTATTTTTTAAACAATATCAAGAAATAGCAATGGGCAACTGATGCCGAGTGATTGCCAACAATGCCACTAGTATTGTGATTATTACAGGTTTTAGTTGTGTCATGTATTGAATAAATGGATCAGGTTAACTATGCGTATGTTATACCATAGCATAACATTTTATAAGAAACAAAGAGATAAAGAAAGCAGTAATATTAGGCAACACGTTCGGAAACGAAAAGTTGCCAAAACCCAAACAACGTTTTGAATATTACCAAATTGTAGAGCTTTTATGTAAATAGAAAATTTTACCATAATACAAAAGATGGTATCCGCTTCGCATAATCATGAAAATGTTATCGCTTGGCGCAAAATGGAGCCCTTTTGCGGATATCACTTGGGCACTACAATGGGATCGAGATGCGATCAAGTTCTCCTCGGGGAAATAAAATTGACAATTTCTATGAAAATTCGAGTAGAAATACAGTCTCAGAAAATTTTGCCTTTGTGAGTTAAATATAATAATAGCAATAACATAATAATATTCTATTAATACTGAAACACCTAACGCCAACAATTAATATAAATGGTAGGGAATTCTTAATTCAGGCTTTAATACCTTTTGCGTATTAAAAATTAGGGAAAAGTTACTTAATGGTGTATTTCGGAAGCATTTATTGCGCACCAAATTCCAATAAAGATTTAGTCACATAGATCTCTGTGGATTTAGTCTATCACCTTCGAGCTCGCCATTACCTACCAAAGGCTATTCTGTAATATTAATGCCTTTGTTCAGTTTATGGTCTCGACACCACACATTGTTTGTTGTAAACTAAACTGATCGTGTATTATAACCGGCGGTATGCCTTTATTAACAAAATACTTCGAACTATATACAACACTAAAGCTTCTACAATTAATAATATAACTTCATAAACCATTTAGACTACCTATAAGTCATTGCAGACTCCCAGGCGGTCCAAATGCTCTAGCCCACTACCAGTTGGCAGCGTACTCAGCATGCTAGCAGCATTGCCCCGTTGAATTGCAAATAATCGTAATTTATCATATTTCAATGTAATTTGTGAAGTAAAAAATTAAGTAGAGTTTGCTTTGAGAGGACTTATGATATTGAATATATGAATATACCCTCTCCCTGAAAGTAAATTCTACTACCCTCACATCAATTGTATCAAACTGCACGTTCAAAAATTCCACTTTGGGGCCGTCATACAGAATGCTGTGACATCGGAATTTCTCATTACGGCTCCAAGCAAGATCCCCATACATCACGATGGAAAAATATTGCTTTTAACATCACCCTACTCCCATTAATACTACCTACCACATATATCCAACGTGTACGCAATTCTCTTTATAGTGTCCAATGAAAAGCTTCATCACACGCTATGTGATGCTGACACTTGTGCATGCATATATGCCAGATGCCTTTATGCAAGTAACACAACTCAAGGGTGGCAACGCATATGCGTAGAATTAATTGCGATAAAACGCTTAAAATATTGCAGTTTTTTTGTTTCATTATAATCTCTTTATCTTCTTTTAGCTCTCGAGCACGATCAAAGCTATTTAAAAACTCGCAGCAAAATAGATTTTCTTCAAACGTGAGAAAAAAGATTACAGTTTTCGCACTGCAATGTTCGGACGCCCAATACTCTATTTAATCAATAATTTATTACTGTATCAGCCCGATCGGCTACTGCTGAACAGGACGATTATGGAGGGGTTTGGCATTATTCCCACGCATGGCAAGTGTCTTGCGGATCGCAGTTTGAGATATCAGTTCCTCTCAGAAAGCGCTGCTGCCCACCTCCTGGTGTGTTACCCTTAGTCGCCTCTTACGACACCCACGGGTCGAGATGGGGGGGGTGACATTCTAGCCCGCTACCCGACGGAAAATATAAGAGGGAGAATAATTAATAACAATCAAATATTAAATATTCCATAACTTATTTCAATAATCTTTATTTCGTAATGACTAAGACTTAAACAAGTCTTTTCCAAATCAGGTCTATTTTCGCTCAAAATTTTGGGCATTTTGACTCCCTAACTTTTGAAGTTATAAAAAATCGATGATTTATTAATATTATAGCCATTTCAATTTTTTTTTTTTTTTTTATAATTAGACTGAGCCTGGATACATGTGTTCCGGTAATGAGGGTAATTAATTTTCTTGCATGAATTACACTATTTTAGATCGTTTGTCTATTTTTAAACACTGCAATCTATTTACAACACTAACTGCTACTACATAAAAATCATATTTTACTTACCTATGCTTTCGTACATAAAATACATTCAATAATAGTATTATTTTCAAACATACCATTAAAATAATGAAAATCGATTCCACCTTCTATTGAACAGTATGATTATTAAGTTAAACAAAAATTTTCTTCCTAGTATTTTTCCAAAGTCATTTTATATCATAATATGTAAGTACTTTTCTAAATTTATAGTGTACAAAGGAAACTATATCATATAATTTATATCTACGTAATATAATATTTGTATAGTCGTTGTACGCCCAAAAAAGGAGTGTTATGTTTTCAGGATTCATGTATGTATGTTTGCAACTTTCTTAATTCCACCATAACTTCTAATCAGCTTAACCAATTTTAATGTATGAGATATCATTAGATTTGTCTTGATAGTGCAAGAAAAGATAGTGGATTCTAGACGCCATAATGAGAAAAAAAAATTCCATACCCAATATGTGCATTATGAAAATAACTGGCTTTAAAAAACGATTCCATAAATATATACAACTTACAGTTGAATTTGATTGGAACGAAAATAAATAATATGCAGTCGGGTTTTTTTTTACATTTTTAACTATTTTTGGGGAACAGGGTATTATATAATAACCAGGTAATTTTTTTTCTTAAAACTTATCAAAAATAATTTTCCTACAAGACATGAACACAAATTTTGCATAAAAAATAATGAAAACCTCGTAACTTTCCTCTCGTTTCAATTACGTGCGGTGTTCTTGATTAAAAAATAATAAAAGTTAATGAAGTCGAATCGACGTAAGTAGTTTGTAGCTCGGCGCTCGAGGGCGCGTTAAACCTTAGCTCTAATTAAAGAGAGAAAACACGAGCTCCTTTGCTCTTGTTTGAATAGTATGGGTACCAGAGTAAATACGTTGCTTTTCTATTCGAAATAAGATATGCTGAAGCTGAACACACTTAAAGATTACGTTAGATAATGAAAATGTCGAATTAGTTACATGCAGTGCTGGTGGTGCTTTGGATCTATGTAATTACCTAAAGTAATAGACACAAACTTCTAGTATATGTAATATTAAGGTTAACAGAGTTATGTAGCTTTGTTTCTTGAAATTCCATATTCTTTGTTCTATATACAAAAAAATACGAATGATTAAAATAAAAGCTTACCAGTACATTTCACCACAAAGCTATTTATAATTCCTCATAACTTCTAAAACTATTTATATTCTCTCTTAGAATCTTTAAAAGAAGGTACTTAATCTAATATAATAAGTACAGATATATATAATAATTAAGGTAAACAAAACAATTCAGATGATTTTCTTGAAACACAAAATTAACAGTTTTGATAAAAAAAGGAAAAATTCAATTAAATATTATCAATATACTTCACCACAAAGTTATTTATAGTTTACAGTCACTGACTACCAACTTTTCATACGTTAAACCATGTACTTCGAAAGCCACTATTTTCGGCGTGTATGATTTTTAAAAAGAAAACGGAAAGTGTAGTAATTTTTTTTTAAATTAATTATACATTCTGACATAGAAACGCCAAAATCTATTGATTATTCCTATAATATATAAGTTGAAAGCTCAGTAAGCTCAATTTTAGTCCCAAAATACACGTTGCCGTGCAAAATATCTAACCTTTAAGATACCGCAACATGTCTCTCCATTAGCCCAGTCCTAATTACAAGCCATCAGTGGAGATATGTAAAGCCACACACACAACCGTGCATAGAATAATCAGTAGTTACAACGTTAAAATGTCGAATCACCGTAGTAACTTTTGTCTTGTCTACGGCCAAGTAGGTCGCATCGGGACGTAATCCCCGCATCAGGAGTCTGATCACGCGTCGCCGTAGTTTCTATGAGTGCGGGACGTCGCACAATCTGCTGTCGTCGTCAAAACTATCGAAAGGGTCGCAAGTTACGGCAAATATGTAGATTGGAACGATATGCGGTGTTTAGTAAATTAAGGTCATCTCAGTTGACTTCATTATTATTCGGATTGGGGTAGATGAGCCTCTAGTGACGTACTGCTAGGGGCTATTTTGTACCTTCAACATATATTTTACCGTCTTCTCGTTCTATTAGTATCATTCGTTTGTTTTTTCACCTATCTTTCTCGTTCTATTTGTATCATTAGTTTCTTTTCCATTGTTTAGCTTCTGCAAAGTAACGTAACTTACTCTTGCCTTCTTCTTTAGTTGCTGCCGCAGCTATTTAATTTATAAAGGAACGCAGCGCCCCACACATATTTATATCTGTTTCCAATTATACGTCTTTGAAAATTATTTATTATGCAATTAGTAAATAAAGGACGGATTTATATCTGGATTTATAGTTTTAGGGCATTTTGCGAATAGGCGGCCATTCGCAAAGTGCCTAGCTACCACCCTCCTAGAAAATCTGTAGCCAAGCACTTAACGGTATGTTCCGGCAGCTGACCTTGAGAGTCAGTAATTCTAGGTTAGTCTGAACAACATCTTTGACACCTACACATCAACACCTACCATCAGATGAGATAGAGGCCACAGGCATGATAACATTCCACAAAAAAAATGTCTTTGATTATTATACAGGGTATTGGTAAAATGCCAACAACCTCTTAGGGTTGACTGCTGCTACGAACATTTTGACATATCTTTTCTTATTTTTTTTTCTTTATTTGGCGGAATAATCAAGATGACCACCTGGTGTTAAAAAATAAACTACAAAACTCAAAACTTAAATCTTATTGTTTTATGTTTTGAGTTTCTCCAAGCCAAGAGCACCCGTCGCCTTGGCAACACTGGACCGCACCGCGCTCCCTTTTAATAGAGTTTTGAATATTTACATCGAGCTAAGTAATAAAAATTATTAAATATTCAATTACAGGCACAGAGACTTATAACAAAATGTTTGCCAGGACTAGCAGAAGTCAACCCTAAGAGGTTGTTAGCATTTTACCAATAACCCTGTATATTATGCAGTTAGTAAATAAAGGAGGAGATGAATCACAAGCAAGTGAAGGATTCTAATTGCTGAATTACGAGCGTAGCGAGTGATTCATAGCCTTAATATAAATCCACCTTCAATATAAATACGTTTTATTCAAGAGCCGCATTCTATATTTTATACTATGACGTCGAGAAAAACAAAGATATAAGCGAATATATAATAAAGATATAAAAGGAAAGATACATTAATTAAGATTAAAATTGGACCAATCACCAAAACTTATGTAGACTTTATTTTTGGAATGGTAGCAGGTAACTGGTTGAAGTTTTCACAGAATATGTGTTAGTATAGCGAATTTCTTAACAAATAAATAATAAATAAATATTACAAATTAAAGAACAATAAATAATCTAGTATTATGTATCGTCTAGTTTTATTTAAAGTCTTTTTGCTTTATAACAATAACGGTAATACATACAGGCGTTAAACTTGATATAATTAAAGCCCAAAATCTAACGCACCATAACAACTCCCAAAAAAGGGGCCAAAAGAAGTTGGTTTTCTCACTAAGGATCTGCATAAAAAATAGTAAAAGTATGATGTAAAATAAAAGTAAAATGAAGTAAAATGTGTATGAATACGGAGCCATCGGTGTGGGGGTCCAAATCACATTTAGCCGGGGTTTTATACGATTATGTGTATTGTTTTGTGTGGCTGATGTTATAACGCGTTTGTCCCTATCATACAAGTCACAACAATGTAATAAGTTTCGCCACCACTATGTTTGTAAGATGTACTTACGTATTTTTTTATACGTGTCTAGTGGCTCTGCACGTTTATTTAACAAAAAATATAAATTGATACACATAAAAAGTATTTATTGTGACATAACTGTAATAGTCATAGGCTTTGAGCGTAGCGAAAAAATCTTAAGTCTATGTTAATAGTTATACGTATGGAACTGCTGACTTTTTTGTAGATATTGGTATCTTCTAATAAATTTTAATACATGACTTTGCTCTATTATCAACGATTTTCGCAGCGTACGCGATATAACGATTTTTTTGGTATTTTTTTCACACTTTGGTTTACATTATCAAAGTTTTTATACGGATCCCTAACTTATTGCAAATCTTTTAAAGCCTTTGTTCATCAGTGACAGTTTAGGGTGATTTTAGATCGGTTCATTACTTTTTAAATTTATTCGTGACATACAATAATACAAACCTTTCCTCTTTATAATATTATTAGTATAGATTGGTTAGCATTTGACCACTATCTAATCTAACTATCAAATGATGATGGGATCGAAGATAGTTTTTCATGCTAACCTAGAATTGACAACAAGTAGACAATAATGAAGCGCTATAGTCCTCAAAATAAATTAACGTTAAAATATCAAGGATAAGTTGTCTGGTCTTATTATTTCTCGAGCCAGGAAGCAAAATCTGCGCTTAAAGCGGATAACTATAAAAGGCGGAGCAGAATTAAATGGATTTCCAGAACAACGTGCCCTATAATGCGCTACAAATTAGTTTTCAAATAAGAGAACATAGAAGGCTTTAAAGATCCTGAAACAAGTAGCAACCAACATAACATCTGCAACCTAAAATAATGTTTTCTTGTTCGGTAAGAATGGAAACCAAGGTGCCTTATAATTTTTATACACTAACCGATATTAATTGGATCAGCTTTTATAAAATGATCGTACAACCATGATTTTGAAGCTTTTGATTACTGTAACAATTTCATCGTAAAATCAATACAAAACCTGGTTGGACGTCTTTGTTAGAGAAAATTAACTTCCCATAATTACAGGCAAGTACAAAATAATATGTTTGATTTTTGTAGTTGCAAGTAATTATGCGCAGTTAATTTTCTCTAACAAAGAAGTCCAGTTAATTAAGTATTTAAAACGAGTTGAATCAATTCCTGTGAGCTGAACTAAAACAAAAAATAAAACTTATATATCTGTTTGATTTTTCGTACTTGCAAGTAATTATGGGCAGTTAATTTTCTCTAACAAAGAAGTCCAACCAGTTTTTTTATTGTTTTACGACGAAATTGTTACAGTAATCAAACACTTGAAAAACATGGTTCAATTCGATCGTATCATAATAGCTGATCCAATAAATATCGGTAAGTGTATTTTAAGACAAATATAGCAAATTAATATGTATAAGCGAAATAGTAAATTGTAATAAGATTAAATTTGTTGGTTAAAATTTATAGTCTCCTCCCACACAAAACTTGGCAACATCATATTCCCCCTCGCAAGGACTGTATGAAATGTTTTGCTCTCCAATATTTATCGCCGACGACAATATTGTTTGTTTACTGTAACTTCTAAACCAATTAAGGCAACTCGTGATCGTCTTGGAGTGGCACTTTCAGTACAAATTAACTAGGAGCGAAGTCCGCCAATTCAATTTCTAGTCACGAACAAACTGAATTCAGATGAGTGTATCAATGTATATGGTCAGGGTTTGGATCGCAAGATTCGCAAAATGTTTTTCGCTCGATGAAATTGGTTACCTAATAACGTATTCATAATAATCCTATCCGGTCCGATATAAAACTTAATGGAATATGGATGGGTTTAAGTCAAAAAAGGGTAAATACCTATTTGTTTTATAAAAGTAGATCGTGGGATAAAAAACAAATGGCCAACTGGTTTACCACAAAACCTTTTTTTGTTGTTTTGAATTGTCTTAATTTGTAAAATTGCAAGTAAACTTATTTATCTTCACACAAATGATTCAGTAACATTTGCCTTTTCCTTTTTTACAAAATCGATTGTTATTTTTGATAAAGATTATGAATTGTAATTTTGTATTAAATTGTACGTATATGTTTATATTAATAGGTTAAAGCTTTGATTGATGATACATTTTTCAGTCACTGTAAAAACTTTCTTGTTAGATTTTAATACTACTACAGTAGTATTAGAACCTTAAAAGGTAGGTACTCGTATGTAGAGAGATATTGTTATTTTCATTTAAGCTATTTCTTCATCAATCAAGCATTTCACAATTACACTTAACTTGAACTATCAAACCTTCTACAAAAGTTTTATTACAAGCATTTTAGAGAAAGGTATGTTAAGTTCTTTGTTAAATAAATTATAATAAGAGACCCTATTGATAGCTATAAAATTTGTCTGTGAAATAGTTTCTGCTGCTTAATGAATAGTATTGAGGCTTGATAATGAAAAAAATCAATCTAATTTGACATATAATATTTAGAGGCTTAGTATACTATTGAGTCTTTATACCTACATTCAATAATTCAATGTGAATAAATCTTATCCCAGCAAAGTTGCAAATAGGTCACAGCTGACCTATGTGTCAAGAGAGATGTTCTCGTAGGACGATTTGCAATAATGTGCCCCCGCAGGCAAAAAACATCGCGGTAAGAGCTCTGAAAAATGTGTGACGAAGTGGCTTATCACTTGCGCCTGAAGGCATCAGCTACCCTCCTTCCGTTAC